>JANVCQ010000007.1:8002628-8016945 GCA_025531925.1 Erythroxylum plowmanianum
CAAGTTTCATGATTTCGCAAGAGTTGGGCTCCGGAAGCAAACCGGGTCCAACAACTGTACGAGTCTGCAAGAGGGTTGGGTTCCAAAATCGGGATCCAACAAAATGTATGTGCTAAATTTGCTATGAAATTTTGTATTAAATTCACACTCTAGTTATGCCTGTATAATCCTATAAGCAATAAAAAACAAGAAAATGTTTTTTGATTGATTTATTATCTCTCATTTTGATTGAAAACTTAGAACATATAAGAAACAAACAAACATATAAACATGCATATATATATATATATATATATATATATATATATATAGTGCGAAAAAGTAAAAGAAAGAAATTTACTTCCCTTGAGTTGCCTCCCAAGAAATGCCTTTGTTTAGGGTCACTGGCTGGACTTCATTCTTTCTTTACCTGAAGAAATTTTAATCTTTTAGTGTTAGGATAGAGCCTCAGTTGATCACCTCTCATGCTTAGCACATTCTATATCTTTAGACACATTCCATATCTTCAGACTCTTAATCTCTACTGAGTCTATAAACTCTGGCAATGTCTCCAATGACTCGTCACCTTGTTCATTCTCATTCAATTTTTCTAACTTGCTAGTTAAAGGTAAAAAGTCAGTCTTAACTACAAATTAGAACTCTATATTTATCTTTTAGTTAAAAGATGTGTTCTTTTCTTCTTCGAGCTCCTTCTCCACTTTTTCTTCTTTACAAGCAACTTCGTAAGTAACACACTCAACATTCTCAAGATCCTCATCACTTTGTAAGGATTTTTGCTAATGTCCCTTGGGTACATATCGAGTTGACATGGCTGCTCCTCTTCACTTTGTGGTTCTATGCATTCAATCCTTACTGCCATCTAACCTATCTGGCTTACCACATTTTGGAGTATAGACATTGTATCTTGATGGAATTGCATCATTTCCAACGAGAAATATTGTATACTCTGTTGAATATTTTGTTGAAATAGAATATTGTTAGCAGTTATAATATTAAGCAAGTCTTCTAGAGATATACTTAAGTCATGATAAGAAGCTTCTGGTCTATATGGGAATTGTTGTGTGTCCTACATACTATCATCAAAGTAATTTAGTTGATTTACCCATCTATAACCAAAGTTAGTTTGATCAATACAAACTTGGTTATAAGATTGGAAATAAAAGTTAAAGAAAAAATTACTTCCGTCCATGAGTATGATTTTTTTTCAAAATTTAAATCACTAACACTAAACAAAAAGTGAAAAGATCAAGAATTAACCAAAAATAAACCAATTGTAAACAAATATGTAGATAACATTAATTTAAAACAAGAACAAAACTTAAAATTAAAACATCGCTCTCCTTGGTAACGACACCAAAATTGGTGGCCATCGTAACATTACGCAAAATAAATTAGACCTACTATTATAATAGTGTTAAGTCTAAGTTGATATTGTACAAAGAGTTTATGTAAAGTTGTTGAAATAAAATTAATTGGTGTTTAGGTTATGGGGGCTTTGGTTTGGTTTCAAAATAAGAAAATAAAACTAAACTAATGAAAACAAATGAAAGAAACATTAAAAATGATGAAACTGGTGAATTCATTAAGAATTCAATTCCTTGGTTCTATCTTGGCCTACACCCTAATTAAACATATTTCATTTATTTGTTGTTCTTTACCTCTCCTAGCAACTATTAATCGTAGGTTAACGATAAGCTCTACCAACCCTAGCTATACTTTAGGTTAGGTTTAATCAAGATGCGATCATTAATTAAACCTAACCACCAAATAACCTAGGATACAATCTCTAAATTCAATTGGGCAGTCACATTATGAATTAGAAAAATTCGATTAATCAAGGAAAAAATCATATACGATGGGATCATTTAACCTAGCTTATGTTATCCCTAATGATTACGAACCATTAGTCGCTACAAATGAAGCTCAACATAATAATTATGGATTATATTGAAATTCTAGCAATGGGTTGGTAATAAAAAGATCCAATGAACTCATTCAAATCATCTTTTCATAATACCAAAACAATAGACATAGGATAACACAAATAATTCCTAAAAAGAGAAAGAAATAAAAAATATAAGGAAGTTAATGCTTAACCGGATCGTTGGCATCAAAATGCTACCCCTCTATGGGTCTCTCACAATTGTGAGCCCTCTTTATTCCCTCTCAAAGATCTCTCTTGATTTTTCTCCCAACTGAAAACCCTTGAAACTTTTATATATCTTGCCGTCATATGGCCCCTGTATATATTGAAAATGTAGGATTAAATGGGGTGAGTTATCAATAGCTTAAGGTGGTGCATAGGGCTATTACAGGTGTGACTGCATGTCACACTTGTGACTTAAGATTACATAGGAGTGAGGGCTACCTCTCGCTCATGCATTTGACTATCATAATCATGAGTGAGGCTTACATCTATGACATGTTTACTATATAGCCATGAGTGTCGATTTCCAACCCTCTTCCAATTATCTTTCTCGAATTGTCCACTCTTTGTTTTATTCTCCAAGCTTTGTCATGTTTTATCCAGCCCCCAATTTCCTCTTGCTAGTCATCTCACCTAACACACACCTTTGCTTTATATCAAAAAGTTAGGTTAAATGGTCAGGTGGTGTAAATTTGTCACCACTGTAAATGATGTCTCACATTGCATGACTGTGCAATTTTCTAGCCCTCTTCTAATTTATATTTTCAGCATATATCTTCATCTTTTTTTTTTGGTAATTTCTTGTCTTCTTCTTGCATTAATCTTCTTCTTCTTACTCCATTAGGACGAGTGTGATTCTTTGAAAAATGGCCTAAATATAGTACTTTCGACTCACTTTAACTCTTTTGCCTCTGAATTGTGCCTAAAACCACATATAAGTCAAAGTGAGTATCTTAAGCAATTTCATGTCATTAATCACTAAGTGCTATGGAATAATTATACAATCAATTAAGAACATGTCAGAAAGAAAGTAGAATTCTTGTCTCCTTTAAAAAGATAAAAGATTCTAGAACTTTTGCTTATAATTGAGTAGTCAAAACTTAAAGCTTGGTAGAATTTAGACATAGCTTGCTTTTTAATATTTTGCTAGTGGGGACTAGAAGGGCTAAGATATAGTTTTGATTATGCTTTAGAAAGTTAACTATTAACAATGTTAATAAGATTATAAGTTTTTCGAATCCTTTCCCTATTAAGCACTTTAATTTCTTCTTTAATGCATTATAGTTTCTTCATACATATGAACTATTTGGTTCTAGATACAGTTACCTAAATCCCTCTTTGAATTGATTTGTCTAAAAAGAGAGTTTTACATAGTGCAAAGGTTTGGAGCCACTCTAAAATTTCCATGCTTCTATCTAGCTTATTTCTTAAAAACGATTCTTCCTTTTTTATTCCTCCAAAAGGTTTGTCTGTCACCTATACATCATACATACATCGTATTGAATCATCACTATAATTTCTTAAAAAATAGTTAACCTTCAACTTCACTAGGATACAACATGGAATTGAAGTCTCCCAGGATAAGTCAAGGGTCTTTAATGGATAAACGTATCTCTCAAAGATTATTCTAAAAGGGTAACCCTTAGAAAGTGAGGTTGAATCCGTAAATTATCATTATGAAGATTGTTTGTTGGTCTTGCACCAACTTTAGCTTCAAGTAGATGATTTGATTCATGATGAATAATTTGAATAAATCTTTTTTATCAACATTATATAGCACCAAGATTCTTCCATTATAATGTCTAAAGTAATTGGCCAATGTTCTTCATTACTTTGGAAGTGTGCTAAGGAGGTCATAATTCTCCCTCTTGAATCTCGACTCTAAAATACTAGAAACATAAGGATTATTATCAAATAAAAAATATCCAATTTCTTTGTAGGGGAACCTAATATTCGAAGCAATGACAATCATGTTCCAATTTTGGAAAAAGAAACTTTGTTCTTCCTATTGGTCCTTCTTTTACCTTATATTCTAAAATCATCCTATTATGCATCTAGTGAATTAATGGTTGTCTCTCTACACATAAAGGTGCTAAGTATGGATTTCCATTTATGAAATCTACTTTGGTAGTTTTTCATTGAAAAATGCATTTCATTTCCCTTTGTTCATCACTAAACTAAAAAAAAACTAGAAAAAACTTGGATTGGAAAATGTCCTTACAAGCAAGGAAGAAATTTTCATTTTTAAATTCACAATGGAGGATAAAAGTTGATATGCTACTAAAAGTCAAATCATGTAATATACAAGGAAGATCTATAATTCTTCACATATAGCATCCTAGTTTAAATATGTATAAGCAAAGCTAAAAAGCATACCTATATAGGTGAATTTTTACAATGTCTCCTTAAATATTATTTTTCTAAAGGACTTAGTTACCTAGTAAGTTCACTTAGTAGGCCTCTGTGGATGGACAAATGAACTAAAAACATCAAAAGGATAGGTTATGTACCTATATGTATTGAGGTGGAGAAGAGCAAGGCTCTCCTTAATAATTTGAGAATTGAGGAGTTAGATAACAAAAAGGAAACTTATGGAGGACTTTATCTTTAGAAGTTATCCATAAAGATCTAAGAGGAAGAGGCAAGCCAAAGTTTTGTTAACCACTAGGAGAAAAGTAATAGATAAGAATAGTAAAGAGGAGAATCCCATTAAAGAGCAAAGGAACATAGAAGCCACCCTAGTGGGTAATCACTCTTATGTGATCTAGAATATCATGATCAATAAGAAGAGGTTTTGATCCCTAAACCAACTATAATGAATAAAACCTATGGAAAATAAAATGGAATATAGAACAGTAAAAGATGGAATTTTTATAGCTTTAGAATTAGAATGCATAGCTGTAAGTGCAAGACAGGAAGCAAAAACAAGATTCATCTATTAAATTGACCTCATATACTAGAAGTTCTTCAATAACCTTTATGAATAATGATGCAATAAAAGCTAAAAGGAAAAGTTTTGGGTGTGAATTTAAGAAAAAGGAAGGCTAATTAAGCATGTTAAATGAATTTAGTCATTTGTAATGTAAGGGATTTGAATAACCCTAGTAACAATTGGATCTAAAGGATTTCTTATCCTTAAGGAAGGTTAGTTTTATTGATTTAGTTGAAACTAAAATAAATATGTCCTCAATAAGATTTTTTTGTGAGAACTCTCTCTTAAATATGTCCTCAATAAAAATTTTGTTTTGAGAACTCTCTCTTCTCTCTAGCTTCTATTTGCTCTACCTTCTCTCTACTGCTTTTCTGATTCTAACCTCCCTTTTTCCATTTTTTGGAAACATATTTTCCTGCCATCATCTTCTTCCTCCCCTTTGGGCTAAATGTAGGTTTTGGCAGCAGAGGCTTTAACCTCATCAGAAGGCTCTGTACCTTTCAAAGCTACCATGGAGTATGGAGAGCCCTCCTTGTCTAAGAACAATTTTCTTATTCTCTCTTTGGACACAGTTGCTATAGGAAATGTTATCTTGGTTGTTAACAACAAGCAGACTATTGGAGTGTAACAACTTGGTAACCAATCTATTGGAGTGTAGACTAATAAAGTTCACATTCAACTTCACAAAGGACTTCTCACTCACTATCAGAATGTGGTTAAAGATGGAGTCGTTACCCCTTCTATTGAATTATTGAAAGCAGGTGCATAAGCTTGGTCAAGTGTTTTAGTTAGTTTCTTTTGGTCTAAGAGACCTACATTTCCCATTATGGAAGATTTGGCCAAAGCTCAATGGAGTAAGAAGGGATTAGAAAAAGTGATGCTCATGAAAGATGGATCCATTCTCTTTAAATTTATAGATGATACAAACTTAACCAAACTTATTAAGCAGGGGCCTTGGCATGTTAGGAATCAAGCCCTCTTTACTCATAGGTGGAACCAAGTATAACTCTTAATAGAGGTTCGATTGACGTGCTACCTATATGGGTGACTTTCATAACTTACCTATAAAGTTTTAGAAAATTTTCAGACTTAGCTATCTAGCTAGTTCTATAAGGAAGACCATATTTATGGAAATACAAATAGCATCAATGTAGAGACTTTTACACTAGGATTTGTATAGAAATCTAGAAATCTGCTCCTTTTTCTGATCATATTCTTATAATGAGACTGAGTGAATTGGGGGAGCTTGAAAAGGTTGAGATTTCAATTACTTATCCATGGAGGCCTAGCAATTCTACCAAACAATGGAGACCAACTGGCAAGACATTGCATCTGGCTAGTATGATGAACTTACTTCTACTCATAAGCAAGTTACTACTGCACTTGAACAATCTGAGCAAGGCAATGGGCATTCTCCTGTAGGTAAGGCATCTGAGGAAGTGGCTCAGTAGGTTATTTTAATAGAAGATACTACTGCACTTGAACAATCTGAGAATGTGGAGAATAAGGACAATGGGAATTCTTCTCTTGGTAAGACATCCGAGGTAGAGGCTCATTGAGTTATTTTAACATTACACACTTGTAAGAAGCTGGAGGTGATTGCTGATATAAGGCAGGAGGAAACTAGTGTCACAAAAGGAGCTGCTTCCTTGCAAGTGAATTTGATGGTTAATGATTAAGATATACCAGATACTAATGCAGTTGATAATGTACTAAAGGAATCATGGGAAGTTGAGAGTCCTAATGTACTTGTTATCAATACTATTGTCCAAGATGACGCTAGAATTTTGAAAAACACAAACCGAATCAAACATTAATAGGGTAAGCAAACATTAATAGGGGACTCCCCCTAGCATGTCAATCCTAGTATGGAATACTAGTGGGCTTAATGATCCTTTTAAAAAACTAGTTTCAAAGAAATTGGTAAGAGAGAAGAAACTTGTTTTCATTGGTTTACTTGAAACAAAAATAAAAAATCCTCATACCTTTTCTGGATCAAGCTTTATGGGTGCTCATTGGGAGATATCTAACATTAACTCTCATTTTAATGGAACGATTATCTATCTTTTTAACTCTTGTCTTATCATAGAATAGGTTATAAAAGAAGTTGACCAAATGCTTCATCTTCTTTGCCAGTTGAAAACTAGCAGTATCATTTTTTATACCTCACTCCTATAAACGTCTAATTTTCTCTTCCAACAAGATAAACTATTAAGAGACCTACAACGCATTCAACCCATAATTTAATTACCATGACTAGTGGTAGGTGATTTTAATTGTTCCCTTAACTTGAAAGAAATTAAGGTGGTCAGAATGTACATCTAGGACTCACAAAGGAATTAGCTACCTTCCTTATACATATGGATTTGGTGGAACTTAACCACACCGGACGATTCCTTACTTGGTCTAATAACCAACAAGGTAGTTGGTTATTTAGAAAGAAGCTTTGATCATGCGCTTGTTAACTCCCTACAATTGATAGAATTTAATAACTTTTCTATTCATTTTAGTGAGAACTTGATGTCAGATCACTCTTTTATGTTCATACAACATCTTACTTATTTCAATAGACAAGGCTCTCCCTTTATATTTTTTAATGCACTTACTGGTATAAAGGGCTTCTATGATAAAGTTGTTAGTAATTGTTGGGCAACTAAGTGGAAGGATACAAGTCTTTATCAACTCATGACTAAGCTTAAATTGATGAAGGCAGTATTGAAAAATTTTCTATTACAAAAGAATCTCAATCTTTAACTCCTCAAAGAGCATCTTCGATAGGCAAAGGAAAATTGTTATTTATTTCAACATAACTCTGAATACAAACGGTTGAAACAAAATTGTCTAAATCAATATCAAGAAGCTCTTTAGTTTCAAAATTATGTGATGCAATAGAAGGCAAGGCTCAATTGGTTGAAAGATGGGGATGCTAATACATAATCTTTTTCATCCATCTCTACATCCAAGAAGGAATATCAAAAATATAGCTATGCTACATGATCATAAGGCAAGTGCATGATGAACAAAAATCACTCCAAAAAATTGTTAGGAACAATTTTCTTAACTTGATGGCTTCTACTACGACCTTTTCTCTAAGTTCTCTCCTTCAGTCTCTATTTGATTATCAGTTGGATCAAACAACTAGAGAGCTACTGGTCTCACCTATCACTACACATGATATGAAGAAAACTATCTTTAGTTTGCATCCATCTAAGTCCCCTAGTCTAGATGGTTTTAATGCTTTGTTTTTCTGATCTACTTAGGACATCATAGGACTACTATTTACAGCCATTGTTCTAGAATTCTTTGAATCCTCAAAATTGTTTCAGTAAATCAATTATACGCATATTTACCTAGTCCCAAAAAAATTGAATCCTAGAAGCATATGTGACTTCAGCCTTATCTCCTATTATAAAACAATTTATAAGGTGATATCCAGTTGGTGGCTTCCAGTATAGTTGATAAAGCACAAAAGGCTTTTCTCTCAAACCATTCCATTGGAGATAATGTTCTATTACTTTAGGACTAATTAAGGATTATCACTCGGGTAGGAAGATCAATAACTGCTTCTTAAAAATTGATTTATATAATGCCTTTGACACTATTAGTTGGTAGTTCTTTAGTTTTGCCTCGAAGCCTTTCATCTGCTGTGACAATTCATAACATAGATCATGACATACATCAAATCTCCAATGTTCATTGTACTAAAATGATGTTCCTTTAAAGCATTTTAAAACAACTAAAGGAATCAGACAAGGGGACCCCTTATCCCCTTATCTATTTACCCTTGCAATGGAATGAATCTCTAAGGTAATACGTAAACTCATCAGCTATAATCAAGCCTTCAAGTTCCATCATCGATGTCGAGGGGTAAACCTTACTCATGTTATATACACTGATGATATGATCTTATTTTGTGGAGTTGATTCACACTCAATCATTATGTTGATGTATATATTAGATTTTTTTATGCAACTGTCTGACCTGAAATTAAATCTGAATAAAAGTCACATATACCACTCAGTTAATGAGGAAAACACTAATGCTCTTACTGATCTTACGTGTCTGAATATATAGCTTCTACCATTTTTCTATTTAGACATTCTTATAACAAGCTCTAAGCCAAAGTCTGCAGATTGTTTACCAATTATTGAAAGGATGAAATCCAAGCTATTGGCATGGAAAAATTGATTTCTTTCCTAATCTACCCAACTTACTTTGATCATATCGGTTCTTAGTAGCAAGCATATGCATTGGATGACTCATGTTGCTATTCCTAAGAAAGTTATGAAGGAAATGGACCAAATTATAAAATCCTTCCTATGGTCTAGTAGACTTCACGACTCAAAAAAAGTAAAGCTTAAATGGTTTGAAGAATAGTCCTTAAGAAGTAAGGTGGACTTGGTTTCACATCCATTTGTGAAATGCAAAATTTCTTGATGTGCAAGAAGACTTAGCAGGTTATGACCGAACATAATGCTCTTTGAATAAAATGGCTACATGAATTCTATTTGAGGCTTACTAAAGAGGGTTCTTGGTTACTTCAACAAATGATGAAACTTGGACAAATCATATATCCTTGTATTAAGCATACAATTGGGAATGGTGAGAATATATGGATTTGGTATGATAATTAATTGGACATTAGTCCTTTGGTGCATTCAGCAGATTTTTATCACTTTAGATGCCGAATGCCACTCTAGCTCAGAGTCTCCTCCCTAATTAGGGAACATACATGGTATGGTAACTTTAGGGGATTTCAAACTCTAGCTACTCATCTCCCTACTCTACAGATAACTCTAAGTGATGATACATTAACATAGACACTGTCTTCTAATAGACAGTACACAAATCAATCTGGTCATAAACTATTCACTAACACTACTATGCAAGTCCCTTTTTTCTCTCTTATATAGAAGCACTCTCTATACCCCAAAGCTTCTTTTATTACTTGGCTTGTGATCAGAAATATAATCCAAACTATTAATCAATGGCATGGAAGCAATCATGTGTTATGTTTACTATGCAACAGAGAGGTGGAGGACAGAGAACATTTGTTCTTTAAGTGTAGCTTTTCTAAAGCTACTTAGAGTAGTATGTTACATATGTTACCAAGTAATAATAGTGGTTACAGTTGGGAGATCACCTTGAGTTGGGTTATCATAAATTTTAAGCAAGATCACCTCAATTTGATACTATACAATAGAGTCTTCATCATTACCATTTATAACATTTGGAGGCAGAGAAATCGAAGGGATTCACAGATGAAAAGCAAGAGAATAACAACTGGCTAGTAAAATAGTGAACCATATTCAAGCATGTTTCGTGGCAGACCATACTCAACACATTCCTTCTATAGAGATGAAATGTCGATGTAATCTATATCTCTTTATTTTTTCTTTTTGCTAATAGATGTACTGCCTTATTTAGCTTCTTTTAACCTATTGCACATATAAGGATGGCATGATGCCTTGAACTCTGTATCTGTAGACTTAGTTTCTTCTATAGTAATACCTTTTTCATTTTTGAAAAAATTGTCCTAATTCCAAAAAAGATTACATTTTTTGAATAGGAGTTGGATCATTTTAAGTAGCCATGATGACCACTATAATGAACTCATTATTGGCTCCTTTAACCTAATTGTCAAGTCTCATTACTCCAATCATAAATTTTCCTGAACGTTATAGTGATTTAGATTGCTAAATTGGAATTTTTAAAAAATATTCTCATTTACTAGAGAGTTAAATCTTCTTTTCCTAAGAAATTAGCAATGACTTTAATTGCATACTGTTCTCTAAAAATGTTGAAAGACTTAAATATAAATTAAAGAATAGAAATGAGCACTTATCTAGGTTTATAAGTGATTTAGAAGTGATAGATTTGAGATTTATAAGGAAGGTGGGGACTGGTTCCTTCAAAAAAAAATATTGATAGGTGCCTTATTAATTCTTCATAAATATCTAACTTTCACCTTATTTTGCTCAATTTGTAATCCAGTCACATTGTACCACACTCTAATTGATAGTCAAATGAATTTAGATAGAAATAAAAGCAATATCCCATTTAGATTTATTAACATTCTCCTAAAAGTTCCAGATTTTAGGGAAGCCACTCTTAAAAGCCTAAGCACTTAAGTGATTAGCATTCAAGCCTATATGTGTGTTTGAAAATTCTCTAAACTATTAAGGGTGAACTAATTATTCTCTTAAGAGAAATTACCATTCTGTAAGGGGGGTGGGGAGGGTAAGAAACATCTAGATTCACTCACTAACATCTACGAAAATCTGAGCATTGATCCTAATGATGAGTCCATTAAAACTTAACCATAAGGATATATGTTAATGTCCTAAAAAACTATTTCTCTTTGACGAAGTAGAAATTAAAAATTACCTGGACAAAAGAAGGCAATATGAACTTTCGTTTATAATTTCATTTAAGTTAGGAGGAACTTGAATAAAATAATTTGTCCATAAACTCTTAATGGTGCCTTCACTAATGATCAAACCACTGTAATGCACTTTTGGGTTCAGTTGAGGAAGTAATTCTTATACCTAATTAGCTATGACTTTTTGTGCCCAAATAAGTTCTAAAAATACCTAGGCTATCCTACTACTTGCAAGTATATGAGGTAGTTGTAGTGATTACCCAGGGTCATCTCCCACAGAGGTGAATTTGGTCCACTCAAATTAATCTTGAACAAAAACAAAAATAGATGCAATCCTAGGCACTTTATCCCAATTTGCTGAGTAAAGACTTTAAAGGAAATCATAAAATTAAACTGAAAAGTAAATGAAATTAACTGGAAGAAAAGACGAATAAATTAATCAAAATGGATGACTCTTGATAATTAATTTTGTTAATTTAATCTCCTATATATGATTGAGGAAAATAATTGGACAATTGCCTTACAAAAATTAACACTTGAACCAACTCGAATAATGAACTAATCTAACTTTCGTATTCAACAAGTTACTTTCTTAATTAATTATGGAAACCTAATTACTAATTGCCACTTAAGGTAATATATTTCTAATTCATAACCTAAGTGTCTATAGTTTCTTGATCTGTATTAAATTTCTCCCCTCAGTGCTTCATTTAATACTAAAAATGATGTAATGTTTGACCATTCTATTACATCAATTCAGCTTAGAAACCACAAAAATAAATAAGACAACAAATTTTTAACTCAATCATGCATAGTCAACTAAAATAGCTACATTAATTTTCAAGAAAAAGAGATCAATCCATCATAACATAAAGAAAATTCATTATCTCCATACACTTTTGTCCTATGTTACTATCAACAGAAGTATTGAAGCAATAAAATAGTGAATACTAAATGAACTATGCAAAGAAAACAAAGTAACAGTCGATTAAGCTAATAAAGTCATAAGTTCAATAAATAAATAAGAAACAATGCAACAGTGAATAACAGAGCAAACAAACAGAGATTAAATGAATAAGGTATAGTGGTCTACTACCCCTCTCAAGCTTTTTACATTAGCTCTTGCCTTCTGCTTTAGCTTGTTCTCATCAGATGGTCGGAGGCTTAGTTCTGCTTCCAACTCTCTACCATGTTTCACTCTTCTTCATTGACTCTCTATGTTCTCTTCTCTCCTTCCCTTCTTTCTCTCCATTTTCTCTCTCCTAAAGTGTCTCTAATATGTTGAGAGAAGAATGAAGAATGGAATGAATGATGTCGCTGCCACCCTCCTATCCTTTCTAATTGTAGCCTCGTCTAGGTTTAGGTTTTCATACCATCACCCCTGCACATGACATGTCATAAGTTGATGACTTAAAGAAAACAAATGGGTCATAGGGGTCATGGGGGTAATAAGTTAAGTCACCTCTATAAGGGCATTTGTCACGATTGTGACAAGTTAAGTCGCCATTGTGACTAACACATAAATGTTAGTCATGGTGGTGACTTGTTATGTCACCACTGTAACTAACATCTTGTTATGTCACTACTTTTCTTCTTTTTTTAATTTCTCTTTTCAAGTAAAATTTACTTCACTTTCCCTTCAACCTTCATGCAAAATTTAAAAAATAATCCAATTAACATTCATGCAGTGTTCAAACTATTTACACTCAATTTATCTCACATTTGGATCAAAACATAAGGATTTGTAGCTAAAATCAAGATATGAAGGTAATTAAAGTAATAAAAACTAGACACAATAATTCCCCCACACTTAAACTATGCTTGTCCTCACGCAAAATAAAGAGCACTAAAGTATACAAGAATAAATAACGGAAATAACAATTTTCCCAAATAATAGTCAAAGATAATAATGATCATTTCAATAAATACAACCTAAAAACTTGAAACTCATAATAATCCATGAATAAGTAATTCCTCGCATATTTACCCAAAATTAGCCAGCACATCAATTCAAAGAACCATCAACAAGTGTGATAGATACTCACTCCACTCTTGATCCTCTTGAGCATTCAAAGGTAGGGTATATTCACTCATCATTCATTTCATGTAAGGCATCTACCATAAGCTTACGTACTAATCCAATCTCCACCACTCATATCAAACAAAAACATCAATATGAAGGTCTTTATTTTGGTTGTAATAGGGTTGGGCTAAGGGTAGGAAATAGGAAAATTGCAGTTTAAATCCACAACATAAATTGAGCACTTAAAATATTACAAAACAATGAACCATAAAAAACTTAAAATTTTCCTCTCACTTAACAAAATTAACACTTCCCATTTTTACTTCTCTCCTCTTCTTTTCATTTTTTGGTCATCTTGTTTTTTCTTTTTTCTTTCTTCTTAATTTTTTCTTTTCTTTTACTATATTTTCATTTATTTATTAAGAACAAGATGAAATTTATAAGAGAAAAAAATTTAGAGGAGATACAGATTATTACAACCCTACCTATTCCTAACTCAAAAGCTAGCTACATGTTATGATTCCCCTAAACTTGTTAAAACAATTATTCCTTAAACCCAATAATACACATTCATATGCTCAATATGTCTTATGGTAGGAACAACGAAGAGGATAAATAATAAGGTCAAGGCTCATATTTTGGGTTTAAAGAAGGAAAAGGTCTCATTGAAGCTCAAAGGGGCTCACTAAAGGTGACATTATGGTGGCTTTTTAAGCAAAAGGGGTAAATCCTAATTGCCTTGATCATTTCAATGTTTGCAAGCAAGTTCTAGAGTTCCTCACTCATGAAAGAACACTCTCAACAAATAATACTTGAATTTAATGTTTAATAATTCAACAAGGATCAAATTCTTACCAAATGAAAAGTTTCATTCATCTATCACAACAAGCTAATGTCCTTTTAATTGAAATCCAAGTCAATTAGTCTAACCAAGCAAGTATACTCACTCACTCATATTATGCATTTCTAATCCCAATTTAGTTCATTTCATGAGCATGCATCTCTAACTATTAAATGGGAAAAGGCACCCATAACTATCACTTTTTTCTACCC
>JANVCQ010000007.1:8139222-8157992 GCA_025531925.1 Erythroxylum plowmanianum
TTGTCCTAATTTTGATGTTAATTTTGAAGTTAAGGGATTACTCATTAATTCTCTTCCTAAATTTCATGGCTTGACAAGAGAGGATCCCTATATGCATTTGCAATCCTTGTCCATGATCTATCAGAGTATGAAACCAGTGGGAACTTCACTTAATCAAGTGCTATGGAAGGTTTTTCACCTGTCTTTGGAAAGAAAAGCAAGAGAGTGGTACATGAGTCTTCCAAGGCATGTGGCGAATGCCTACCATAGTTGGGCCAATCTGAGGAAGGTTTTCTTGGAGAAGTATTTTCCGGCTTCCCGCACTTCATCGATGAGGAAGGAGATTTACTCGACACGCTAGGATTATGATGAGTCTCTCTATGACTATTGGAACTGCTTCCAAGATTTGTTATCTAGATGACCCCACCATCAAATAACGGATGAACAGTTAGTGCAATATTTCTATGATGGATTGAAAGGTCAAGACAAAGGTATGTTAGATGCAGCGTTGGGAGGTTCATTGATTGATCTTACAGCTTCGGAAGCATGGGATTTGATCAAGAAGATGGCTCTGAATCATCAACAGTACAGTGTCAGAGAGACTCAAGGAGTGCATGAGTTGGGCACTACAACAGCCCAATCTAAAAGAATGGAGAGCTTAGAGTCAAAAGTTGACTCATTGGAGAGTAGAGTGACATCACAATTATCCTTCATCACTGCAGAACTGAAGAATATGAATGTGCATTGCTCGACATCTTCTATAGATCTCACAACACCTAGTTGTGATACTTGTGGGTCAGTGATACTTGTGGAAGGCCAACCCTAGGTTTAGTTGGAGGAATGAAGAGGGACGGGTTCAAAACATATTTCAACAAAGGGGAGGAGCTAGTACTTCTACCAACCAGTTTCCCAACCAACAGCAAATCATGACTGTCCTACCAAAGGAGGATACCAACCAACTGCTACAAAATATGATGACTTTGACGAAGGAAGATTGGAACAACAATCAATTCAATACCATCGCTTCTCTGATTCAATAAGATTCTTCAAAGAATGCTGCTCGGTTCAATGCCTTGGAAAAGAGAATGGAGCAATGGGAGACAAAAGCGGAAAACATTAACTCTTTTGTCACTCAATTATCCAACGACATGAGTGAAAACCAAGCAAGAAGCAGTGGAATCATTCCTTCAAATACTATGATGAACCCAAAAAGTTTAAATGCAATTGCTCTCCGAAGTGGGAAACAAGTGAGGTTCAATCACCAGGAGGAAGAAGAATGCGATGAGGAGATTGATAGTGGAGAATTGCCCTTACCACATAACAACATCAAGAAATCTGAGAGCTCTAAGGAGAAATCACTTTTGAATGAAAGGAAGTCTGAGTCAAAGAACAAAGGAGCTACTTCAGAGAGTTACAAGGAAAAAGCACCAACACATAAGCATGGGGAATCAGGCAAGCATGGAGCCAATGAAGCCAAAGGTAAAGAGGTAAATCTTCAAGACCTTCCTTTTCCTAATTCATATTTGATGAGCAAGCGAATGAGTGATATAAAGCATGAAAAAGATATCATTGATTTGTTTGGTAAAGTAGAAGTCAACATTTGTTTGCTTGATCTTGTGAAACGGGTTCCTGCATATGCCAAATACCTTAAAGACCTGTGTACCAATAAGAGGAAGTTTAGGCCCAATGAGAGAGTCCAGGTGAGCTCGAATGTATCAGCCCTTTTTAAATCTCAAATCCCTGTGAAATGCCAAGACCCTGGATCTTTCACTATCCCTTGCACTATAGGTAAAGTTACCATAGGGGGAGCCTTGTTAGATCTAGGAGTAGCCATTAATGTTATGCTTAAGTCTGTTTATCAATCATTAGGAGTTAAAAATCTTAAGTCTACATCTGTAGTTCTCCAATTAGCTGATAAATCAATTAGGCATCCTGTGGGCATTATAGAGGATATTTTGGTCCAAGTCAAAGGTTTAGTTTTTCCTACTGATTTTTATATGCTTGATATGTCTTTTGAAGTTGTGCAGGATACATCTTTGATTCTTGGTCGACCCTTCTTAAGGATTGCTAGTACCATGATTAGCATGAAAGAAGGTACAATCACCATGGAGGTGGGAGATCAACAGGTAAACTATAACATGTATGAGGCCATGAAACACCCCCATGAGGACTATTCGCTCCTAGGAGTTAACATGCTTGATATTGTTGTTGATGATGCATGCACTGAGTTTGAACTCGCAATGAACCCATTAACTAATGACTCTTTGGAGCAAGTCTCTTTTGTTGATATTTCAGGTGAACTGCGGAGTGCGGACGTGAGCACAGAAGTGGGAAGTGGTCGAGTTACCTCGCCACAGCATTGGTGTGAGCCAAACATCCCCCAGGAGTTGAAGGATCCACCATAGGCAACAGGTTGTTTCTCTTCCCTCACTTACAATTTACTTCTACTTTATGATTGAAGATGACATTGTTATGCATGAGTAAGTTGATTAAGTGTGGGGGAGAAACTACTTCAGTAGGATTAGGTTTAGTTTTTAGTAGGACATAGGTTTAGGTGTTCTGCTTCAATAATTCATCTTCTCTTCGAATTCTGTGTGTTATTAGATGCATGACACATCTTCTATGATAGAGGAAATTGATGTAGATGGTGAATTGCATTTTATTTTGTGATGATTAAGGACTTGCATATAAGCTAAGTATCCATTTAGCAATTGTCATGTCTTTTCTCTTTTGTCTCTCGGGATCACTTCGCTGCAGCGTGGTACATTTAGCCGCGGTGAACTCATTAGTCGCCGCGGCCTCAACACCTCTCAAGCCAATTCGCCGCAACGTAAATTAATTTTTTCGTCGTGGGGAACATTTTTGTGCAGCCCTCGCCCGTGACGTACATTAATTCTTTTACCGTGGCGAATGCCTTTGCCGTGGTGAAAGACCATTCAGCACAAAATCTCCTAGTGAAATTTCTCTTTTACCCTTGATGTTCTTTTGATCTTTCAGCTACCCTCTATCTTTTTTGTCATTTCCCTTCCCCCTTTTTCTCAACTTACCGCCCTCTTCTCCCTCTTTCATTTTCGTCTCTTTCACTCAATTTCACCGGGGCAATCCAAGTTACCTTGTGACATCCCCCTTTGTTCTCATTCTCCTTCAGCCATTTCGTGTGCGTGGTTGGTGTCTGCGTCCCCTTCCTCCTTCTTGTAAGTTTTCCCTCTTTTGTTTCGTTCTTTCTTCGCTTAATTTTCTGACGATTAGGGTTAGTTCGCTGTGGTGAAGACACTTGTTTCGCCATGGTGTGCCAGACTGACATTCTTTGCCGCGGCAAGGAAACCTTTCTTTGTCGCGACGTGAGAAGTGCAGGAAGTTTGTCGCGGTGAACTTTACAGGTTTTGATTTTTAGTGAATTTTGTTTATTTCTTATGTTTATTTTTTCGTGTTTTCTGCAGGAATATGCCTCGAACCAAAAACCCTACCCGTCACTCCCCCACTACCTCCTCTAGCTCATCCACTTCCTCCCATCAATCCCAATTCTCCTATCAATCACAATCTTCCTGTCCATCCCATTCCCATGATTCCATCACGACCGCCAAGCTCACCAACTCCATAATCTTCCCCCACCTCATCACCGACATATTTCGGGCTCATAACGTCCCAGAATATCCTAATGATAGTTATTTTGACCCGGCCCTGCTGTTTTGGTATGTCTGGCTCAAACAGCCTCACCTTCCACCTCCACCTCCACCTCCACCCCATCCCACACCACCCCTACCCATTCCACCTCCTTTCCCGATGTTGCTGCCAACCATACCGAGGCCTTGCCTTGCGAGGACGATATCCTAGCTCCGGCTCTACCTAAGCCTATCACTCTGCAGTCCCTCGCTAGCAGGGTAGATGGTTTATCGGCTGACCTGGCTACCCTCCGGGCCACTCTTCATCAGGCCATAGCCCAACAGGAACAAGATCGGTGATATCGATAGCGAATGGATGCGTTGCTCACCCAACACCTACACTTTTCGCTTCCTTCTGATAAAGATGACCCGCTTCTTGGTGATGGCCCATTGGGAGCTGACCCTGCCGATGCTGGGAATGATCACCCATGGGAATAGTTCGAGTGTTTTTCTTGTATTTTCTTTTTGTTATATTTTTCTAGCTAGTTTGTCGGATGCTCAGTTCCGTTTTGTAATGTTCAACATTTTGCACACCATTTGTATATAATTGTCTTTGTTCTTTCAATTTGTGGTTCATGCGCCTTTCCCTTTCACCTTATTTATTTCTATTAATTGTTCTTCACATTGAGGACAATATGATTTTTAAGTGTGGGGGATTGTTTCCCATCTTGCAACTCTTGTTTGTGCTTCATTTTGGCCATTTAAATGTTTATGTTAGTCAATTGTGCATAATGTTCAAAATTTTAAACTTGGTGATTATGGAAAAAATTTAGTTTATGATGTTTTTCGCCGTGGCGCACTATGCCTTCGCTGCGGCGAACTCTTTCTTCACCACGGCAATGCTTGTGAGCTGAATAGTTCGCCGCGGCGCAATACTCTTGCAAAAGTAATTTTTTTCAAAAGTTTGCCTCCATTCAAAAATTCTCCTTATTTAGATTCTTGTCACTCTTGTATCTTAAAGATTTTATAAGTTTCAAAGTGATTCTTGAGTTTTTGAAAATACCTCCCATTCTTTAAATGATAGTCGGTTTTAACTAATTTTATTTTCAATGTTTTCAACACAAAGTAAGTGAAGGTATGCTGACAAAGTAGCACTCTATGTTTTTAAAACTTGAGATTGTTCATTAAGATATTAACCTTGTTGGAAGGATATTTGGGCCTGCAATTTTTTTTTCAATTTTTGTGTGTATCTGCTTATTTCATATCTCTCTAGAACTTGTTTCAATTCTTTATCAAAGCTTTATGAACTAAAATTTTGTTAACATGATAGAGGCATTCTTTCACAACCCTTTAACCTAAACATAATCGCATAAACACCTATCCATTGCTAGCCCCTTGAGCCATAATTTACGAGCACATGCACGCATCTTTATATGGTGTCAATAGTTTATTTCACATTTTCTTCTAGTTATTTCAAGAAAATTGGTTATTGAAAAAAAAAATTTTCCAGAAAAAAATAGGTTCTCAAAAGAAAATTTCCTCATAAATAAAAAAACCAATGAAAAAAAAGAAAGAAGAAAAGAAAAAAAGAGAGAACAATTTCCAAAAAGAAAAAAATGTTCTCAAAAGAAAATAAAAAAAATTATGTTGTCATTTGTGTAAATATTGTCTTACTGTTGACATCTATTCCATAATTGTGGTGCATGTACTCATATTTTTTTTCTTTCGTCCATTCCATCCATTTCATCTAGCCTTCTGTGCATTACAACTTTGAAAAGTCCTCTTGATTTTCGAGATTATAGTTCTTGTAGTGGAGAGGTAGAACTATCACAAGCTTATGGTAGAGAATGGACTAAGCAAATTTTAGAGTGAAATTATCCCAAAAACAAGTGAGATGAGAGAAAACACCTTACCTTGAGTGAAATCTCTTTTACTCAATCTCTTGGATTAAATGCTTATAGTGTTTATGTTCTCGCGGTCCTTAAGTATGCTTGGGATGATTTTTGAGGAAGTGACTTAACAACTTTTCCACTCTCATTTTAAAACATGGTCGGCATTTTCTTTTGCACTTGTGTCTCTTTGACTTTTGTAAACTTTTTCCAGGAGTACAAAGGTCTAAGTGTGGGGGAATTTGATTGAATCCAAGTTTGCTATATTATTTAGTGACATTTTCATGGTTTTTGTTATACTTTTCAGTTCCTTTTGTTAGATATTGTGCTTAATTTGGCCTAAGAGTGCTTGTTTTGAATTAATGTAATTTGAGGGTCAAATTGTCATAATTAATTAACAATTGCACTCCCTTAAATTTTAGGGCAATTGATATTACAAATTATTACTTTTCATTGCAGGTCACTGAAGAAGAGTAGAGCCAAAAGTGGAGCAAAGAAATGGAAGTCACGAGATGACCTTTTGGGTAGATTTTGCTGCAGCGAAGTTAGTGTTTCGCCGCGGCGAAACCATTTAAGATCGCAGCTGTGAAACCATTACAGTTCGCCGCGGCGTGAATTAATTTTGTCGCCGCAGCGAAAGAACCAATACTCCAAGCAAAACTTTCGGTAAAAGTTCACCGCGGCGAACTCATCCTGTTGCCGCGGCGAACCTTCGAAGACCATAACTATATTCGGAAGTTTTTCCTATGCAAACCCGGCCTGATGACCCATTTTGAAAGGAAATCTATTTTTGGATAAGTTGGAGAGAGCCGACATATACATAGATCAATATCCCATCAGCTTGGAGTGGGTAGAGACGGAGGGATGACTCCATCGTTCTTTCATATCTCCCTCATTTATCCATCATTTTGCATCGATCTCTATCATCTCTCTCTCCATCTCATTTTCCCAGCATTTTTACCATCGACTTCCATCATGGGTAGCTTGGATTCATTCCTAGTTGTGAGGTTTCCAGTTGCAATGTGTGGCTAGGCATTTTCCTTCCTCTTGAAGATGTAGTGATGGCTAGAGTTCAATGGGTTTCAAAGGGGAGTAGCTTAATCCATGTTTAGCTGTGATTTATGATTTCCTAGGTTTAGGATTTGTAATTTGTAGTTGAACATTCTTGATTATAGTTTAATCAAGTGTTGAATAATGTATTGTGTTATTGGGTTTGTTGATGTAGAACTTGGAGCTTAAATATATGAAGTCTCATATATGTCATTTTGTGATTTATTTAATTCTCTTTTATCTACCTAGTTGTGTTTGATATTGAGATGATGTTAGATCACAAATTGACCACTTGCATTAACTTGCCCCTTGCACACACTAAGATGCATTCAACAAGGTTTTAAGAAATGGAGTTCAATGATTAAAACCTTGGACTTAAAGAGTTCTTTAAGGTTCATCATTTGGAAACTTAGTGCTTTTCACTCTCATAAAGATTTATTTTGAACTATGATAGCCAAAGCTCATTTTTCAAGAGGATTTTATTACATTTGATCGTTATTTTAACTTTCAATTTCTCGTTCCCAAAAATCCAAAAACACTTTTTACACACTTCTCTTTTAATTAGTCCAATTTTGTTAGTTTCTTCAAAGAGCCAAAACCCCCCTCCTAACCAATTTAGTTTGCATTTCATGATATTTAGGCTAGCTTAGATCCATTGCATTAGGTTCCAATTAAGTGAGACGACCTAAGGTTGCACTCTATATTGCAATCCTTGGAATTCAATTTTTGATTCGACCTCCAAGGGTAAAACCAAAAGACGAAGCGGATCACCCAGTCTTTAAACCTTCTTATCAGAACCTACACGAAGGCAAAACCACTGTGTTAAGCATAAAACTTAGTGGGGAAATAACCAAACAAGATATAAATTGGCCACTATTTCTAACAATCATCTAACATTCATATATATAGAATCATATCACATCTCAAGCAATCTTTAATTGTTCATATTAAAGCGTAATCCAAACAATATGTATCTCAAAACATAATATAACATATCAAAACAGGATATATTAGCTTCAAAGAAAAACTTACAAGTATCAAAACATAATACCATAATACCATAACAGAACTTTAAAGTACCAAAATAGAACTTTACTGTATCAAAATAGTATCTAATTATATCAGAACGAAACTTAGTTATTTCAAAATAGAGTTTGATTATATCAGACCGCATGTAACAAAATACAAAACAAGTTAGCCTGCTAATCCTTTTTACAGAAGTGTGTAACAGGACCAGAACAAAAGATACTCATGTTTGATATCTAAAATAGAAGAGACTTAAGTCTTTGAAACAGAAGACACAGAAGTATCTAAAATCAAAAGACACTAAAGTGTTTGGCATAGAAGACACTGAAGTGTCTAGTCATAGAAGACACCTTAGTGTCTGGTTACAGAAGCAGCTGTAGACCCTTTTAGGCATGCCTATTTACCCACGATTAGGACTTGACAGTTTTAAAACAAAACATTTCAGATTTCATAATCACATGCAAAAGATGTAGTGCATAACATATGTCTTTATTTCATTTTTCTCAAGTTGAACATAATCTTTCATATCCAACAACTTAACATATCTCATGAACATAAACATTTGCAATAATGTACCAATAAATACATTATGTATTTACACATTACATATAAATCCTTTGAAATGCATTTATGTTCATAAGGACACATTCATCCTTGAACACACTATATAATTCAACATTAGACATATTATTTACTAACCGCACATTCCTTAAGTAATTACCTCAATTAACAATCCATAACTAAATTAACTTTTACTCGATTACTCTTACCTCAATTTAAGTTTATTTCGCACTTTAAACAAGTCCAATTAAGTCCTAGTGTACCAAATAAAATGACCTAAACTTATATAGTTCAACAATTACACAAAACCAAGTTTTTCACCTTCCTAGCCATTTCTCACGACTGTGAGAATGTGCCTTATAAATCCCACAATTGTGGGGTTTTTAGTTTGTTTACAAAACTTAACTTCTTCACTTCCATTCGACACACCTTCACCAAAGTCCATCGATTTAACTTCAATTCTACCTTATTCGTTCTTCAATACCTCATTAAATTCATGTCCAAACCAATTCATAATCATTCATTAAGCAACTCACAATCCATTATCTTTCAGGTATCAACATCCAAAGCAAAAGCTATCAAACAAGTATCATGTTCTAGACCTCATTTCATCATCAATTCAATACATATTCTACCCAATTCAAGCATCAAATAATTCATATTATAGCATGCTATCAAGTTTGGCATTCCCTTACCTTCTTAACTTCAAATTTTAACTCCAAAGAACTAATAAATCCAGCCTTGCTAAGCATTCAGTACATATCTAAGATCAAGGTGCAAATTTCCTAACTAACAAGACAATAACACAGAAAATAGTAGGACCTACTTCTTGATGCAGTAACTTACAAAGATTCCAAGTGAAGATGATATAAAATCAAAAAAAAGTTACAAAAGTTGAGAGGGAGTAAGAGGTTTCTGTAGAGAGGAGCAAAGTGTAGAGAGAAGGCTGCAGAAACTTCGATGGTGAAGATGATTCATCATTTGCCTAACTCTTTGAATACAAGGTGTCTTGGTTTGTAATGACCACATGTCACACATGAAAGTGTGATACTTGTCCTTCATTAAAGCAACCTATATGTCTTCATATATGGCAACCAAATGTCAAAATTCAATTAGGTCACTTGTCACTCAACCAGTGTTGCCAAATGTCAATGCGTTATCTATGAAAAATGTCACTAACTCATAGGCTTAGTCATTCTAGTTTTCCATATACCAACTTGACTTGCCACTTGAAAATTTTCCTAGTCCAAATGTACATTTTAATACCTTAATTTTCTAATGGTATCAATTAATTCCAAATCACTAAATATAATCCATTAGACCAAAATTCTAGACATATGGTAGGAATTTATATCGTCTTGCCATTAAACTTTAGTGTTTTATTATAACGAAGAAAGACTTGAGACAAATGTTTATAAGTGATAAGTAAGTTGCATATTAGTAGGTTAGATTTAACGTTGGATTGGAGGTTTCTAAAATTATAATTGAAGACGCTAAATTTTGGTCCTAATGTCAATTTGTCATCCGAGTTTATAAGCTTTTTATGTACTTAATCTGGTTGATAGTGATGAGAACACAATAGAGGGTTATTTTATGATCTTATAGAGAGGGAAAAGGAAGCAATAAAGACCAATATGAAAATAGGCCGTCTTTATATACACCGTATCTTGCAATCATTAATGAAAGATGAGAAAGGCAACTTTGCTTTCCATTGTAATATTAATAAAAATAATAAATTGTTATTATTTTAAATTTCTATTATTATGATTTTTGAACATAGGGTTGATGTAAAATTATAAATTATACAGTATAATATATTGAAAGACTATTTTGCAAATTTAAAAAATTAAGATACTATTTTATAGATTTAAAAATGATCCAAAACAGTACTAAATATTGACCAATATTAGTATAATACTGTACCAAAACCAAATTCGATATAGGTACTGGTATGGTATTCATAACATTGGTCACTATACCAAATCAATTACCACCTGCTAAAGGTCTTGGAAATTTTCTTAGAGACCATATTGTAACACATACCACGATCACATCGCGATACAATCCCGAAATAGTCTCTCATATCTTGAATCACTATTCAAGACCATTTTACTCATCCTTCAGATCTCTTATGTGTGTGACCCATTAGGTTCTCAGTTATGTTGGCCACTTGAATTAACACTTAATTTAAGTAAGTTAAGAGCGATATCTACTAACACGTTATGACCCCCAATTGAATGAAAAGTCAGTGGTTTGACTACGAACACTTCCATACACAATGTTGCCATGCAATTTGTCCTTTCACCATCTATACCCCACTTGGTTCAGAGTATGGTCAAAGTGTCAACTCCCACTAGACTAACTGCATCATATCTAGTCCAAGTGATATTAGATCTTGTCCTAAGGATCTCATTACTCTATGTATCATTGAAGACTCTCTTTATGACACATATCTCCTCTGGGCAGAGACTCCTAAGTAATGACCTTGACAAGAGGTCATAGGTATCATCTCCTTCTATTAGCAGTGGTGAATCCTTTATTGACTACTCAATTACCTCTGAATACCTCAAGTTGTACCTAATCACCACCCTATGAGTAACCCCTGAAAGGCACCGATGAATGGAGTCAAAGCACAAGATCAGTATTTGAGATATCCTTAAGCACCTCAAGTCAAAGGATACTTACACAATTGCTATGATGAGACTATCATTGACATTGGAATAGAATATCCATACAATTGTCTCATAGTAGGTTAATCTAATGTACTTACTACCTTTAGTAAACATCTATATGTTAACTCTAAACAACTCATGTCTGCAACTTATAAGATCTATTGCTTGATCCAATCAAGGAGTATAACGTGTGCCAGTCTATCTGGGTTAATGATATCCTATCTCATTAATCCTATGACTAGGAAAAGTTTAGATACTAACATAATTACACATGATAGGAATCTCATTATCATGATCTCATCATGATTTCCTCCATACTATGTTTTATATCAAGGACTTCATTAAATCAATTTAAGATCAACATGAAATCCTTAAATGTATGAACATCGAAATAATGAAAAATGTCTTTATTAACCATAAAATGATTTATACCATAAGTGCTAAAGGTGATTGCCTTTAGAGCACTTCTCTAACAAACTCCCACTTGCACTAAAGCCAATTGCCTTGATATCTAATACCATAGGCGTGTACATGTGACACAAAACTCTTTTGGGAAATAGTCTTAGTTAACAGATCAACTATATTCTGATGGTGGGAACTCTCTCTATCTTGACATCATTTACATACAGTCTAACACCATTTCTCTTGTTGACAATAGGTTGTAAGAATCGACACCATGACTACTAGTGTGAACCTACGGTCACTTATGAAAGCCAATAAGTTGACTGGACCTAGCTTTCTAGACTAGCTTAGGAACTTAAGAATAATTCTTAAATTAAAGAAACTAGGTTATGTCTTGGAAGAACCACTTCCTAATCCCTCTGCTACTAATGCTTTTGATAGTGATTAGAGGGCATATAGAAAGCATCTCGACGATAGTGAGATGGCTAGCTGCATAATGCTAGCCACTATGTCAGTGGAATTGCAAAGCCAGCATGAGGCTATGAATGCTCATACTATAGTTTAATCCAGTTATTCACAGTTTGTGCTTAACTATTAGATGAACCAAATATCCACAACGATTCTTTTGCTAATCAACTTGTTCAAAGTAGTTGAGCCATCTATCCGCAAGGACAGTAAGCGTATAATGTTGGTGGACTTTTTTGGTTCGAGGAGGAAGAACTAAAAGAAGAAGTTCATAAGGCCTAAGGGAGGTGTGGCTACGAAGAAAGCTAAGGAGATTGCCCCTAAGGGAACATGCTTCCACTGTGGCAAGGATGACCATTGGAAGAGAAACTATAAGGCCTATCTAGAGACATTGAAGCATAAGAAGGCATCAAATGCCCCATTTATGTCAGGTATGTTTGTTATTGATATTAATATTGCTTCTAATAATAACATATAGGTATTGGATACTAGTTGTGGCTCATATATATGTACTGATATGCAGGGCCTCAGTAATAGTAGATAACTCAACAAGGGAGAGTAGGACCTGTGCATGGGCAATGGAGCAATAGTTGCTGCATTAACCATAGGAACTTATGTATTGACACTCCCTAGTGAGCTTATAATAGAATTGGATGATTGTTTCTTATGTACCAGTATTGACTAAGAATATTATTTCAATTTCTAGTCTTGATAAAGTTGGTTTTATTTTAAATTTTAGTAACAATGGTAGTTTTATTAGTTTGAATGGGTTGCGCTTTATGCTAAGGGTACATTATGCAATGGAATATACATATTAGATATGTCCAATCCAGTTTTAAATATCAATGACAATAAAAAACAAAAATGAGATAATGTGAAATCATTTTACTTATGGCGTTGTCCCCTTGTCATATAAGTGAGAGATAAATGACTAAATTATACAAATGTGGTAGTTTAGGGTCATTTGATTATGAATCATATGACATATGTGAATCTTGCTTATTAGGCAAGATGACAAAGTTAACTTTTAAGGAAAAGGGTGAACAAACTACTGGGCCATTGGATTTAATACATTCAGATTATGTGGTCTAATGTCCATATATGCCGAAGGTGGTTTCATATACTTCATTACCTTCATTGATAATTATTCAAGATATGGGTATTTGTATCTAATAAGATACAAATTTGAGGCCTTTGAAAAGTTCATAGAATTCAGAAATGAAGTAGAGAAATGGCTGGGTAGAAGCATTAAAACACTTTGATCAAATCGAGGTGGTGAATACTTAAGCCAAAGGTTTCTAAGTTATCTTAGAGATAATCGGATAATATCCTAGTGACTCCAGCTTATATGTCCCAACATAATGGTGTGCAGAAAGGAGAAATTGAACCTTATTGGACATGGTGAGGTTAATGATGGGCTTAGCTGATTTGTTAAAATCCTTTTGGGGATATGCACTCGAGACTGTTGTTTATGCGTTAAACAAAGTCCTTTCAAAGTTAGTTGATGTTACTCCATATGAGACGTGGACTAACAAGAAACCCTATCTTTCTCACATGAAAGTTTGGGATTGTCCAACTTATGTGAAGCATATTTTGTTAGATAAGTTAGAAGTTAAATTTGACAAGTGTCTATTTGTAGGATATCTTAAAAAGATGATAGGATATCAGTTTTACAATGTCTTGGAACAAGACGTGTTTGTTTCAAAGCATGCTATCTTTTTAGAGAAAGAGTTTCTTCTAAAAGAAGATAGTGAGAGAAAAAAAGAACTTATGGATGTTCAAGATGCTCAAACAGATGCAAATCAACTGGTTGAACCCAAGACTGTTGGTCATAATAATGAAACAATAGTTCAATCTTCTAACACACAAGAAGTTCATAGGTCAAGTAAGATACATCATGTTCCAGAGAAATATGAATTACTCATAAGTGAATATAATGATATATTGCTTATAGAAGACGATGAGCCCACTACCTATGAAGAAGTTATAAAGAGTTCAGAATATGAAAAATGGCTTCAAGCCATGAAATTCGAAATGAAAACCAAGTATGGACTTTGATTGACACACCTGAAGGGATAAAACCCACAATTAGGTTTTCCAAAAGAAAACTGACATGGAGGGTAATATAGTTACTTATAAAGCTAGGATTGTAGCTCAAGGTTGTCATAAAAGAAAAGGAGTTGATTATGATGAAACATTTAGCCTGGTAGTCATGTTTAAATCCATTAGGATACTCCTGGCCATTGCTGCTCATTATGATTATGAGATATGGTAAGTGGATATGAAAATAGCTTTCCTTAATGGAAACCTAATCGAGGATGTGTACATGACATAACCCGATGGTTTCATATCCAATGATGGTGAAAAGGTATTCAAGCTTCAAAAATCCATTTATGGATTAAAGCAATCATCCAGGATTTGGAATATCCAATTTGATGAGACAATCAAAGAGTTTGGTTTCTTATAAAATCCGGATGAACCCTGTGTGTATAAGAAGGTTAGAGGGAGTGCATTCGTATTCCTTGTGTTGTATATAGATGACATACTACTAATAGGAAATGATGTCTTAACTTTACAATCAGTTAAGATTTGGTTGTCTGAGAATTTCTCCATAAAAGACCTTGGAGAAGCAACTTATATTTTGGGTTTAAGAATCTATAGAGATAGATCTAAGAAGTTGCTTGATCTTTTTCAATCTACATACATAAACAAGATGCTAAAGAGGTTTAGTATGGTGTAGTCCTAAAAGGTTTTTCTTCCTATAATGCATGGGATTATACTCTCAAAATCTATGTGTCTAAAGACTCAAGATGAGAGGACTCACATGAATTTGATCTCATATGCTTCGACTATAGGATTAATCATGTGTGCTATATTATGTACGAGACCAGATAAATCATATGCTCTAAGTGTTACGAGCAAATATCAGTCAGATCCTAGAGAGGGTTATTGGGTAACTGTCAAGAATATCCTTGAGTACTTGACAAGAACTAAGGATGTATTTTTAGTATATGGAGAAGGAGATCTTGTTGTGAGTGGGTATATAGATGTCAGTTTCCAATTCAACAGGGATGATTCAGATCCCAGTCAGGATATATTTTTGCACTGAATGGTGGAGCAGTCAGTTGAAAGAGTTCCAAATAAGAAACAACTGCAGATTCAACAATTGAAGCATAATACACTGCTGCTTCAAAAGCAGCAAAGGAAGTAGTTTGGATTAAGAAGTTCATCATAGAACTTGGAGTGGTTCCTAGCATTGTTGACCCAATACAGTTGTATTGTGGCAACAATGGTGCCATAGCACAAGCAAAGGAACCAAGGTCTCTTTATTAATCCAAACATGTACTCAGGTAATACCATTTGCTTAGAGAACTCATTGGTAAAAATGATGCCAAGATAGAGAGATTACCCACTAACTAGAATATTGTTGATCCTTTGACTAAGTTGATTCCTCAAAAGAGATATGAATCTTATATACTCGCCTATGGTATGAAATACAAAGGTGATTGATTTTAGTGCAAGTGGGAGGTTGTTAGAGAAGTGCTTTAAAGGCAATCACCTTTGGCACTTATTCTACGAATCTTTTTGATTAATAAAAAGGCTTTTTCCTTAATTTAATGTTCATGTTCTTTATGAATTAATAGTGATCTTAAATCGAATTAATGAAGTCCTTGATACATTACATAGCGTAAAGGAAATCATGATGAGATCATGATAATGAGATTCCTATCATGTGTAATTATGTTAGTATCTAAATTATCCCTAGTTATAGGATTAATGAGATGAGACATTATTAGTCTAGACAGACTAGCACATGTTATACTCCTTGATTAGATTAAACAGTGGATCTTATAAGCTGCAAGCATAAGTTGTTTAGAGTTAACATATGAATGCTTGCTAAGAGTAGTAAGTTCATTGGATGACCTGCCATGAGAAAATTATATGGATAATCTATTCTAATGTCAATGATAGTCTCATCATAGCGATGGTACAAATATCCTTAGACTTAAGGTGCTCAAGGATATCTTAGTTACTAATCATGTACTTTGACTTCATTCCTGGTTGGCTCTTAGAGATTGCTCATAGAGTGGTGATTGGGTACAATTTGAGGTATTCAAAGGTAATTGAGTAGCCAATAAAGGATTCACCACTCTTGATAGAAGGAGATGATACCTACGACCTCTTGTCGGGCTCATTACTAGGGAATCTTTGGCTAGAGTGGAAATGTCATGAAGATAGCCTTTAATTATGTGGTAGTTTAGGGTCATTTGATTTTGAATCATATGACACATGTGAATCTTGCTTGTTAGGTAAGATGACAAAATTACCCTTTAATAAGTCAGATAACAAAATTTCCTTTTAAAGAAAGGGTGGAAGTTTTATGCTAAATTAAGTGGGATTAAAAACCACTTAATTCCCACTAACTCTCTATTGATGTTGGGGGTTAGAGGAAGGCCAAAGGGTGTAAGAAACATCAATTTTTGTGCAAGTGTTAAGAGAAAGAAAGAGAATTTTTGGTGAAGTGTTCATCATCTTCTCTCACTCTTTATAAACACTCACAAAAAATACATCACAAAGTTAGCACTTTGTGTGTGTTCTGGCCATTCTTCTTAAGAGATTTCATGCTTCGCTCTTCGTATGGATATCATTAGAGACGTCCTCCTTTGGTCATTGTGGTTTATGACAACCTAAAGAGATGAAGACAATGAAGAACGAAGAACAAAGGAGATTGTAAGGTACACAAATTAAGTTCATGTTTTTGTTAAAGTTACATCTAATGGCATTTGAAAGTTCTTGTCTTTTTGGGTTTTGTTTTATATTTCCACTACTGTTTTCTATTTTTGATGCATATGATGCAAGATCAAAACCCAGCAATTTGCAATTTCTTGAAATCTTCCATTGTGGATCAATATAATGACTTTCGTGCTCCTTGCTATTGGAACGAGCTCACTAGGCTGAGCAGTTCAAAATCAAGAATGACCATAACAACATTATATGAAGCCATGAGCACTTATTGTTACATAAATTCATGTGTCAAATGGTCTTTGACAAATCAAAAACTAGCAAGTGCTCAACAAAGGAACTTTTTTTGTTATGGTGCGTGGATCACAACATCCCAATGTACACCTCCAAACATGTTCTAAATGCTATTATTGTGACTCTACGTAATAGGAGCAACAAATTGGGTATGGGTTACTAGGTTTCTACCATTGCTCAGTAGTACGGTGTGGATTATCATGGTCTAACTGTCCATTACCCTTATTTTCTAAATCACCATGATTTGTGGCATGTTGAAATCCTAAAGTTCCATAGTATGGAACTCCAGGATATCAACCAAAAATCTCATGTGAAGATCAGGGCCAATCAGGCATAAGTAAAGAGAAACAACTTTTAAAACCATAGAAAGAACTTAACATTCATCACTTCTACTTATGACAAATAAACAATCATCACCTTTAGAAACTAAGCAATCTAGGGTTAGACTTAGACAAAAGGTGTTTAAATAAGAGATATCCATAAGTAGAGCCAAAAACCCTTTATAATCTTAACATTCCATAACTTTGCAAATAATTTCATTTCTCCACCACTAGGATTTATTAACATAATCATGAATTAAAGGATTTTTTAGGGTTACAATGAGGGCAATGATTAAGGTGAGATGTATTTGGGTGATGTAGTGTAAAAGTCATCGAAGTTAGTGCAACAAGGAAAACACTCAATGTACCATTAGGCACAAAAATTGACATTAACTCACAATCATGTAACCTTTGATGAATGCAAAAACTATATTTCCTAGCTTAAATTCAAACTCTCACACCACCAACCATATAAAAACATAACCAAATAAAAGGAATCACTCATACAACTGATTTAAGTACATTGAAACTACAAGAAGTGATCCTTCAAAACCACATCTACCTCATATTCGTCATATTCAAATTACCCATTCAATACAATTTTAAGAGGAGAAACCAATTATGAACAACTTTTCAAAAAAATTGTATTTCCTCGTTGATACTTTTATTCAAACATTTTTTCTTTTTCTTTCTTTTTTCAGTTTTTTTGTAATAAAAATTGAAAGAAGCTACATTAACATGGGAATGTTATTGATATGACATAGAATAACATCTTAATAATTATATCCATCCTACAAATATGCACACCCCCATACGTATGCTTTTTTACATCCACAATCATCAGCAATTAATAAATTCTCCAGTATATTTATGGTTTAGGTAGGAAATTTCGTTAAATTTAATAGCATGTAATGTAGTTAATACACAAAGAAAAGGCTAATAAAGCTTAAAGGGGCCTAACAAAGGAAAATTCATATCAATAGGTAGGCCATTTGACTAATTTAGCTTATAAAAACAAAGAATGCCAAATCATTTTCATGTTAATGCATTTGATAAAAATGTGGTATTGAATAGAAAATCAAAGCAAAGTTAGGATGTACATATCATAAAGGCCACAAATAAACAAAAGACAATGAGATCGATATGAATGTGCCAGTCTATACAGGCTCAAAATATCACTAGCTTGTGTCTTCCACTAGTCACTACTCTTCTAAAGATGATGCATAATGACCAATCACAAGAGTAAAAGTATATGCCAAGTTGCCATGGATTTTTCTAATCAATTCACTCTTTAATCATAACTATATAGTCTTAGAAGCAACAGAAAAAGAGAAAATATTTATGTGTTTGTTTGATTATCTCTCTGTCTCTCTTTATTGAAAACTCAAAACAAGTAAGAAACAAACAAACTTCACATGGATATAAGAAACATATGCAAAAATGCAAAGGAAAAGAAATGAACTTCCCTTAGGTTGCTCCCAAACATCACCTTTTTTTTTATTATCACTGGATCGACTCTGTTGGACCCCGAACTTTTCTTGGAATTTAGAAATATGAAATGAGAAATTTTGGTGATTATTCATGTATAAAGAAAAGAAGAATTCTTGAATTTGAAATGAAGTAGAAAAGATAGTTATGTGCAAGATGGGTTATATGTGAATTGTGTGATGTTTTATGAAAGTGCTTTTCATTTGAAAAGAACGCACGTTTATACAATCATGTTTTCAAGAATGATTTTTATATGAAAAGAAAGTTTCCAAGAAAATG
>JANVCQ010000007.1:8178587-8212976 GCA_025531925.1 Erythroxylum plowmanianum
CCCAAAGAGAGACCCACTTGCCCTAGGGACGACGTCGTCCCCGTAGACGCGGGAGGTCTTCCAGAAACGCCCAAGGTCGTTCTCCTCTGATGGGACGATGTGCGATTAGACGAGTGGGGGAGGGATTTCCTAGGTCTGGCGGCAGAACCAGACGAGACTTGACCCCCTAGCGTCCTAGACGAGGCACCCGTTGAGGGGGTAATCGTTGGTCCTGCAGACGACTCCTCGAGTGCGAGGGCCGCGAAACGTGTGCCGCTGGAACCACCAGCCGATGCTGTGGTGGGGTTCGCCTTGTTGGTCCCGGCGGGGGGGGGGGGGGGGCCCCCCCCCCGCCTGCGCGGCCGGCGAGCCACCTGCAGCCACGGGCCAAAAGCGGAGGAGCGGGGGGCACTTTGGGAGGGGTCGCTACTGGACTTGCCGGAGACAGAGGGAGGGGAAGCCTCAGGAGGCACGTCTGGTCCAGGCGGAGGCGCGGGTCGCGAGGGGCAAGCGTCCTGGCCGTGCCCTACCCAGCCACAGTGTAGACAGATCTGAGGGAGACTCTCATACGCGACCTGAATATGTTCACCGTCAAGTTCCACCATGGAACGGAGAGGCGCACTGAGGTCAAGGGTAACTGCGACACGGGCGAACCGTCCCCGGAAGGCCTACTGGGTTGTTTCATCAATCTTCACAGTTTTCCCCACCAAATTTCCGAGGGTCGCGAGTATAGAAGGATGGTACCGTGCAATAGAAAGCCCGAGAAATTTGACCCAAGCGACGACGTGTGTAATGCGGCTAGAGGAGGGGCGAAATTCCGGTGACCAGGGTTGAACGGAGAGCACATGCCCTGCGATAATCCACGACCCCTGCGTTAAGGTATGTATGTAGTCCCGCTCCTCTTTGAAATTGACCAAATAAAAGTCATTCTCCAAGTCTATAAGTTTCATGGGTCCTATCGGATGCCACAGGCGGAGAAGACGATCCCTGAGCAGCTGGAATCCCATCCTGCGACCCAGAAGCTTGATGACAACGGCTTGAGCCCAGACTTTATCCAATTTTGTGCGGAAGTTTGCAGATAGATCAAGGCTTAAGCCTTTGGGACCCTGGACCAGTGTGATGTCCCCCTCCTCCAAGTCAATAGGTGGGTCTTCAGGCCAGGGGAGCTCCGGAATCGGGTGATGCGTGTGGAAACTACTCGACACTGCTGCACTGTAGCTAGGTGGAGATGTGTGTACTGGTTAAGCCTCCTGAGGAGGGTCGTCCTCGTGGTCACGCAGCCGGACCTTTTTGGCTGTATGGGTGGTAGTAGCCATTGGAATGTGGCAGGGATCCACGGCTTGAACGGCCCTAGGGCTTGAATCGGTGACTGGATTGACTCGGAAAGGAACTGTTGACAGTGCGGTGAATGTGGTGAAGTTACTGTAGCAGTAAAGTAACTGTAGCAAAGTACTGTAGCATAAGACAGCATCAAATTCCAAAGTTAAATAGTTTTCACTAAACTACAACTAACTAATTGAGTGGTAAGCATAAATCAATGGAACTTTTTGACGAAACCAAACTCGCTAGTGAGTAGAGTGCGTAAAGCAAAATACTTTCCTACATAGAAAGCTGAAGTAGGCGTAAAGTGAAACTTTATATAGATTAATATGATAGCAACGCGAGATATTCCGAGGAGGGCTCACATTGGCTTAGATCCCTAGTTACCTGATGATCAACATAAAAAGCTGAAGTATCTTTTACCACAAAAAAAGGTTAATGAAATGGTTGTTACGAGTATATATATAAATATTTGGTGTGAGGAGCGACTGAGTTGTCATCTTTCAAACAAATTGTGAATAAGGCTAATAATACATAACATTGATGGAAACAAGCTTGCCAAATAACAGATGATAGGAGGCTTAATAAGGAGAGTGATAGTAATATAATTTGGGAAAAATTAGACAGAAATGTTGAAGATGATCGTGGTCGCTGTTTATTTTACGCACAACAATTATGTTGGCGCTGTATTGGGCATTCGTAATTCAGAAAAAAGATACTTTCTTATAGTTGGGACCCTCTTAGAATACCACGTGGACTAATAAAAAAAATAGGGCTTTAACATGGTTAAAATATCAAGTGTTTAAGTGGATGGGACCGGAATTTAACTTACCGGACTTTCGATAGCATTGCTCTTTTATATTGAATCTCAGGATAGTCTTTGTTTATCGATATGGGTGCAGTATTACTCATTGTCTTGTTAGGACAACCTATAATGTCAAGTCACCGAGTCAAAAGAAGGGGGGGAAAAAAAAGGAAGATTTATCCTTACTATATAACGTCCCAATAGTCGCAAAATCGTGTCTTCGTAATTTGCTTTCTTACTCAAATCAAGCCAGCAGAGAGACGTAGAGGATGCGAGGGCTCTGATGGTGGATATTGGCTGATCGGGGGAGTAATGATGGCAGCTTCACCGTTGAACAAGATTGAGACGGCCCACCAGATGTACAGAGACGGAAACTACGAGGAAGCACTTGGGTTTTACACGGAAGCACTTTTGATAGCCAAAGCCAAACCCCAAAAGATCGCTTTGCATAGTAATAGAGCCGCTTGTTTTCTCAAACTTCATGATTTCAAAAAGGTTGCTTCTTTTTCCATTGCTTTTCTTTATAATTTAACTTCCATTTGTTCTTTGTGTTATATTATTTGGAACTTCTGTCTGCATTTTGAACGTTTATCCGGTCTCCTTGAATTGATTATTGATATGGTTATTCTTTCTTTTGTCTTTTTTTTTTATAAATTATTTCGGGTTTGATGTCTGATTTAGTTTTCTACTTTTTGTTTCTGAAACAAAAGTTATGTAGAGATGTTTTTGCTGGTTACTTGACATCGAAAATTGAGGGTTGTCATGTTGGAATCTTAGTACTGAACAGACTACCCAGTGAGCTTCAATAGCTCAATGATGCTAAAAGATGGTTTTGGTTGGTCTATTTATTTAACATCAGACAAAGGGGTAAAGTGCGTCAATTGTATCTGTTTGTCTGTTTCATGCTTCAGGACATTGAATGCTTAAATAAGACGTAACATCTTTAGGTTTGGTTTTAGTGTTGTTTGATTTCTTAAAGTTGAAAAAATAGCTTCTCTTAGAAACAAGAAGAGCAATTTGAATTTTTCAAGGACAGATTGTGATGGAACTGATATTGGATTGTTTGTGCTATCAATATATTTTACCATTAACCTTTCGATTTTTTCATCATCTTTAGTGTATTTCATTTTTATCAAAATATGATGGGTCCTTAGGTTTTACTATCACCCTTTTCAAATTCATATTTGAATCTATGGTGCTGGAAATTAATAATTCTTTCCAGAAGTTAGAAGAATAAGGTTTCTATCTTAGGCTAATTTTTCGTCATGGTACAAGCGTCTAATAGGAGTACAAAAATGATTCCTCTTGTAATGCTTAATTTTGACTTGAAGATTCTTTTCTTTTGGAAAATAAGTAATTTATTCATTCAAACAAAGGTGGACATTACAATGAGAAATGAAATTCATCCCCAACAATTGGAGTATAACAGAACGAAAAATTACATATTAAGATAACACATGTGAAGCATTGCTACTTTATGAGAAACTATTAATCAAGTAGAGATAAGTGTCGCAATCTTCAATCTAAACTTGAGGTAAAAGCCCATCCAGTTGAATTTGTTGAATTGTTCAGATTTCCCAAATAACTTGGTGTTTCTCATCATCCAAACATAATGATCTAGCATAGCAAAACCAGCCCTAAACACCTTGCAATCTCCCTTACTTTTCCATTTCAAACCCATAATCTAGGATAGACATCCCAACTAGGTGAGGCTTCTATCATACAGATCAAATAAGTTGAGAAATTTTCTCCGTAACTAACTTGTTTGACAATACTTAAAAAAGATTCTTACAAGAAGCTATAATGAATCTTCATTAGACCATAAATATGATGTAGGTTTGTTTTTTCGGTGAAGACTCTTGCTAAATGGGAGTAACAGAGGTATCTATCTAAGTGTAAAAAATTGGAAATGACTAAGGACTGCAATTTATGGAAGATGGTGAAACCAATAATTTTACTGTTGAAAGAGCAGTTATTAGTTGTAACAAAACAATTTGAAACAAATTTCATACAGAATGCTGTAGAATTTTAACTTTCATTTCCTCGGAATTATTTTTTATCCTTTTATAATAGCTTATGAACTCTTTAGGGACTAGATGCATGAATTAGTTGGGATAACTTCTTTTGTATTGTTCCCTCTCTATCGTACACACACACACACACATGCTCAAGCTTGCAACATTCTCAAGGACATGCAATCATACCTTTGTGTATACCTGCACATATACATACAGGAGCACATTTAGTTGGGATCTGTTACATAATGGAAACAAAACCTTAAATTGGTGCTAGTGTTAGAATTCATTGTGATTGTGAATTAGGAGTGGAGCATGTAGATGTCTGTCATTGTATTAACAACGTATGATAGCATCCTTCTTATGTCATTCTGCTCTTTTTTTCTCCGTGAATTGACTGGTTATGTAAGCTAATGCATGCCTTTCTTTCATCATAGGCGGCTGAAGAATGCACATCAGTTCTTGAGCTTGATCACAACCACACTGGGGCACTAATGTTACGGGCACAAACTTTGGTGACTCTTAAGGAGTACCATTCTGCACTTTTTGATGTCAACAGACTTAAGGAATTGAATCCATCATCAGAAATTTATGAAAATCTTGAAGCTCGATTGAGGACACAACTGGTATATTACCTCTTATTCCTTTTCATTGCATCAGTTGCATTAATCTCACATGTACATACGTAATTTATACTTCAGCATGGATAGCCACAAAAGGAAGGGTAATCCTCTTCTCACAGGCAGTCTTCTTAGTTGAAATGCCAATCAGGAAATTATGTTATCAAGATGAATGTGATTTTAGGATTTTGTTGATTAGGAAAAAACATTATCTATCAGCTCATAATTTGCTGTTTGTTTCATGATGCTTTTGTTTCACATTCATGTAATCTCCCTCGATCCTTATAATTGGGATGTAACTAGACTTCACTTCAAATTTCACTGAACAGTTCTTGCTTGGTGTGCTAACTGGCCTTGATTTGTTGTATTTGTCATCTATGTGGGCCCTTCATACCAAATCATGGAACTATAAGACTTGAATGTCATGTGATGCATGACTTTCATAGAGGTTCGGGCAAGAAGGCTTTGCTATGATATCTACTTGCAAATATGGAAGAATTTATTATCCACCAATCCCTAGGTTTCTTCATGAGCAACATTTTTTTTATTTGTTGCAACTTATTTAAGGCTTTGGCCTTGGCACTGGAAACCTCAAACATAACTTTACTGAGATGTACATTTTCCCCCCCTTTCTTGGCTGGTGTTAGGATTCTAGCCATGAGAATCATTAAACACAAATTTTCTGCTTAACTAAAACTAGAAGTATCGATACACTTTATTTGTCTTTAAGGATATAACCTTTAAGTAGTGTTTATTTGGGTTACATAAGCATTATGCATTTTATTCTCCTGGATGCTATGTAAAAAATTCTTATTCTTTGCTCAAGGAAAGTCACTTGCCCCAATACCTGAATCCGAAGCTGAAACTGAAGGAGAAGAAGATGGTGAAGAAGATCTATTTGGACATGGGGCAGATGGAAAGGATAAAGTAGGCAAAAATATTATACATGGGACTAAGCGGGAAGATGCTAATGCTACTACTGTAGTTACTACCTCCATAGCACCTATTTTCAAGGAATCTAATCAAAGTAGGGATACAACATTCCAGCCTAGAAAATCAATAACAGCTGAAGTAATTGCTCAGGCACAGAGGAAATCTGAACCCAGAAGAAGTATTGCTGCTGAAGTTATTGATCAAGCACAGAGAGCAAAGGAATCTTCTGAACAACATTCTAAAGGATGGAAAGCTATACCAAAACCAAAGGGACACTCAACTCTGGATTATGCACGTTGGGACAAAGTTGAGGATGACTCAAGTGAAGATGATGATGATGACGACTTTGATGATGGAGATTCTCAACTTCAGTATCGTTTCCGCGTGAGAACATGTGGAGACCGATCATTGAATTGAAATGAGTTAATAAACAGGCAGAAACATATGGCAACTCTGATCAAAAAGCTCCACCATATTCACAAGTGAAGATGCTAAACTTTGGCTAGTCATTTAAAAGTGTTGTGATGATGGATCATCCAAACTTTGAGATCCAGGAGGAACCATCTTTCACTGTACATTGGCTTGGGTAGAGATAGCGCAATTATTAGTAATGCCCATGAAAAGAGGTTATGCATCATAGACTTGATCAAGTTACACAGTTTCAGCAAGTTTCTTGATCTAGGGCTCTTGTTACAGTACTGTGTTTCTGATCTGTAGAATGGCAAGACCGAACATGCCACAAGAAGAGGTTTTGCATCCTTCAGAAGTTTCTGTTTCAGTGATTACCTTGTTACTGGTGTCTTAGTCAACCAATAATATTTAGGGGAAGACTGCTAAAAACTGCAGTATTTCTTCCGCTTGAAAATGCTGCTTCTCAGGGTCTGGTATCTGTTGTTTCTGAAGATAGTGAACTCAGCCCTCTCCCCCATTTGTGTTTCTCATTTTTGGTGTTTGATTAATCGGGTCGTATCATGGGCTTGGAAAGGTTATTAGCACCGCTATACACATTTTCTTTGGCAATTTATAAGGGTGAATCCTATATATAAAGGTTTCTGATGATCTCTGTTCATCTGATGACAATGAAACCCCCAGTGAATACTGGAAAGCTTAGCCATGTTTAATAACAAAAGTGGTTAGTGTTGGCATGTATAGTTGTTCCATTTATGTCTTTCATGGTCGCCTTTGTACCAAGTTTTTTGCCGCTACCGTTGTCGAAATTATCATTTCAGTCTTGTTCCTTTTGCAGATTTCTTTTGAGCTATTGACAGGTCAAGCTGGGATGAAGGGGTTAATCTGCGTTCAATGTGTGTGATATGTTTCAAGCAATTATTGTTTGAATTGTTTAAATTTTAGTTCCGGAGGTGAGATGTATAACAGGTTCTTTTAACTTGATATCATGCACATTTTTTGTTTAAAAATGTTTTAGTTACTAAAACTTGAGGAGCAGCATAATTTTGGTAGAACACTCCTTTATCTTTTGTATTGGGTAGTTAGTAAGCGTTTAAATGAGTCATATTTTATTTTTAGATTAAGCTGGACGAAATGAATAAACACACAGCAAAACTCCAATCCTTCCTACCTCGTATTGTTACGGGAATGTCTAAATCTTGGCCAACTCCCAACGGCAAGAAGTAATGAACATGGTATTTTCTTATACTCTTTGTTGTATAAGACGAGGGGTTTTTTATAAAAAAAGGTAAGTAATAAATTCATTTAAAAGTTTGAAATTATGGAGTGTATGAAGTTACATCTCCTAAGAATGGAGGTCATACAGATTAAGGAAACTACAAAGTAGATTATATCCAGCAACAACAAATTCTAAATGTTAAGTTGCATTTTAATATAATTAGAAATGAGTAATTGATTAGCATTGATCATGATAATCATCCTTAATTTAAGCTAGAATTGGTTCCAATTGTATTCTTTGTACTGTTAAACTTTTCCAACGATTTTGGTATATCTCATCCTCGAAATATAGTGCATCAACATAACAAAACCAACTTTGGAGACTCTTTGGTCTTCTTTGCTGGTCCATCTCAATTTGACAACCCAAGCTAAGTTATTCATCCAATTAAGATTTATGTCTTGCAATTCAAAGATATTGAGAAAAGCACTTCATAGTTGTTTGGTATGAAGACATTTGAAGAACATATGATCTAATGTTTCAGTTTCTCCAGAGCATAAAGGGCAATTTGTACTTAGAATTTGAAACTTGATACTATCCTTGGTTCCCAATTTCTATAAAGCTACTAACCACAAGATGAAAGAGAGAGTTTGAGCAATGCCTGATTCTTATGTTAACTTGTGAAGTGGAAACTTGACCATAGGGCCTAGCAACAATTGTTTACATGATTGAGTTGTAAATTTATGAGACTTATGAAGTTCCCGTTTGATTTCATCTTTTTGTACCTAACTTGGAGAATATGAAGGTCACTACTCAACAATAGATTTGATTCCTTTACACATATCAAAAGGCCAATGCCAATTGTTGTTTCGAATTAATGTTTGCACTTTAGTATCTTCAGGGATAGATCCTCTTAAAGCTGCAAAGAGTTGAGTGTTACATAAAGGACCTATGACATGTCAATTATCAAACCAAAATGTTATGCCCTTCCCATTTTGAACATAATGTTTGATATAAGGCATGAAAGACCTTGTATGTAAAATATGTTGAAAAGTGTAAGATTGCAAAGAAGTATGAGAAATAGACCATATGCTTTTTTACTTAACATGAAACATGTGAACCCATCTTACCCATAAGCTTTATTTGTCCCAGCATATCCTCCAACGTCTCTTTGCCAACAAAATCTTGTTCATTTTGCTAGCTGAATCCATACTATTTAGGAAGACATATAATACTCCATTGAACTTGGACATTCTTCCCCATTAGAATTATGTCCATGCCAGATGAAGTCTCTGATACTCTTATCGATTTTCTCCAGAACTCCTTTAGGGATAGCTAGATGTGATAGGGAATAGATATGTAGATTATTGAGAATGGTAATAGCCAACTGTAATCTCCCTCCATATGACAAGATTCTGTCGTTCCATTGAGAGAGTCTTTCGCTAACTTTTTCTATGAGAGATCTACATTTAGATTCCTTAAACTTCTATGTAGAAGTTGGAACCCCCCAAGTATGCCAGAGGTAATTGGTGTATACTAAGCCCAGATCTACTATCACATTCATTGAATCTTCGCAACTTTGCGTAGATAAGTGAACAACACTCTTACTTGGGTTAAATTTGAGCCCCAAGACTCCCTGAAATCTCTGCAAAGGTTTTAAATAGTTCCGATGGAAACAAGATCATTGGCATAAAGCATGAGCAAATCATCTGCAAATGAGGGTTGAGCAATACCAAGACGCCTGCATCTATGATGAAATATAAAATTCATGCTTTCCTCTATACAAAGTCATGTGATTCTTTGAAGTACTTCCATAGCAAGGACAAATAGATAGGGGGAGAGGATCACCTTGTCTGATTCCTCTGGTAGCTTTATAGAGTTGAGAAGGTTCCCCATTCATCAATAATGAATAAGATACATATGTTATACAAGAGTGAATCCATTTGATAAACTCATATGGATATCCAAAAGCTTGTAGAGAATTAATAATGAAACTCCATTCAATGGTCTCATAAGCTTTAGTGAAGTCAATTTTGAGTGCACAACTCTTGATATGCTCCTTTGATTTGTAATCTTTGATGATATTATGACCTATACTCCTTCCTGAGTGCACCCTGACTTGGATTGATTAAGCCAGGTAAGGTAACTTTCAACCTATTAGTAAGGACTTTTGCAATAATCTTGTACACCACACTCCAATAGGTTTGAAATCATTTAAGCATTTAGGATTAGGGATTTTGGGTACCAAGATCAAGTTAGTTTTATTCAGTTCAGTGAGCAACCTACCACTTCTGAAGAATTATTGCACTACTCTTACTACTGAAGTTTATAAGAAAGTCCATTTCTCCTGGAAGAACCTTGCATTGAAGCCATCTGGTGCTGGAGACTTATTAGGATGAAATGAAAACACTACTTCTTTTATCTCTTCATTGATAACTTCCTTAAGCATTTCAGACAATTGAATCTGGTTTATGGAACTTGACAATCTATTGAGCATAATCTTAGGAAGATTACTAATGTGTGTAGTTACCCCATTTATTTCTTTGAAGTGCCTTCTCGTTGCATTTTTCATCTCTTCATGATCATAAAACAATCTGCCATTTCTATCTTAAAGGGATATTATTTTGTTTCTATTCGTCCTGCCTTGAATCACATTATAGAAATACTTAGTATTCCTATCTCCTTATTACATCCATTCAACTCTCTTTTTCTTAATAAGCACAGGATCTATAAGATTGATCATTAGCTACTTCTGGGTGAATGTGAGTTCCTTCATTGCTTGTAACTTATCTGTATTCATAGGATTAGGGGTACCCTTGAGAAGGTTGACATAATCAGCCTTGATAGATTTTAGTAATTGCATGCATTGAAATGCTTTAGAGCCCTGAAAGTGTTTGTTAATATCTTATGCTATAATTGATTCAAGTTAGGAATGCTTTAATAGGGAATTGAAAAACTTGAATGGAGATTTTTCTTGTCTTCATTTTGCTGTTAACCATTACATTAGAGCATGATATGAAATTAGTGGTTCTCCAAACACTACATAACTTTCCTGCATTTTAGTGAGCCACCAATTATTGATTAATTAATGATTTCAAAAATCAAAACTCCCTTTTCCCAATTAGCTTGCATAGCATGACATATAGGTTAACTTAGGTCCATTCATTTTAGGTTCCAATTAAGTCCAACCCTATAGTGCAATCCTTGAATTATTTTGATTTAACCTCCAAGGGCTTTATGATAAGGTTTGAATCAGAATATCAATACGAAAAAGATAGAAATGAGAGATTGAATTATGAAATTGGTAGTGGAAGTTTGTTTGCTGGTTTTCGTGATGATAATGAAAATGTTGAAGATGGTATTGGTAGTGGTAGTGTTCCTTCCCAGCAATAAGTGAGTGTTATATCTAGACCTGATGTTAGGAAAAGAAGAAGGCAGGTGACAAATTTTTTTGATCACAAACAACTCTTGGAGTTTAGCCTTCAATTTGTAATGTCATGCAATCAAGAGATACAGCTCACAATGTAGATCTGGAAATGGCTAGATGGTTGTATGATATAGGTGCAGCATATAGTGCTTCCCAATCATACTATTATCAGCTTATAGTGGATGGTATAGCCTCTTATGGTCCCAGATACAAAGCTCCTTCAATTGATGACTATAGAGTTAAACCTTTTAAGTTGCTTTGTTTTTTAAATTAAAAGTTATTAGGAAAAGAGAAGAGTGGATCAGGCTAATATGGGTGTTCAATCATGTAGATGGTTGGATAAATAAGAGACATGAGCCTATCATAAATTTTTTACTTTATTCTGCAAATGGTTTAATGCTTTTGGAAGTCTATTGATGCATTTGGCCTTATTAGGAATACTGATACTTATTTGAGATATTTGATAAAGTTGTTAATGTAGGGCCAGAAAGTATTATTTAGTTCATTACTGACAATAATTCCGCTTATAAAGCGGTAGGAAAAAGGTTACAAAAAAGTATAATTCTTTTTTTGAACTCCTTGTGATGCACATTACATTGGCCTAATGTTGGAAAATATAAGGGATGCTAGGTATTTTCTTATTATTGATGAGACTGTGTAAAAAGCTAAAAAGGTGATCAAGTCCTTTTATAATCGTGCATGGGTGTTGAATTTAATGAAAAAAAATTTACCAATGGTAAGAATTTGTGTCATTTTATTGTGACAAGATTTGTAACGAATTTCTTATTACTTCAGTGTTTTGTTACAATAAAGAAAGTATTAAGACAAATGTTTACAATTGATAAGTGGGTTGCATTTCAGCATGCTAGGTCTAATGCTAGATTGAAGGTTTCAGAATTATATTGGAAGATAGTGAATTTTGATCTCAATGACCATTTGTTATTCGAGTTTGTGAGCCTTTGGTAAGGGTGCTTCACTTGCCTGATCGTGAACAAAAGGCAATAGTGGGTTATATTTTTGATTCAATGGAGAGGGCAAAGGAAGCAATTAGGCCAATCTAAAATATAGGTCTTCTTTATACACACTGTATCTTGCGGTCATCAATGAGAGATGAGAAATAAAACTTTCTTCTCTGTTGTTTGCAGTTAGGGTATTTTTGGATCCTAGTGTCTATTTCAGATCGGATTTTACAAAAAAAGTTGAAATTAATAGGGAAAAGTTATTAATTATCACTTTATTTTGTTTATAATGCTATCTTTGTTATCTTACAACTTACAATTTCTTAGTAGGATAAATTCGGAACTGGTGTTTCAGAATTGCAAAGTTTGCAATTCAAAATTTAAGTCAATGTGTGAGTGTAACAAGCTATGAATGGAAGTGGTGTACATTTGAATTCATCAATTCCAAAAAAGGAATAGATTAGAACATAAGATATTGAACGACTTAGTTTTCGTTCGTTACAATTTAAAGCTTCGATAAAGGTATGTTGTTATCATTATTAATTTCGATATAATTTCTTATAATTTTCTAATAATTAAATTTATTGCTTACTAGGACTCTTAAAAGTACAAGTAGTTCAATGGATCTAATTTGTATTGATAAAATCAATGTTTTGGCAGATCGAGTTTCTAAGGAACCGAATTTGGTAGAGGTGAATGACTTAAAAGATAATTTTGGATGGGAAAGTATTGACATATCATTTGATGCATTAAATTTGAATGATGATGATGATGACGCTCCTATTAATGATGACAGTTTTGTATCAAATGAAAATTAAGGTTAGGGCAGTTATGGGGAGTATCCTCCTGTAGACGATTGAGTGAAGTTTCAAGTTTTTGTTTTTCTTCTTCTTTTATTTATCTTATATTTGATATATATGTTAATTTCAAAATATGTGATGTAATTGTAAATGTTTTTATTTCAGGTTTTAATTCTACTTGGTTATTTTCTCATAACAAACTTTTGACATAAATTATAATAGTTTGAGAGTTAAGAATATTTATTGTTCTTTTTATTTGATGTTTTGATATAATTTTTATTTATTATATGATGAAATTGTAATATTTTAAATACTTTTTATTGTTTTTAATTTTATATTTATACGATGATGATTTTTTTATATTAATTGTGGTTATTATTTATATTTAAAATATTTAAAAATTATTGTTATTTTATGTTAATTGTAGTTATTATTTATTATTATGATTTTTGGAGATGTGATTGATGTAAACTTATAAAGTATACAGTACAATATAGTAATGAATTATTTTACAATTTAAAAAAAAAATAAAAATTATTTTATAAATTTTAAAATTTTTAAAAATTACCTTAAACGATATCCGGTATTGATTAATATCAGTACTGCACTAAAATCTAATCCAACACTAAAATTAATACAATATTTAGAACATTGCTTGATACGCATAATAAAGAAAGACCAAAAGAAACATCATATGATTGTCATAGGCTGCAGTGGCCATTTGGAGGGAAAAACTCCAAAAATTCGAAATTCAAAGAGCAGCCCCTTTCCCATGCGAGAACAAATTCAACCGGCATTCACGCAACCAAACCTCACCGACCGCTCCACTTAACAAAGAAACAAACAAAATAACATTATAAGCCGATTTTGTTTGTTTAAATACCATTTGATTTTGTACTATAAAAGAACAATTTCTTACCCAAACAAAATACTAAAATATTATGCAAACGCTGTTTGAATGGTCCTGTCCGAACTCCTAAGTCTTTTTCTTGTCTCTCTCCTCTTAAAGGCAAATATGATGTGTTTTGAAGGCTATATTGAGAGAGAGAGAGAGAGAGAGAGAGCGTAAAAAAAAAAAAAGATAGGAAATGGCGCAGGTGCAGGACTTTGAGTTGCCAGAGAAGGTGTTGGCGGTAATACCCATTGATCCATTCGAGCAGCTGGATTTGGCCCGAAAGATTACTTCCATGGCAATAGCTTCGCGCGTGTCGAAGCTTGAGACTGAGATGGGTCGGATGAGGCAGAGGATGCAAGATAAGGACCGGACTATTTACGAGCTGGAAGAGAGAGTTTCACAATTGCAACGCGCTTGTCAAGAGGCTGACTCCCGATTCAAGCTCACCCTCGATGATAATGTATTCTACCTCTGTTTCTCTCTCTCTCTTCTCGATGATAATGGTGTTAGAAGGCTAATATAGTGTTTACACCCTTCGTTCATATCTAAGCTTTGACTGTGACAAGGATTTCTAATTGTTTTGGTATGAGTGAAGATGAAACTTTGTGCTGAGCGGGATTCGTTGACAATGACTGTGAAGAAACTTGGTCGCGATTTGTCCAAGGTAAGCTGATGTTCTTATAATTGAGTTACGTTTTTATCCACATTAAGTTTTCTGAGCAGTCTCTATTTGTGATGCAACTACTTCCAATCACTTTCAGTGCAATGAAACCATAATTTATTGTTTCCTTGGTCACATATTATTGGTCTCCTTGATAGTTAATTATAGAAGGTATAGGCCAAACAATCTTGATGTCAATGCTGGGAATTCTTTTCGAATGAGCATGTGGATTTAGATTTTTCAATATGCATATCCCCTAAACCTTGAGCTTAAAAGATTAGGATTTTAGGTTTGGGAAGTAGACTGAAAAGGGAAGTTTTAAGTGTTTGATTGGGTTGATTCAAAGGTTTTGAGGATGAAAAGAACTGCATAAGATTTATTGGATCTTATGACTGCAAATGGAAAAGGAAGAGAGCAGAAGAACTGTTTCACATAGAGAAATGAAAGAAAAGGGGGAAGTTGAGTAAGGTGATCCTTATTTTTAGGTCTGGAAAGAGCCTTCCTAGTTTCTGACTGTCAACATTGAGCCTCTCCCTTCTGAAAATGTCCACTTAATGAAGTTTAGAGCAAGAAAGTATTTTCAAAAGCATATGCATATTTGTTGAAGAGTAACCGACTCATTCTCACCACCAATTTGAGGGAGAGACATATTTTTTAGGTATTGACATGGTGACAATCAAATCATGTTTTGTTTAAGCAATATCTCTCTTCAGTCTACAAGGTAATAGGATTTGAATGTTTAAGTCATCATCTTGGGTTGTTCTATATGTTAAGAGTTCTTATCAGCATTGAATTAAATTGATTTAAAAATGCTAGTTTGTTATATTCTCTCAGTTCTAAGCCAAAGACTGTTACATTGAACTCGAGATTACCCCTAGTATGGAGTGTGATAATGATGATAAGTTTGGCTGTGAGAATTCAAAGGATTCATTCTTTATGTTCTTGAAGTTGATATATATCCTGTTATTGTTCCATTTTTTGCAAGTGATCTCATTGAAATATTATAAGTTCCCTATCTGGGTTGCTGACCATTGCATTATAGACTGCTTTGTTTGGTGATTCATACTATTGTCTTCCTAAGTTAATTTTGATGATTTACCATCTGGTTATTTGGTTAGCCTGACAAGATCACCCATCCCTTCCCTCTTTAGCTTTGTAGAATCTTTACTTTTTCTTGTTTCACTATTAACAAGTTTACTTATCTACAGTTGGAGACTTTTAAAAGACAACTGATGCAATCACTAAATGACGACAACTTATCGGTATAATTGCATACTTATCAATTCTATTCGATATTTGTCTTCTTATTTATATAATCATGTACCAAAGAAGTGAATATTGCAGCTTTACAGATCTGTTTTCACTTTCCAATTTTAGATGCAATAACTTCTATAGTTTTTGCACAGCAGCAAACTGAAACTGTTGATATTGGTACCTGTGATCAATCGGTTCCCAAAGCCTATCCGGAGAAAGGTACTGTTGGTCTGAAAATATGTATCCCTTGATCATTCTATTAAATAATGACTTGTAGCTACATTACCTCTCAATTCAAGAAATATGAATCATTTCTTTCCAATGGTGCATTATTTGGTCCAATATTTCAATTTCTTGTTTCATAGACGACGGTGCAAATGGCTATCATACCCAAGTTCCTTTTGGAAGCCATGCTGATGTATCAAAAGCCGCAGATGATGGTATTGCTCTAATCTATGGATATATTGTCACTGTTTTATGTTCTTTGTTGTATTCTCATAAGGGCAGTAATACATGCATTAAATAAATGGTAACTCATATCTACTACAGATGTTTTACCTGTGCAACATGTCATCCATTTTGTCATACCTGAAGCTATTACATGACCTAAATTTAGTATTTTATACAGACCCGTGGCCTTGAAAATCCATGTAAAAGGTGGTCTGAATTTTCACTTTAAACATTAAACACTTTATATGTGACTATACACTGACTATTTTTGAGCTTGATGTTGCTTTCACGTATCTGAATCATTTTCACAGCTGAGTATGATGTTGTTAAGGATTAGACCTCTCCAGCTCTGAGTATGACGTTGTTTAGGATTAAAGCCTTTCCTTCTTGCACTCTATGTGCATAGGATTATCAGTCTTGGTAAATTTTGACTGTTCATTTACACATCTCCAACTAAACCAGTTCATCAGCTTAGCTCCCGCAATAGAAAAGTTTCCTTTTAACAACAGGATAGATTTTGAATTTATAATTTGGCGCTTAACTTGACCTTACCATGGACCATTCCTAATTGGCACTGAAAAGCAGATGAAAAACTATTCTTATAAAGCTTCAAATTTTGTTTGTAATTGCACGGGGAAATATACCTGTGAGGGTGGTTAAATTTGATTTTAATCCACTTAAAACTGATTGTCTTATCAAACGCCTTTAGGTTATGCTGCACAAAGATTCTGTATAACCCCATACATCACGCCACGGCTGACTCCATCTGGAACTCCAAAGATCATCTCAGCAACTGTCTCTCCTAGAGGTTATTCTGCAGCCGGGTCACCTCAAAGGCTTTCTGGTGCAACCTCACCAACAAAATCACAATATGAGGGACGTACTTTACTGTCTTCTTGGTACCCATCAAGCCAGCAGTCATCAGCAGCAAACTCTCCTCCTCGTGTGCGTTCAATGCCAGGTTTGGGCTGTACTATAAAATTGAAATGATTCCATGGTGTGGGTTTCAAAAATATTGTTGATCTTTCTGGAACATTTCTACTTCCAAAGATTTGTTTGCCTTCGAAGCTTGCCCATAGATTCTTACTCTGGAATGTTTTCTAGCACGGACGCCGCGGATTGATGGAAAGGAGTTCTTTCGACAAGCTAGGTGAGTTTGAATTTTTTTCAACATTTTATAGTTAGTTAGGAATATACTGCTGGGTTTGTTGGGCTTTTATATCGACTGATTTGAATAATTTCTGATGACAGGACTCGCTTATCATATGAACAATTCAGTGCATTTCTGGCAAACATAAAGGAGCTAAATGCCCAAAAGCAAACAAGAGAGGTAATTAAGTTGATTTCCTTCAGTTGTTGTGCATGTTGGGGTTGTTTGTCTAAGATCCTTTGTTTTGTGGTATACCTTTCAGGAAACTTTGAGAAAAGCAGAAGAGATATTTGGGATCGATAACAAAGATCTTTATTTATCATTTCAAGGGTTGCTTAATCACAATGTTCGCTAGACATCCACTCAGATTGTTTCCTTAATTTGGTATACTTATTTTTGCAGATCCGCTTCTCTTTGGTTGGATGTGTTTGTGCTTATATGCTTTTACAGTCTTTCAGGGAGTATATGATTCACTTTCCATCCGTTTCTTTTTTTGTTTAGAATAAAAAGTAACATGTTCAAATGAATCTCATCTTTTGAATAGCAAAAGAGAAAAGAATCTTAGGGATAACTGTTGTAAGGATCACGTTCTTGGTTATATTTTCAAATGCATCACGAGAACTACTAGCAATGGAATAGGGTTCTCTACGGCAAGATGCCATGGTATTGCCAGTCTATCTAGATGATGACTTACAGGGTAACGTCTCCACCACATGGGTCTTTAGACATGTAATACCAGAAACTATTGAACGTGCTATATAGCACTTGCATGATGATTGAGACCATTACTTAAGGGTTGATATCTTGGGCTCGGCTAGTTTCTTGGGTTGAGGTGTAGAAATGTTAGCAATATATTTTGAGCTGAAGTTGGAGATCAATGTGGAATGAGGCTTTTTACTTTTGTTAAAGGTCTTGCAGTGTCTTGTTTGAATTTACTTGACCATCTCACTGAACTTTAACATCGACCATCCATTTTTGTTTTCAGAGAAGTATCAAGGGTTCATAATCTTTTGGAGGACGCCTTGTGATGAATATGAAGGAATGTGACATTTAGATTTTAGCAGCTTGGTTTCAAGTAGATTATGGGATCCATTACTACAGCCATGCTGTTGTGTAAATAGTGATACTGAGCTGCCCGCTTGATTTCTGTCAATTGACTTCTTGAACTGGTATGAAGGAAATTTCTTCAGTTTGTAGTATCCAAACTATAAGACTAAAGGTTGTTGGTATCATCTCGATTTGCAACTGGAATTAGCGCCTATTTAATAAGATTATGTGATAGTTCTAATAATCTTGAACAAACCATGCAATGGAGTTTGTTTCAGGAATCTATGAATTGGAATTCTGTTTACATTATTTCGTTTTTTTATTTGTTTTTTGTCAAAAAGTTTTGTTTGATTGGGTGTTAAGTTTCCTTTTTTTTGTTTTTATTACTTACAAAAAGTATAAAAATTGATTTGATTTCGGTTATAATTTTATTTTATAATTAACTAAATAAATATAATATAATCATTTAATTGAATGTATAACTATTTCACAATTTAAATTATTTTGAAAATAAAAAATAATAACTAATAAATATATTTAAAATTTAAATATTAAAATAGTTTTTTTTTTAAATTTTTGTTTGGAAAAAGAAGCTGAAATTAGGAAATTAAATTAAAAATTACAACATAAAAAAGAAGTAAAATTAAATGGCTTTTAAAATTTAATCTAATATCTATAATTTAGACTAAAGGCTATAAGAATACTTACAAGTGCACTTGGAATTGCAATTTTAATTTTGTCTGAAATCGCATTCCAATTCAACAAACAAAACTGACCGAAGCGATTTGATTTGATTTGTTTAGGGGAAATGTTTATGTTGGGAGGAAAAAGGTCAGTGATATTGGCATGATAATCTACGACCGAGATAGGATTTGGTAAATGCTTCGATGTAGTGACAGGAACAGATACATTGTAGAAGAAAAGCATGACAAATCTTTGAATAAAGGTTCGCAGGCCGCAAGCGGAAAACAAAAGCAGTGTACTCAATAGAACAAGAATATATATTTATTACAAAAATGGAAGAAAAAAAGAAAAGAGAAAGAGAATAGAGAAAAGTGCTGTAGCGATTTTATGCCCAAAAATCAGCTCAGATTCACCTAATCGTTGCAACCAACATGCATCAACATGACATTGTTGGACCGTGAACGGCAAGCAAGAAATGAAGAGAGAGGACAGAGGGAATTATGTCAGATCATAAGCATGCTTTTCAAATTTTTAACAGCCAAGGGATTCATATATATCATAGCAGAAGCTCTGTACCCTCCAGAGTCCAGTAACGTAAAATTATCTCAAAGTAATTGGATCCTTTTGCCTTTCAAAGCAGAGGACTCAGTGCTTGAGGGAAACATAAGTACCATCGGAACGTGCTAATTTTTTTTTTGTTTTTTTGTTTTATATTTTTTGGTTGCACGAGGTGTTTTAGGAGAATCCCAACTAAAGAAAGACACCTTTAAGTCATTCATTCACAGATTAATCCCCGTTCGAACTGAGTAGGTCCCTTACGAAAGGCAAAGCTCTGGCCTCAAATTTTAAACGGCTGTATACATGAGAGCGGTTCGAACCCGCAACCTCACTTAAGCCAAGAGAGTCTCTTACCAACTCACCTGCGCCCTAGAACGTGCTAAATGAAACTAAAGTTTTAATGGAATCATCAAATCTTTTCAATCTTCAAAGTGCTACAAGCATAATTCACCAGTGCCTCTGCCTGATGATCAGTCCAAGGTTATCTCGTGAATGATAATGAATAAATGATATTATGATTTGTATTATATATATAAAGATTGAGAAGAGATCATGATTTTTTTTGCGTTTGTGAGGAGGAGCATTGTTGGTGCAAGTGGACACTAAATCTCAGGCTTGCCTGCTAAGTTGGCTGATGGAATATGGAGGGAAAGGCAAGCAGAGGCACCTGATACTAGAGCTATACTGTCTGAATAAAATCCTCATCTTTCTTTCTGATCTCCATTAACCTTCTTTTCACTTTTTGTGGCAATTAGATTGTGGAAGGGCAGAACAATGAGCTACAAGCAACCTCCATATATCTGATTTAGTTAGAGTAGAATAGTTAAACCCAGGAATCATTTTTAAGATAACAAAAGATTGTTCAAAGATGTGCAGATACCTCTTTTTGACCGTGATACCCTCTTTAAGAAGTGTTTAGGTGGTGGGATGCAATTATGATTTAACTGGAATAACTACCACAATCACAACGTTGCTGTTAGCAAAAAGCTGGTTTGAGAAAAGCAGAGACCTGTAGCTTGACACCACTATGTCAGTAATCAATTTAGGTGACATTTATATTTGGTAGGAAGTGATGAAATGGAATCAAATAAAAATGGATTATAATTAGTAATGTAATTATTATATGTCTAAAACATTTGAAACCTACTCTTGTTTAGAGCAACTCAATAAATACTATTTAGATGTAATACAAATTATTTTTTTAATCAATATATGATTCATTACTTTTTTTTCCATAATTATAATTATTTGGTCAAATATATTATAATTGGAAAAGTTGTTTTGAATTACTAAATAAAGATTAAATTATTAAAATCAATAAAATCAAATTTATATAGACTTGATGCTAATACTTTTCAAAATTAGAAAATTGTCAATTATTTGTTCAAAGACAAATAAATACATAATAGTGATACGAGAGTTCTTAATCTTTAATCCTAATCATAATTGCATTTTTTAAATCCTAATCATAATAGTGATATGAGAGACAAACTACCCTTTATCAGCGTTTTTTTTAAAAAAGGAAAAGAAGGGTAATTACAGATATAACCCCTAATATATGGAGGGGTATATCTTGTGCTTGATTGCGATACATATGGTGCAAGCCCATGTGTTGGATTCTAAGGCTAGAAGTAGACTTATCTTTAATTGTACCTTTGATATATAACTTTTAAAGAGTATAGGAATAGTAATCACATGAGGGCCTCGCTTCAACTTTAATGACCAAGGTCATTTCAGCTTTTCTTCCCAGTTGCATAAATTCTTATCCTTTTTCTTATATTTATCTTTCCCACACGGTTGATGATAAACCCTTTTCTCGAATTTCCCAGGCTGTAAAAAAGGATAAATTATCTGTATCAGTAGCATCAACATAAAAATACTTTTAATTAGCTATGGTATAAACTATGAATTACATGTCCTTTTTTCTTAATATTTATGTATTCAGCTTATCAACTATCACGCGTTTCCAGCTTAATCAAACAGTAAACAAGCTAACATACGAAGGAAACAGTTAATTGGTTCGATTCTTTGATTAGTTAGCCGTTACTAATAGCGTCTTAAGCTAAAGCTGCTTTTGCTGCCCGAACAGTTCCGGGAATCAACAACTTGTCCCCTAGCTAAATGCACTAAAACCTTCCTATATATATGCATTCAAGGCCCAAAATCTTAGGATGAGTAAGTGACACACGAGGCAAAACCTTTTGAGTATTCAGTTTTGTCTTCAAATGGCTTCGACCCCTTATTTCTACGATTATCATTTCACTCACGATGGGTTTTCCGAGGTCATGTCGACTATGGGACATGAAAGCTATGGTAGTTCGTTTTCTAGCACGTTTCCTGGAGGCATAAGTTCAAGAGGTTCATCCACCTTTGGCAGTGAAAACCTACAGTTGCTGTTCGATAATGTTGATCAACTTGATGTTGTTCCAACGGAATCTGAAACCTCGTCGCCCATTCCGGTGGCTGCATACCCCGAACGTCTTGGGATTTCAGATACATTCCTGGATTACCAAAGGGGTTGGAATACTGGCATTTCCAAGGTTGAGAACATTGGATGCGGTTTCCAGTTATCTGATGTTTATGATTATGGAGACGAATGCTGCGGATTTATCCCAAATTTGAAGCCTTTAGTCTCAGTATGTCCTACTACTCAAGAAAATTGGGTATGTATTCTTGATAAAAATCCTAAAAAAATTAAGGAGCTTTTTCAACTTGAAGCTTGATTTGTTTCATGTAGTTTATTAGAATATATATATATATATCTCAAGTAACAGCGTGTTGCTTTAAGGAGTTAATTATATTCTCTCAACTATTCTATATACAGGGACTCCAGTGCAACGAAATGACTGGAATTGGACATAACAGTTTCAAGATTGGTCAGTACACGGTTGAAGAAAGGAAAGATAGGATTCTAAGGTACTTGAAGAAGCGAAATCAGAGGAACTTCAATAAGACCATAAAGGTCGTCTGTCTTACCTCTGCTTACGTACTTTCTTTATTGTAGTTTGCCACTCATCAATCAGTTACCATAGTACCTCCTCTCACAAATTATTTCATGCAGTATGCTTGCCGAAAAACCCTAGCTGACCGGAGAGTTCGGGTGAGAGGGAGATTCGCGAGAAACAATGAACTACGAGAAGAAGAAGCTGAAGAGAAAAAGAATGAAAGTTCTCAACAAGAAAAACAATCATACTGCAGTGATCTTATCATGGTATTTGCTTCAAACAATTCTTCTGATTGGACTTATCAATTAGACGAATATGCATTTTAAAAAAAATACTAGGAATAATTGGTATTAATCTCCATGAAATTAAAGTTGGATGTTCTGTGCTTTACTGTTGCAGATGAAGAATAATGATGACGATGAGTGGATGCAAGAGGCTATGGCAAGTCTTATGTATACACCATATATAACTGGTTGACTTGGGGCTTGATGGATTAGCTAGGAATTAATTATGAGAAGCAGAAAGGCTGATTTAACCCATGCTATTTACCTTAACCAAGCCAAGTCTGTGATTCCCACTATTTTTTCTTGATTAGTTGCTTTCGGCTATGAAATCCAGACGTGGTTTTTACGTGCATCAATAGCTCTTTGGCACCTAAATATTCTATATATGCAATTACACGAGTACCTACCAAATCTTCAACAAACTTATCAGTTAAGTTTAAAATCGAATAATCGCTGAATGTTTAATCATTACCCTAAGAAGCTTCACGAGCTGAGGTTAAATTGTAACTGAAGGTTATAGGAATCCATCACGAAAATATCCAATCCATTGAAAGATAAAGTTGAAATTATGTCCACTTGGAGTTTGGAGGTAACTGTGCGTCGTTTCCCATCTTTTCCAAGGGAGGTCTCATCTCAACATGGCACATTTATCTAATCCAATACAAGCGAATTGACCGCTAGAGCACACACTCTATCCAATTTATTGGTTAATTGATAGTTGAGAGTACACCGGGGGGCCCCAATAAAGTGAAAGACCGATTCGTCTCACAGTAACTATACGCTGATGTCTACGTCTGATATATCAGTAAGCTACTTTTCCAATGTTATTTGACTTTATTATTATTATAAAATAAAAAAAGTTTTACAATTATAAAATTTACATTAAAAATACCACTAATGCCGTACTTTATTTTCAAAGTTGGCAAATTACCTTACACAAAAAAGATCCCCTCTTTACATAAGAAGAGAACACAAATTAGTTTTTGGTAAATAATGAATATCTATTTGGTTACTAGTGTGTCATGCGTATCATATTAATATTATACTAAAGATTGATGGACAACATATTATGTTTATAGTATTATTTAGGTGAATATCAATGTCAATCTCAAAACAACTATAACTATTAGTACTACTACTAACTGTTTTATTATCTAGTATAATAAAACAAATGATTAATTTAAAAAATATTAATGAAACTAAAATAACTCATTTAAATACTAACTTAAAGCAATAAATAAGACTAAAGTAACTAATAGATAAATGTGATCTAAATGTAGAATCTCCCCATAAAATTTCTATGCTTAGATTTATCTTGATTCAACGATTAATCTTACTTTCTTGGACGGGTAGAAGTTCTAAAGTTATAACCATATTTTTCTTAAGAAATATAATTCCTATCATTAAGTTGATTGATTGAAATATCTTTTTAATCAAAACCTTCAAGAATGCATTAACTTATTCTATGAATTTTCATAATGGATTTGACTCTAACCTTGAAGACTTATATGATCTTATCTCTAGGATTTTTTTGCAACTTTTATTATTCATGCCATTATTTATTCATACATGTGATTTCTTAATCTTTATATATGAAATATGAAATTGAATGAAAATGCTAGCAAATGTCCATTCAGCATATTAAGTAATCATGAATAATTTGTAATAAAACTTCGTTTTTCATTAAATCAAGATTTCAATTTGAAACAATAAATTTAGGGTTGATCGATCTAATCTGTCCTAATTTAGTTCATATTAAGATAAAAGAAACTAGCAACAATAAAGAAATAAAATATGATAAAAGAAATCATTCTTACAAATGTTGAAATCTTAATGTTCTTTTGTTGAATTTTGATGGAATCCCTACTTTCCTCCATATTTGCTTCATTTTCCCTCTTGGTTAGTTCCCTATCGCTCCTTTATATTCTTATAAAATCCTGAAAAATTTAAAGAATGTCAACCAACACTGGTCCAACACAAACTTGTATTGATACCATATTCTTCCTAGTTGTGGAAAATCTGCACAAAAATATCTACTAATATGAGTCTCTAACAGGAATCTATATTGCACCCATATTGGCTTAGTAACTCCTTTATTATGCATTTGAGAGTTTATCTTCAAAATATAAGTTTCAAAGCTAGGAACACAATTATATGTATTTCTTCATGTGCCAGTCCTTGAAGAGGCATGATGGACTAGGGACTAATACAGGTTAGAACACTAGTCTGTGTTTTACCCATATTCTAAACATAAGCCCATGTCCAATTCGCGTGCATAGAAATTCGTGTTAAAACTTGTCTAACTTCACTCCAATTTTTCCCAATTCATTTCTTGTTTATTAAGGGGCTAAAATAAGGCTTGTAAACAAAATACAAAACGATATTGGGTACCAAATGATACAAAAATCATCCAGAAACAAGGAATCAAAATTATCTAAAAATCATGCTAAAAACATAATAATTAGCACTTTGTAAATTCCCCCACAGTTAAGTATTTTCTTGTTCTTAAATAAATCAGCTTCACCACTTTTAACTTAAATAGGTATTAACTCTAGGAATTAATTTAAGAAATCACTCAGATCAATTAAGACTCTTAATTATTCATTCAATTGTAGAGTTTATTAAATTTCTAGGAATTTAGCTACATGTATCAAGTCCTAAATCAATTCAATTTAACTCCATAATCCTTCAAACTTTAACTCAGGCCATAAAATTTAGTCTAAAGCATAAAGTAAAGGCTAAAGGTGTGATTTCAACTTTAATGTTTCACAAAATGTCTAAGCAAGTCCATATTGTTATCTCTAGTACTACTTTGCATCCTAACATTACCAAAATAATACTAGTTGCATCCTAATTCAAGGTGCTACCAGTGCCATTTTGAAAATGTTAAGGTATAAGGTGATATCATAGATAACGGTAGAGACCAACTTAGACTTTTTAGGAAATGTTACTGGGCAATTTGTACCTTTTTCCTAAGGTAAAGATACATGATAAAGATGCTTTGACTTTCAAACATTTTCATACCCCTTATTGAAAGAAAGTAAAAAAAAATAACTTTAAATTAAAATAAGAGCATTTTGAGGCTTGTTTCAAAAGTCACCTAATGTTTTGACCCGAGAGTTACACCTTTCATGAATACTCCTAAACACTCAATTAGATCACTATTTTAAATGACTACTAACACCATCTTTAAACTTTGATCTTTTTACTTGGTTTGAAGCTAACAAGGTGATTTATTTATGCTCTTATTCAATAAAATAAATTTTTTTTTTCATAAGAAAACTTAGTGGGATATTGAAAATACTTAAAAAGATTCCACTTGTGATTCAATTGTACATCTTATCATAATGCAAATTAAGTATCCGTTTTCAAAATTAATAAAGCAAATAAAAATTAACTTAATCATCAATGTTAAAGACTATTTGCCTAAACAAATAAAATTGCTTTAACAAAAGAAAATAACTTATAATGAATCATCTTGACTAATATCCTTTCAAAGGTAAAAATTTTCTTAGAATTATTCCCTATTAAGCTAATTATGAAAAAATGATAAGCATAAAAAAATTTAATTTCTTTATGCTTAAGTTGATTGATTGAAATCTTTTTATAAGAAAAACCCTTAAAAATGTATTACATTGTTATATGAATTTCCATAATAGATTTAGCTTTACCTTAAAAGATTTATATAGTTATATCTCTAAGATTTTATGCAACTCTTATTATTTATGATATAATCTATTCATACATATAATTTCTCAACTCCTATGTATGAAATTAGAAATTGAATTAAAAAGCTATCATATTTCAATTCATTATAATAAGTAATCGTGAATAATTAGCAATGAAATTTAGTTCTTTCATTAAATTAAGAAATAAATCCAAAATAATAGTTCTAGGGTTTATCTGATCTAGGTTTATCCCAATTTAGTTCATACTAAGAATAAGAAACCCCACAATAATTAAAAAATAAAACAAGATAGAATAATTCATTCTCATAGATTCCTTAAATCTTGATCGAATCCCCCTTCTTTGTCTCCAAAGTTGCTCTTTCCTTATCCTGAGACATTCTAGTTTGCCTTCCTATAACCTCTATAATCTTTTGTTCCTTATATCCTTTTAACAAAAAATCCTAGAATTTTTGTAAACATTATTTCCAATACAAGACCAATAGGGGTTCGTATTTCTTCATGTGCCAGTTTTAGAAGAAACATAATGGAATAGGGACTAATTCAAGTTGAAACTACAATGCCCCAACATATACCCTGTAAGTATTATAATATGTATAGGGGGTAATAAGAAGTGAACATAATGAATGAATTGAGTGCGTCTAAGTATAGTAAAAAACATAATGGTACTTGATGTAAACGACATGGGTAAATAGGTAATTTGTTCATTTCGGCTTGGACATACATACTTAGACAAGAAATATGTATGGGAATTTTTGATAGGTTTGCTTGGATTATGAGCATGATGTGAGTGGAATTGATAAAAGAAGTATTTCATAAGTAAATGGTATGTTTTTGGTTAAATTGGATGTATTTTTGTGTTGTTCTTGCAAAAAGACTGAAGTTAGTTGATTTGGGATGTGTACCTCGCTAAATGGATAGGTTCTATTGAATAGACTTCTATAATTTGGCTATATCTTGGCCTGTAGACCTCCAAATTGGATAATTCCAATTGGAAATTAAATTAGAGACATAGTGTAAAACTTTGATGAGGGAACTGAAATCTAATTCTGCCTCTAAGAGTTTTGAATTTGAGTTCTGGTTGCTATCCTTGTTTTCAAATAGCCTGTAGTTTTTCAGGTATAACTTTTGATATAATTAACCAAATTGCATGAAATTTATGCCATTAGAAACTTAAGAGGTAGGGAATGAAATAAATTGACAAGATTATAGGCCAATGTAGGCATTAAAGGAAGAAGAATGACCAATATGCAATTATCCTAAAGTCAAATCATGGACCAATAAGATTAAAACATGTGTGTCCATTATAATTGTAACATATGGTCCAATAAATTGTAACACATGGTCCAATACAATTGTAACACATGTTCTAATAGCATTGCAACATATGGTCCAATAGAATTGTAACACATGTTCCAATGGGATTTATCACATGGTCCAATAGGATTATAACATGTGATCCAATGAGATTGAAACATGTGTCTAAGACTAGAAAAATTCATGAAAAGGCATATGGAGAGGGGAGATGGACGACATTTTGATGGCTTAACTTCAAATTTTTCTCCTCTCCATCTCACTCTCTTCATCCCATCATTTTTCATTTGGTGATTCAAGCAAAGTCAAAGAGGAAGCGAAGGAAAATCATTAGAAGAACTACTTTGCCAGTTTTAAGGTTTGGGACTCCACTTAGTTAATTTATGTATTTATGTATATTTGAATGTGTAAAAACATTAATTTTGATGTGGAGTGGTTTTTGGGATGATGATTTGGTGTTATATTACATAAACTTGGTTGTATATGACAAGAGAGTATCGTGTAGTAGAATTTTGTCTAGGGTTTGTTTGAGTCATTCACATTGTTGGAGTCATAACTCAGGATATAGACCTCTAAATTGTGTGTTTTTAGTTTCATATGAAACATAAGACACAGATCTAATCATCTATAGAAGGGACTCTGACTTAAATTTGACTTTATAATCTTGGAAATTGAGATCGAAAATAATGATCTAATGCTACCCCTATTTTGGAGCAACTTGTCATATTTGGTCTGTATCTCATGAGTTACGAGTCCAAATGTCTTGATTATTGGTGTTATAGAAACTAGAGACATATAGAAAAACATTTTTAGAAGACCTAGAAATCTAATTCTGAAGTTTTTTATATGCATATTAAGGAACAATTATTGGTATGAATGGAGAGAGTGTCTGCACGACCTTGACATTATTTTGGCTTCCGATTTTTACCGAATCTTATCCAAACCTTTTGAATGTGTATGAAACTTTTCAAATACTAAGAAATAAATGAAATAGGACTTACCATATGTGAATTGAGTAATTGAACATTGAAATTCAAGATTGAGCATAGTGCATTCCAAATAAAACTTACATGTGTATAAATGATTTATATGTATATTTATTGCTCATATGTGTATAGTATGATTATAAATGTGTGATTTTGACACCTTTATAATGGTGGTAAGTTATGTCTTGCATGTATGAACACAAATACAAATTTTATGAACTGAAATGTATATCATATGATTTGTCAATATATGAATTGTTAAATTGGCAAATGGTTAAAGGAAATCTTTTTGCTGGTGGATTACAGTGCAGCTGCTATAGTTTGACACTAGTGGTGTCTTCATTTGAGACTATAATTTCTCCATAGTTTGATGCCGTTAGATACCCACAGTTTGATGCTTTCGAGTATCCACAGTTTGATACTTTCGGGGATCCACAATTTTATATCTTCAGATATTCACAACACCCATTATGCACACCCATAGAAAATGTGCAGGCTTAACACAGAAAGGAAACTTAACTGTCATAGATAAGAAATACAACATGACATATGAATAATTGGTATTGATTGTAAGGATAAATCGTAATGGTGTGCAATTATATTAATTGATAATTTGTATCAATGAGTGTTGAATGTCAATAATTGGCTTATAAATGTTCATTTTCAGTATATGGATAATATGTTGAAGCATATTTGCATTATGTACTTTGCTTCAGTATGCCATCATTATTTACATGAGCATTGTATATCAATGTTTGATTCATGAAAGTGAATTTATCGTATATAAGTTGTGATATTTTTGAATGTGTGTGCTTGGCAGATGACTACTGTGAGTGGTCATTCAAACTAAGTGTTTCCCCATTAAGCTTTCAAGCTTAGCATGGGTGCTAATTCGTGTAGGTCCAAATTATAGGAGTGAGCTACAGGGAACATCTGTAGGTGATGTAGAACCCCAAAACCCTTACTCAACCCTTAGAACTCGTTACCAATCAAATCAGAATTAGTTTCTCAACAAAGCAATCAGATTAGGATTTGTTCTTACACCCATGAATACTTATGAAAAGAGCCCAAGTTAATTTTCAGAAATCCCCTTGAACCCTAATCAGTTAAGCACTCAAGAACACAAGAAATAGGAATTAAAATTGAGAACAAAAGATAAACTCAATTGCAATCAATAAGAACACCTTGCGCATAAACATAAAAGAAAGAAAAACTCTTTTCATTTAGATCTTAAATTTTCGAATTACAACTTATTCTGCAGTACAACCAAAAATAGCCTTGTTATAGTCATTATAATGTAAGATAAAACATTAAAAAATGAAATAAATGTCTTCAAGGTAGTAAAGAACATGGTAGATGTGGAGAACGTGGTGGAGAAGGTGGGTGAGATGAAAAGACAATCTTAAATGTTGAGAGAGAGGTGGCTGTTGAAGAGAATAAGATGAAGAGGTGAATATGACAGCTACAAAACCCTAAAACATGCTTAATTAAACCTAAACCTAATGGGTTTCGAAATGGGCTTAGGTAAAAATAACCAAGGGTCCATGTATTCTAACTTAAAAAGCTAAATTGAGCCCATAAACTAAGTCTGAAATAGAAGTGACTAAAAACCAATATGGCCCCCTTGAAATGTGGCCCATTTCACTTATTCTAACCCCAAAGGAGACAAATAAAAATAACCCATAACAAACAAACCCAAATTTGATCCAAAACAAGCTAAAAAATAAAAACAACCCAAACTAGTATGTTACCCCAATTATGTAGACATACTTAGGCTCCAAAACATTTCCATATATGGACTTCCCATATTTGGGCAGCCCAGTTTCAACATGTTTTTGCACAAAATTTGGAGTTGTTCCTTTAGACGCTTTGCTCGTGACCTTGTGATCGGACCGACAAAACTTTCTATATTGGTAAAACCTTCCATGTTGGCACTTAAATGATCTAGTTTTTCTTGAATAGCCTTAATATGATTTCTTTTGACATCTCCTTGTGCTTTAGCTCCATTTTCAAAATTTAGTGAAGTTTTCTTATTTAGAACCCAAAAACTTTCCATATTTGGAATCAGTTCTAAATCACCGAGAGTGCTTCTTGTAGCATCTTGAATGCCATTTATATCATTTCCCTTCCCCTCAAAATGTTTCGTCCTTGAATCTTCACCTTCATCAAAATCGAAAAGAGACAGGTCAGATACATTAAAGGTACTAGAAACAGCATACTCACTAGGAATATCAACTTTGTATGCATTGTCATTGATTTTAACAATGATTTGAAATGGTCCATCACCACGGGCATCCAATTTAGATTTTCCTTTGGAAGGAAACCATTCCTTGTGCATGTGCACCCATACCCAATCTCCTGGTTCAAAGGTTACCATGCGCCTTCCTTTGTTCACTTAGGTAGCAACTTGTTGATTTCTCTTCTCAATCCTTTCTCGTGCTTTATTGTGAATGGCCTTAACCATTTTAACCTTTTTAAGCCTATCTAAGTTAGAGATCTCACTTAAAGGAATAGGCACAAGATCCAAAGGGGTTAGTGGTTTAAAATCATACACAATCTCAAAAGGAGAAAATCCAGCAGAAGAATACACACTTCTATTATAAGCAAACTCAACAAATGGCAAAAGTTATTCCCAAGTCTTTACATTCCTTCTAATTAAAGCACGCAACAAGGTACCAAGAGTCTTGTTTACTACTTCAGTTTGACCATCATTTTGAGGGTATGATGAAGTAGAAAATAACAACTTAGTCCCAAGTTTAGACCAAAGTAAACGCTAAAAATGACTAAGAAACTTAACATCTAGGTCAGATACAAAAGTTCTAGGAATGCCATGCAAATGTACTACCTCGCATAAAAACAAATCGGCAATGTGAGATGCATCATCAGTTTTATGACATTGAACAAAATGAGTCATTTTAGAAAAACAATCCAGTACAACAAAAACTGACTCTCGTCCTTTCTTAGTCCCCGATAACCCCAAAATAAAGTCTATAGAAATATCAACCCAAGGATGAGTAGGAACAGGTAATGGCATGTATAACCCATGTGGTTGAACTCTAAACTTAGCTTGCCTATATGATATGCAACGTGAACAGATTTTCTCAACGTCTTTGCGTATATTTGGCCAAAAGAAATGCTCATGCAATATACTCAATGTCTTATCTATACCAAAATGTCCCATGAGCCCCCCACTTTGTGTTTCACTAACAAGCAATTCTCGAATTGAACTATTAGGCACGCATAAGTTCCCTTTGTTAAATATAAATCCTTCATGTCTATAAAAATCATGGAATGCAGCATGTTCACAAGCAACATACACATTTGAAAAATCAACATCATGCGCATACAGTTCTTTCATGTGCTCAAATCCCAACAATTTAGAAGAAAGAGTTGAAATCAAAGAATACCTTCTAGAGAGCGCATCAGCTACAACATTCTCTTTTCCTTGCTTGTATTGTATCATATATGGGAAGGATTCAATGAATTCCACCCATTTCACATGTCGCTTATTCAACTTGCTTTGCCCCTTTAAATGGTGCAATGATTCATGGTCGGTCTGAATTACAAATTCTTTAGGCAGCAGTAATGTTGCCATGTCTCTAATGTCCTCACCAATGCATATAGCACCTTGTCATAAGTTAAGTAGTTGAGTTATGCTCCATTTAGCTTCTTGCTAAAATAAGCAACTGGTCTTTTTGCCCACATCAACACAACACCTATAACAATCCCGAAAGCATCACATTCAATTTCAAAAGTTAATTCAAAATTAGGCAGCCTCAACAATGGTGCATTATTCAACTTATCCTTTAATAATGCAAATGTATGCTCTTGCTCTTTACCCCAAATAAACCCCTTATCTTTTTTCATGATTTCAGTCAATAGGGCAGCAATTACACTAAAATCTTTGACAAATCTCCTATAGAAACTTGCTAAACCATGAAAACTCCTTACCTTACTAACATTATTAGGTTTCGGCCATTCATGTATAGCCTTTACCTTTTCTCTATCTACTTCAATTCCTTTTGCACTCACCACATATCCCAAGAAAATGATGTGATCAATGCAAAATGTACATTTCTTCATATTAGCATACAATTGAAATTTGCACAACACATGAAACACACATTTTAAATGAATGTGATATGTGCTTAATTGTTGATATTTTTAATTATTTTCACTTAGTGATTATCGATACAAAAATTATTAAAATACTCACTTTAATTCATATTTATTTTTAGGTACAATTTGAGAGAAAAGAAATTAAAGTGAGTCGAATGCGTGACATATGGATCATTTTTCGAAGATTAATATCTATTTGCTTTCATCGAGGAAGAAGAAAATTAAAAGACAAGAAAAATGGAGCAAGACAAAGAAAATCAGAACAAGAAGTGAACAAATTTATCCTAAAAGAAGTGGAGTTTTAGCAGCTGAAAAAAGAAGAAGAAAAAGGCAATGGAAGACAAACAGAACGACGACGCATAGGAGAAGCAGCAGCTGTGCGTTTTGAAGTAAAATGCACACAGAGAAGGCATGCGTGAAACGCATGCAGCAGGCGTGAAATGCATGCGTTTCACACATGCGTTGATGTTAAAATGCAAGCAGCGTTTAAACACTCAGAAGGGAGGAGCGCAGAGAAGGTTTTAAAACATTTGATGGTGACCCTTAATTGTCTTATCATCAAATAGTGAGGGGAATAAGAAGCAAAGTAGCGGCGGAATCAAGGAGTAACGTGGAGAGCTGCTGGCGTGAGGCTGCTTTAAACGCAGACAAGGATTGCATTTTAGGGACAACTGCTGGCATTGTGCATGGGTAGAGCAACAGTGAGCAGTCAAATTTTAGGGGTATTCGGGTGGACATTGAATGGGGTTGAAGTAATTTATCGGGAAAGACCTATGAAGAGCTGAACGTCTCGATACCAATTTGGAGGTAAAATCGACACCGACGACCCGGGTTAAGTATTATTTTAATTATTTTGGTGTTTTTTTTTCTCTCATTAGAAATTGATTGTGTTATCCTATGTTAATTAGTTTGGGTATTATGTATAAATAATCAGAGTTTCGTTATTATTCGGTTATTTGTGTATGAACCCATTGGGTATTGTGATTTGGTAATGTTAATGCGTTCATTGAATTGCTAATTGCAAACCCATTGCTAGAATTTTAATATAATCCGTAATTGTTATGTTGAAATTCACATGTAGCGACTAATGATTCGTAATCATTAGGAATAACATGACCTAGGTTAAATGACGCATCGTATGTAGTTGTTGCCTTGATTAATCAATTTTCCTAATTTGTAATGCTACTGCCTAATTAAATCTAGAGATCGTATCCTAGGTTGTTAGGTGGTTATGTTTAATTAACGATCGTATCTTGATTAAACAAAACCTAAGGGAAAACACGGGTTAATTTTTAATCCACAATTAATAATTTCTAAGAGAGGTTAAAGAACAACAAATTAATAAAATATGCTTAGTCAGGGTGTAGGCCGAGATTGAACAAAGAACCGGGTCCCTACCGAATTTCTCACATTTATCATTTTATTGCATGTTTTCTTTAATTTGTTTTTATTAGTTAGTTTATTTTATTTTCATCTTTAAAAATCCAAAACCCCCCTTTTTCCTAAACACCGGTTAATTTCATTTCATAAACTTGACACACACTCTCTGTGGGATCAACCTAGACTCGCCACTGCTACAGTAGTAGTCTAGTTATTTTATTTTAACTAGCGAAACGACAAGCGGTCAAATTTTTGCGTCGTTGCTGGGGAGTGTGGTGTTTTAATTTTTGTTTGTGATTTAATTGGTGTTTTGTATATATTTGTTCGTGATTGATTTCTTTTCTGTTATTTGGTGATCTTTTCATTTTCTTATTTTGTGTTTGAAAACAAAAAACAAAAAAAAAATTGTTATGGACGGAAGTAATTTCTTTTATAATTCATATTCTCATTCTTATAACAATGTTTGGACTGATCAACCTAACTTTTGTTATGGA
>JANVCQ010000007.1:8238450-8250684 GCA_025531925.1 Erythroxylum plowmanianum
GTTCGAGTTGTGACTCACGCAGTGAACCAAAGAGGACAATACCTGGAGTGATGGCGGTAGGGGCCGGGGCCCTACAAGGAAGTTGCACAATCATGCACAAGCACGATCACTATAGAGGAGGATCAATTGGTGGTTGTACAATCGTGCTTGGTACACTGCTGTTTGACAACTTTTGATACTTTTCACCCTTTTGACCATAACTTCTTCTCTGGACCTCCGATTGACTTGAAATTTTAACCACAAAATCCTCACACATTGTACTTCCTCTCCACCAAATTTTATTGTCATATGAATTCACTAGGAAAGGATTTGTAAATGGTTGTTTGATGAACTTAGGAAAATCAAGTTTCAAAAGATATGATCTATGAATGTATCTTTATTCGGAAGTTATGAGTTGTTAATGATATAAAAATGTTCTTAGAAATGCTAATACAGTTGTAAGGAGATGAGTAATGTGTATCAAGTAAGAATTAATTAGAGTTTGGATATTATGTGATCATATAATGTTAGAATAACATTGGTGAATGACTGATTGATGACATTATAATAATCAAGTGTATTAAGCTATGGACCTTAGTGCATGATTGAGTGATGAACTATAATAAATTTATTTTGTTGAGGTATAAACCTAAGTTCAAATTAGACATATATGAGTTTTGAAGTATGAATGATCATGGGATGTGAATAAAGGAAAAATATCTGGAATAGTCAAATTGAGCATGCATTATATATAACATATATACATATATGTATGAATAAATGTTTATGTGATTGTGAAATTAGAAATGTGTGTGCAATGTGTGTATTGCATGATGTGGATACACAAGATAGAATGTTAGCATCCAAACATTTCCAGATCTTAGAAGTAAATGATAAATCCAAACGTTTCCAGATCTTAGAAGCAAATGATAAACTGGAGCGTACTATGAGTAACCTAAATGGTCTCACTCGATTAATTATTTGTTTTAAATTTAGTATTAAATTATTATGTGAATGTGATTGTGTTGATTTTAGGCATTGACTATCTAAGGCATTGAAATACATATTGGAAGTGCTCATTGAATGTGAATTTGACGAAATAAGTGATTCTCAACAAATATAATGAATGCCGGACTAAGGTCTGATGATAAATGTGAATGAGATTGTGATAGTGAATATAAATGTGTAACATTGAGCACATTTGATTGACTGAATACGTGTTATGCATTTCTTTATATGAATACATGATAACATAAAGGCAATTGTGACTGGAGTGACCAGTATCAAAGAACATAAGGCTCATAATCTATACAAGAGCCACAGCTTAGTTGTTAATGTGCTTGGTATCCACAAGGGATATGGGACAATATCTGAAACAAGCCTGGTATCCATAAGGGATATGGGCTAATAAAAGGGCACTCGGTCACGACAATAACAATTTAAAAGTGAGTCTCATATGCATTAAATATATAATTGATATGTATGCTTTAAATGATTGAGATGAATTGTGTGACTGCTCTGAATGTGAAATGTGAAAATTGTGAACAAAAGAGTTTGGTGATGCTACATGATGATAAATGAAATGATGTGAAATATGTGATTGTATGAGTTGATGTGTTATGTGATTGAGTGAGCCATTGAGGATGGCCTATTCATTGAGTTTGCAAAACTTAACCCAAAATTTGCAACATTTTTCAAGCTTAGAGAAGATTCCAGTTAGACAAATTGGAGTCTAGCCACTACATTTGAGTAAGAGATAGAGGTCAGGATCAGTCTGCATGGATTTTTCTATTATTTTTTTTATTATAGAATGTATTCGACAATTATTGCAACACGTGCATATGAATAATTCTGTTTTGTAATGAATTCCTAAATTGGAAATGTTTGTAAATGAGAATGATCAATGAGTGTAATAATAATTGTGATTATGATGTTTTTTTTTTAAAAAGGGGGCTCAATTTGATTAGTGGTTTTTTGTAATATGCGTGTGATATTTGAAAAAAATTTATAATAAGTTCTATTGTTTGACCGTCCTAGTGCACCACCCTTAAAGAGTGTGTTTCCGAATACTATTGGTATGTTCAGGGATACACACTATGAGAGTGGGGTGCTACAGATCCCAAAAACTGTAGCCAAACTCATCCTAAGCATAACTGACAAACATACATTGTTGTGTCTTTGAGTCAAGCTTACATCTCTCATCCTTGGGAATGTGCACAATAGCCTTGCAACCAAACACCTTGAGATGATCATAAGAAGCACCTTTGCCTGACCAAATCCTATTCGGTATATCAAACTACAAAGGAACCCTAAGAGTGAGGTTAGCAACATGAACAACTGTATGTAGAGCCTTACCCTAATATGATTGCGGTAGCTTAGATAGTAAACATCTTATTCTCTCCATCAATGTTTTATTCATCCTTTTAGCTAAGCCATTCAACTGAGGAGTCTTCAGAGGAGTCTTCTCATGTCTAATACCTTGAGATCTGTAGTATTCATCAAATGAGCCAATGTATTCACCGCCATTATCTATTCGGATACATTTCAACTTCTTTCCTGCTTCTCTCTCAACTGAAGCCTAAAACTGCTTGAACATATCTAGAACTTGATTTTTGGACTTTAAAGCATAAGCCTAGATCTTCCTTGAATGATCATCAATGAACGTCATAGAGTAACTAGCACCACCAAGTGTTTGCATCTTCATAGGACCATACAGATTAGAATGCACCAACTTTAATACTTGTGACTTCCTTGAAGGAGGATGACTCTTGAAGGTGACTTTAGTTTGCTTGCCTGCTAAGAAATAACTACACTTCTCGAGCTTTGCCTTTTCCGCACCTAACAAGAGATTTTGTTTAGGAAACAAAGACATACCTTTCTTACTCTTGTGAGCAAGCCTCTTATGCCACAAAGTAATTGTCTACTAGCTCTTATTTATGTTGACATCGTCATTGAAATCCTTTGTTGATATAAGGTACAATTTTGACTCCTTTTGGCCTCTTGGTTCAATTAAGTTGCCCTTGGTGATTTTTCACTGATCATTCTTGAAGGAACTTCAAAAGTCATTTTTGTAAAGTTCACTAATAGAGATAATATTTAACCATATATCAGGAACATGTTGCATATTTATAAGAACTAACCTGGAGCCATTACTTATCTACAAGTACACATCACCACTTCCAATAGCTTTAGTCATTCCATCATTACCCATTCTTACATGGCCATAATCATTGGATCTGTAAGAAGAGAAGAAATGCTTATGTGAAGTAGCATGTATGGTAACACCTGTGTCAATTACCTAGCTAGTATCTTGGCTTATAGCATTAACCATATCGGCTTCATTATGCAAAAGAAGATCCTCAATAGTGGTTGTGACCGGCTGTGTATTATCTTCACCATCATCATCATTTCGCTTCTCTTTGCCCTTGTTCTTTTTGTTCTTCCTTTTTAGTTTCCTACATAATTTTTGAAATGCCCTTTCTAACAACAATGATAACATTTAATATTAGAATATTTACCTCATAACTTGCTTCTGCTTTTATCTCTGTTCCTCAGAACTTTGCTCTAACCTCTCCCCCTATTTTCTATAACATAGACTTCTAAACGTGAAGAGGAACCTTGTGCCTTTCTTTGCATCTCTTCATTCAGGACTACAGTCTTGACTAAATCCATAGTCAAGGAAGTTTTAGAACTTGTGGTTGAATTTGCAAGTGAGCTCCTGAAAGTCTCCAAGGAATCTGATAAAGAACCAAGAAACATCAAAGCTTGTACCTCTTCCTTAAATTTGATGTCTGTACCTTCCAACTGGTTAATAACTCCTTGATATGTATTCATGTAATCACATATCGGAGTACCATCATGGTATCTCAAATACATCAGTTGCTTTATCAGGTACATTTTATTGTTCCTTATCTTGCTAGCATATAATTCTCCTAGCTTTATCCGTAATGTACATGCATGAGTTTCATTAATAATGTGTAACACCTACATATACCCCCTAGGAAGATATGCAAGTTCCATACAAAACAAAACTAAAATAATCCAAAACATACATAACATTCCTTACATGCATGCCCAGAAACTCAAGCAAATATACATTACATATCATTATATGTTATTTTATAAACAAAACATAATATACATTATACAAATTGAACTTAACAAAATATATGCCATATATATTAAATCCATCCTATAGTAAGGTTATTACAAATGATTTATAAGATATTACAAACCTTATCCACAAATATACAAAATGCCGCATTACATTAAATACAACTAAAAAACAAACTCAAATGTACATCTTGTCAAAATAAAACAAATTAGTATTTGGCCACTGAGATTTTCTTTGTCCTAGTCTCAAACCTTCTTATCAAAACCTACATGGGGGAAAAATGACCATACTAAGCATATAGCTTAATGGAGAATAACTAAACAAGATACATAATGGCGACTGCTTCTAACAGTCATCTAACATTGACATGCGCGAATCAGATCATCCTATATGCAATCTATAATTATGCAACTTAAAGAATAACCCATTCGTTGCTTGCTTCATAACAAAATATAATTCATCAGAACATAATTTCATTATTTCATTACAGAATATACAAACAACAGAATAAGACATAATTCTTTCAGATCAAAATATGACTTGTATCAAACCAGATTATGTTTTGTATCTCATTAGAGCTTTTGTAATAGAATAGAACTTGTTTTGGATCAAATCAGAGCTTATCTTGTATTAGATAAGAACTTGTTTATTTCAAAATGGAATATGCATCAGAATAAAAAAACATGTTAGCCTGCTAATACTTTTTTACATAAGTGGGTAATGGGACCAGAACGAAAGATATCATGATTGGTATCTGAAATAGAAGACACTTAAGTCTCTGAAACAGAAGACACATAAGTGTCTAAAATTAGAAGATACCGGAGTGTCTAGAACAGAAGGCACTTAGGGTCTGGTTACAAAAGACACCTTAGTGTTTGGTTACATGAGTAGCTACAGACCCTTTTAGGCATGCCTATTTACTCATAACTAGGACTCGACATTTTTAAAACAAACCATTTTAGATTTCAAAATCTCATACAAAAGATGTAGCATATAATATATGTCTTTATTCCATTTTCTCAATCTGAACATATTCATTCACATTTGATCAAATTCATCATTCCACCTTATAAACACAAGCATTTGCAATGATGTAGTAATGGATACATTAAGTAAATGCACTTTACATATACTCACCTAAGTTCCCAATTCACAAACATTCATAACTAACACATCACTTATATCACTTAAATCACATTTATGTTCATAATTATACTTCATTTATTTAATAACTTATCAATTCCAAAATTAGATACTTTGTTATCTAATAACACCTTCCTTAAGTTATTACTTCAATTAAAAATCCAAATCTTATTCAAACTTTAATTAACTCATTCTACATCAAACTAGGTTCATTTTACACCTTATTAAGTCCAATTGAACCATTATTATGTACCTTAACCTTATGTAGTCCAATGATTCCCATGACCATAGAAATAAGCCTTATAATTCCCATGATTTTTGGATGAGAGAACCAAAAGTTCACTCACCTACAGCCTCCAATTTGTTTCCAAAACTTGATTTCTTCACTTCCATTCGATACACCTTCACTAAAATCCATCAATTTCACTTCAATTCTACCTTATTCATGCTTCAATACCTCATCAAATTCGTGTTCTAACCAATTAAAAAATCATTCATAAAGCATCTCATGATCCATGATCTTTCATGCATAAAAATCCAAAGCAAAAGTTATCAACAACTATCATGTTCCAGATCTCCATTCATCATTAATTCAGTACATATTCTATCCATTTCAAACATCATATAATTCATAACACAACTTGATATCAAGTTTAGAATTACCTTACATGATTAACTTCAAGTTCCTTCTTCAATGAACCAAGTAATCCAGCCCTTCATGTAACCAACTCACTTGTAAAATCAAGGTAGATGTAAGATGATCTTAACATTAAGATGATAACAATATAGAAGGTAGTATAAAGTAGCTTTTTTGATGCAGTAACTTACAAAGATTCCAACTGAAGATGATATAAAATCAAGCAAAATCCCAGAAGTTAAGAGGGAGCAAGAGTTTCGGTAGTGAATAAGCAAGGGGAAGGACGAGTTACAACAGAAACCAGCCAATGCATAAGGTCATGCCATGTGTAAAATGACTCATCTTGCTCTAAGGACACTTGGTACATAAGGACACAAGCCACATGTCCTCTCCCTACCTAACACACATGTTCTTCTATGAGGCTGCCAAATGTCACAATTTAATTAGGCCACTTGTCACTCAACCAATGTTGCCAAATTTCAATGCATCAACTATGCCAAATGTCACTAACTTATAGGCTTAGTCATTTCAATTTTCATGTACCAAGTTATCTTGCCAAATTTTCCTAGTCCAAATGTACATTTTAATGCCTTAATTTTCTAATGGCATCAATTAATTCCGAATCACTAGGTATGATCCATTGAACCAAAATTCAAGATCAAACCAAAATTTAAAACATATACAACTTACAATCATGTCACAATTTAACACCTATCACATATGCCTTCATGAATATGTAACATTTCAACTAGGGTATAATTTGGGGCCTTAGAATTCTCTCCCCTTTAAAAGAATTTCATCCTCAAAATGCGTACCTGATAAGAACAACTGAGGATACTAAGCCCTTATAGTTGATTCTTGTTGTACTTGAATTTCTTGCACAAGAATCATATGTATATCATCATATCGATATCTTCTCAACATAGAATCATGAAACACATCATGTAACTCAACCAATTCTTCAAAAAGAGCTAATTAATAAGTTATCATACTAGTTTGATAACTATTGTACATATACATCAAATCTGACTTGTACCTCCTGAACATTCTGACATAGATTTGTGGATCTAAGTCCTTCCAATAATAGCAATAGTGTCATCTCATATTCAGGAAACTAATAACATAGTTTGGAAACTTCACAACAAATAAACTACATGCCCTCTCTATAGTATATCCATCTTCTCATGCCTAAGTCTTATACTTATCCAACTCCAATATTCACATTTGATTCATTCAATACTCATTCATTCCAAGAAATGGAACATTTGATCTATATGATACAATTTAGTGAAAGTTCTCATACAAGAGATTTCTTTTCTCAATTATTTGTACTATTCACGAAATCCTAATCAGTAAACTATGTTCGTCGTTGCTCTTCAACTATTCATAATATTTCAATAAGATCATTTACTATCATATGTCACATAATCAGAATGTTCTATATGCTTAAGCTCGGTGAAGCGATAGGCATGCTTTTTTACTCTTATGCCTTGGTATATACCATCAAGATCATTGCATCTTATGTAGAAATTTATTTTCGAAACGTCACCAACTAATATCTTTCACAGATGATACCTTTGAAGTAAATCACTTGTTAATATAGGAATCATGTAAACTATACAAAATACACAAGAAGGGGGGTTGAATTGTGCAATCTTTTCGAAATTGTTAATCTTTTGAGATTTCTTGAATATCTTTACAACTATGAGATGAATACCAAAAAAACTTTACTAAAAATTGAAAAGTATTGAAATTGCAAGTAACTTTATCTACTCATCTAACAACAAAAAAATTAAAGTATGAGAGTTAGCGAATAGACGCTGTGATTTTATACTGGTTCACCCCAAACCTTGGGCTACATCTAGTCCTTAGAGTTTGTCTGAGATTTCACTATACTTTTCAACTTTTACAAGTAGTCTTTCTTCCCTTTCAGATCCTCTTCAGGTCTCTTTGACAAAGTATTCTTTATGCTATCTTAGCCTCTCCAAGCTACAGCCTTTTCTTTCTCTCTCTAAGAAAGATATCTTGAGCTTTACGTTAAAGTAGGATTCGCTCTCTTGTTTCACACTTTGAATACATAATTTTTTCTAATTATTGTACAATCACAGTTTTCTCTCTTGTAAGTAAAAAATTATTTTAGTCTTTGACTAGGACTAGTATTTATAGCCTAAGTCTCCACTGTTTTCTTGAAAATTGCTTCTTTAATCTTCAAGAGACCGTTATTTAGTTGAGTTCTGTAACTAACTCCAACTAACTAACTGTCTGACGTTCTAGAGTATCTTCCTTTTTGTATCGTCTAATATTGTCACTTCGTTTGTTGTTTACGCTTCGTCTGTTATTTGTTCATCGTCTATTGTTTTTGCTTCGTCTGTTATTTACGCTTTGTCTATTATTTGCACTTTGTCTATTGTTTACACTTCGTCTGTTATTTGCACTTCGTCTGTTGTTTCACTTCGTCTATGATGACATGTATTGTCTGTTGTTGACGTATCGTCTGGGATGACTAAGTGTTACTTACATTTTTCTGCACACTTAACAAACTTATCAAAACAGTTCATATATTTCTAAGATTATTATTATTTGATTGTCACCAAAATTAATAGAAGTGAAGTCTACTTGACTTAACAATCTCTCCCTTTTTGAAGATAAAAAATAATCATAATTTTAGAAAGATAAAATGATATTCAGATGTATAGACGAGTAATATTTAGATGAATAACGAGACAAGAAAAATATATGATATACAAAAGATTTCTATCTTCTCTTCCTTCTATTTTCTTCTGTTCTCCCCTATTTGTTATTAATAAAAAAATCAATGAAGATGCTTCATAATTTTAGAAAACATATGTTGTATGTCAGTGCCGATCGTCTTGAGGTCTTTTGCAATAGTAACCCGTAGATATGCTACTTCCTCATGAAGATCACCCACTGAGTCACTCAAGTCATCAACTTTAGTATGAATTTCCTCAATTTCTTTTACTAAAGCTTCCTGGATGTCCTTCTGTTTGTGACCGACTTCCTTCCAATTCAAGAAATGCTTTAAGAACTCTGAATTAACAGTAGAATCTTGCTATATTTCACTAGGTGGATGGAGGTTTTCAACAACAGATGGTTCTGAAGGTAAAATGTCTAAATCTATGATTTTGATTGTGGGAGGTCTGAAGGCTTGATTTCTTTCTGAAAGATCAAGATCATCAGGTCTAGGTAGTTTCAGAATTGGTTTCCCAAGTAGATGTAACACATCTTTGACTGATGGTATGAAACCTAAAGGTCTAAAATACATGACCAAATGCACAAACGTTTCTAAATTGAAATTGATACCTTCAACCATGATACTTCTGTATTGTTCTTCTTACACTTTCCCAACTACCATGAAGTTTTCATCTGTGATTGAAACTCCAAATTTACTTCCTGACGCTTTTGAAATGTGGTGTGAAACATAGATGATATGTGTTTAATTGTTAATATATTTAATCATTTACACTTAGCGATTATTGGCATAAAAATGTTTAAAATACTCACTTTAATTCATATTTGATTTTAGGAACAATTTGGGAGCAAAGAAATTAAAGTGAGTCAAAAGTACATCATTTTGGGTCTTTTTTGAAGATTAATTTTTGTTTGTCTTTATAGAGCAAGAAGAAAAAAAAAGGGAAAGAACACAAGAAAAATGAAAGACCAAAACGACTGCAGTGTGTTTTTAGCGTTTTATTAAAACACAGAGAAGCTATAGGGGGAGGAAAAATCATGCAAGGCATGCAACAAATTAATGAAAACAGTAGCACTAGAGAGGAATTAATTGGGAAAATGCAGCGTGTAGAAAACATGTGGAGCAGCTAGAGGAACGACGACGCAGCAATATAAAACACTGGAGAAAAATTAAATAAAGAGGGCAGAAGACGCAACGCAGAAAAAACGCACAAGACAAGGAATAGCATGAAGAAGGGTTTTAAGTGGGGAGTGACCCTTATTTGTCACTTCAATTAGCTACAGTGGGGGAATTGAATAGTAGCGGCACTGGAGGAATCAACTACAGTGAGAGAGGAATAAACAGTAGAGAAGAAACAAAAAGATAGGCGCAACTGTGGAGGTCTGCGTTTAACACAGAATATTGTGCGTTAAACGCACAAACAAGAGTCGTCGATGCAAGGAGGTCAACGTGGAGGATTTAAGAGGAGAGCAACATTTATTCGTCACATCAATGAACAGTAAAATTGATGGAAGCTTGCGCAGATGTACTGAATAAATGGATTTTTGGTTAGGGATTAAAATAGGAGTTGAAGCATTTTTTTGGGAAAGAATCATGAAGAATTAGACATCTCGACATTGGTTCGGAGGTGACATCAAAGTCGATGACCCAGATTAAGTATTTTTATTATTATTTTGTTGTTTCTTTCTCTCATTAGAAATTGATTGTGTTGTCCTATTTTAATTGATTTGGGTTTTGTGTATGGATAATCAGATTTTCGTTATTATTTGGTTATTTGTGTATGAACCCGTTGGGTATTGTGAATTGATGATTTTAATGCGTTCATTGAATTGTTAATTTCAAATGCATTGCCAGAATTTTTATATAATCCGTAATTATTATGTTGAAATTCACGTGTAGTGACTAATGATTCGTAATCATTAGGGATAATATGACCTAGGTTAAATGACGCATCGTATGTGGTTGTTGCTTTAATTAATCGGTTTTCCTAATTCGTAATGCTACTGCCTAATTAAATCTAAAGATTGTATCCTAGGTTGTTAGGTGGTTAGGTTTAATTAACAATCGTATCTTGATTAAACAAAATCTAAGGGAAAACTCGGGTTAATTTTCAACCCATGATTAATAATTGCTAGGAGAGGTTAAAGAACAACAAATTAATAAAATATGCTTAGTCAGGGTGTAGGTCGAGATTGAATCGAAGAACCGGGTCCCTACTGAATTCCTCGCTTTTATCATTTTATTGCATATTTTCTTTAATTTGTTTTTATTAGTAAGTTTCATTTTATTTTCTTCTTTGAAAAATTCGTTGAAACACCGATTAATTTTATTTCATAAATTTTACACACACTCTCTATGGGATCGACCTAGACTTGTCACTGCTACAGTAGTAGTCTAGTTATTTTATTTTGACTAGTGTTACGACGCGCGGTCAAATTTTGGCGCCGTTGCTGGGGAGTGCATTGTTTTATTTTTTGTTTGTGATTTAATTGGTGTTCTGTATATATTTGTTCGTGATTAATTTCTTTTCTGTTATTTGGTGATCTTTCCATTTTTTATTTTGTGTTTTAATTTTTTTTTGATATGGATGGAAGTAATTTCTTTTATAATTCATATTCTCAATCCTATAATAATGTTTAGACTGATCAACCTAACTTTTGTTATGGATGGGATAATCAGCGAAATTACTTCTATGATAGTTTGCAGGACAAACAATAATTCTCGTACAGACCAGAAGCTTCCTATCACAACTCTGGTCCATCTCTGGAAGAGTTGATGTTGCAATTGCAAGAGAATACTTTACAATTCCAGAAGGATGGAGGGCAATTTCCAAAAGACACATATTCTAGCACCCAAGATCCGGAGAGCCAACATAATTCACTTGCATCTTTAGAAGAACTTGTTAATACTATGGCTGCTAACAATTTGCAATTTCAACAGGATATGCAGCAGGAGATGCAAGAATTCTGACAAGAGACAAAAGTCAGCCCACCTAGTTCAGGTGCATCTTTAGAAGAAATGGTTAACAAACTTGTTGCTAACACTTTGCAATTTCATCAGGAGACAAAGGCACACCAATAGAGGATGGAAAACCTAATGGGTCAGATGGCAATAAGCCTTGATCACCTGGAGTCGCAATGAGAAGAGGCACAGCCGTATCAATCCGAGGTGTACCCAATTGACGTTTGTACGAAAAACGTGCAAAGTGATGAGGAGTTTGAGAATTTGAGGTCAACCCTCAACGAATTATTTGTGCCGAAGAAGTAGAGAAGGAGCTCGAAGTTAAAAAGGACACATCTTTTAGCTCGGAGGTAAGTACTGAGTCCATAATTATTTTTGAGACTAACTCTTTTACCTATACATTACAGATTGGAAAAATTAAATGGTGAAGAAAAATGTGAAGAGACGTTCAAAATATTTCCAGATTGTATGGACTCAGTCAAAATTGAGAAGCTGAGGATAGGGAAGATACTGAAGGAGGATGATGATCGACTAAGGCCCTATCCGGAACTACCTCATGTGGAAGAGCCGCATGTAATTCCCAAAGACCACAATTTTATCATGTGAGGAGAACAAGGAGTCGAGCCAGCGACCCTAAACAAAGGCGCTTCTTGGGAGGCAACTCAAGGGAAGTAAATTTCTTTTCCTTTA
>JANVCQ010000007.1:8254681-8268178 GCA_025531925.1 Erythroxylum plowmanianum
TTTATTTCTAAACTTAAAACCTAAGACTCCAAAACGTTGTAGTTTCACTTAAGTCTTCCTTATACATGCAATTTTTTGTTTCTTCTCCTCACCATACGACAACTTCACTTGTTTCCCTTTTATTCTCCTTTTAATTGATATAAAAAAAGACTAAAAAGCCCATCTTTATAAACCTTAAGCCTTAAAAGCTTTAATGATCTACCTAAAATGCCCTTACACCAACTTATTCCTTTAAACTCTAATAATTTATCAAAATTCTAATTTTAACTAAATCCCTTCAATTTATTTCTATTAATCAAGCACTTAAATCTCAAATTATTCTAACTAAAAGGAATTATCAATCTAAACCTCAAAATAAATAAAACAAGCTTAATGAGAATCGGGGCCCAACATATTTTCTTGGGTCCTTTGGGGTTAGTCTCACAATTATTCCTCGAATAATAATAAGAAAATTGTTTCTTTTGCTTCCTATTAGGAACAAAACTCTTCTCATAACAAACATTGCTATTAGTGAATCCTAAACCACTCTTATCATTCGAGTGTCTATATTTTCTAATCATATCGTTCATCTTTTTTGTACTTTCAGTAAATGATGATATTTCTGCTGAAAGACTATTAATCCTTTGTTTCAATTGACTATTTTCTTCAGATTTATCTACAGTTACTTTCTTTTTCATATCGTCTACTTGTTTCTTAAGGCAGACGTTTTCTTTTTCCAACACTTCCGTGTTCTTTACGTTTTTAGCAAATTTCCTTTTTAAAGCCTTATATTGCTTTAATATAGCATATGAATCTTTTAACAATTCTAAATATGCTTCTTGCAGTTCATTAGAATTAGAAGTTACCTCATTGTCGAATTTCTTCTCAGTTACTAAGCATATATTTGCTTGTATTGATGCTTCTGAGTCGGAATCAGATTTGGTTTAATCCAAATCTTCCCAAGTTGCCATAATGCCTTTTTTGTTTTCTTTACTTTTCTTCTATTTTCTTTTGAGCAACAGACATTCAGACTTGTAGTGTCTTGGTTTGTTGCACTCATAGCAGACGATAGAAGTTTTCTCATTCTTGACTTCATCTTTGCTATTTTTCTTCAAAGAAAAATCTTTATTTCCTTTTACTTTATTTTTCCACATCCTTATAATCTTTCTTGAAATGAAGGATAATTCATCATATTCTTCGCTTGACTCTTGATCAGATTCACTGGCATCATCATTCTTGATTTCTTCAATCTTTAATGCTTTTGAAGATGTAATTCTACTTCTTTGGTTCTTTTGATTCTTATGACCAGGCTTTAATGCTATAAATTTGTCTCTCCTAGGTTTATCTTCTACATCAAGCTCTACTTCATGTATCTTCAAAAAACCAAGTAATTCATCTAGCTTCAACACGCTTAAGTCCTTGGCTTTTTGTATTACCGTAACTTTAGGTCTCCATCATTTAGGAAGACTCCTAAGAATCTTTTTGACATGATCTTGATTATCATAGATTCTCCCAATAGCTTTAAGTCCATTAACGATAGTTTGAAATCGTCCAAACATCTGATCAATAGACTCATCCTCTTTCATCTTGAATAGCTTATACTGATGTATAAAAATGTTGATCTTGGACTCTTTCACTTGATTTGTTCCTTCATATGCGATGGATAATGTGTCCCACATTTCCTTGCAGTTTCGCATCCATGAACCTTATCGTATTCACTTCTGCTTAGGGCACAACTCAGAAAGAACATAGCCTTTGAATTTAATTGAAATCGAGCTTTCTAATTGGCTGACCATCTGTTACAAAAAATGATATTGCCTTCATCGTCTATTGGTGTGTATGATCCAATCTCGATGATATCCCAAAGATCAATATGTGTGGATTCTATGAAGAGTCGTATCCTGTGGTTCCAATAATGATAATCCTCACCATTGAACGCAGGAGGTCTTATGACCGAGGCATTTTTAGCTATAAAAACATGTGATTCAGCCATAGAACTTTGTCCTCATTTTGTAAAGGTGGTTCTTGGAAACCTAGCTCTGATACCTTTGAAGTAAATCACTTATTAATATAAGAATCATGTAAAGTATATAGAATACACAAAAAGGGGGGTTGAATTATGTAATCTTTTCTAAATTGTTAATCTTTTGAGATTTCTTGAATATCTTTACAACTAGCAGATGAATACCAAAAACACTATACTAAAAATTGATAAGTATTGAAATCGCAAGTAACTTTAACTACTTGTCTAACAACAAGAAAATTAAAGTATGAGAGTTAGAGAATAGACGCCGCGATTTTATATTAGTTCACCCCAAACCTTAGGCTACGTTCAATCCTCAGAGTTTGTCTGAGATTTCACTATACTTTTCAACTTTTACAAGTATTCTTTCTTCCCTTCCAGAGCCTCTTTAGGCCTCTTTGACAAAATATTCTTTCTGCTATCTTAGCCTTTCCAGGCTACAGCCTTTTCTTTCTCTCTCTAAGAAAGATATCTTGAGCTTTACGTTATAGTAGGATTCGCTCTCTTGTTTCGCACTTTGAATACAAATTTTTTTCTAAGTATTATACAATCACAGTTTTCTCTCTTGTAAACAAAAAATTATTTTAGTCTTCGATTAGGACTATTATTTATAACCTAAGTCTCCATTGTCTTCTCGAAAACTGCTTCTTTAATCTTCAAGAGTCCGTTATTTAATTGAGTTCTATAACTAACTCCAACTAACTAACTGTCTGACATTCTAGAGTATCTTCCTTTTTGTATCATCTAATATTGTCGCTTCGTTTGTTGTTTGCGCTTGGTCTATTATTTACACTTCGTTTGATATTTGCGCTTTGTCTGTTATTTGTGCTTTGTCTGTTATTTACGCTTCATCTGTTATTTACACTTCGTCTATTATTTGCGCTTCGTCTTTTATGTTTGCTTCATCTATTATTTGCGCTTCATCTGTTATTTGCGCTTCGTCTGTTGTTTTCGATTCGTCTGTTATTTACCCTTCGTCTGTTATTTGAACTTCATATGTTATTTGCGCTTTATCTATTGTTTCACTTCATCTATGATGACGTGTATCGTCTATTACTGACATATCGTCTGCGATGACTAAATGTTACTTACATTTTTCTGCACACTTAACAAACTTATCAAAACAGTTCATATATTTCTAAGATTATTATTATTTGATTGTCGCCAAAATTAATAGAAGTGATCTACTTGACTTAACAACCTTGACCTTAATTACTATCATATCCAAGTATATAATACATATGTACACCATAATATCATTTGCCAAAGCAACCATATTATTAGGTGTACACTCACAATAACTTATTAACTTAATCTTGAGGACTTCTACATATGTCACTATCATTTACTTGATCTTACTTACATGTGTTCTTAATCAATTTAGAAATACAAGATGCATAACCATCATGAAATTCTAATATCAAACCAAATGTTATAACCTTATACTGAATCACAAACCTTCAACATGATACCTAACAACCATTCCGGTTCCAAGTTCAACCTCTCAAGGTAATACAAATTTTGGTTTTCTTTCAACTTTGCTTGTTCATTTTAAATCCCATCACTTTTACTTACGTCTCCAATCTTTTCTCTATTAAATCCATGAAAATATATTTACTTCCACATCAATTTAAAGGTATACAACCATAACATAATACTAATCTCATATTCTTTATATAACCACGAATACAAATACACTAGCTCTATGTCTAACATATAGAACCATGTAGTGTCTCCTATACCAAGATATCAGCAAACTTTCATTTCTCACACTCTAACAGATCATCATTCATCTTAATTTACCTAGAGGGTCCAGATATAGACGAACGAGATTGCGCAGGATTATTACTCTTAACAACCTTATCAACAACCTCATAAGATCTTTCCATACTTAAATCTAAAACCAATATGTGGGGCATACCACATTAGGCGAAACACAACTCTTATATCCAAGTACAGACAATATTTAAGCGCTAGTTAAACCAAAATTGCCTAAATCATGCTCTGATACCAAACAATCTAACACTCGCATATCCCCCTAGGAGGATATGAAAGTGCCACACAAAACAGAACCAAAATAATCCAAAACATACTAAACATTTCTTACATGCATTTCCAGAAACTCAAGCAAACATACATTACATATCATTAGATGTTATTTTATAAACAAAATATTATATACATCTTACATAATGAACTTATCAAAATATATGCCTTATATATTAAATCCATCCTGTAGTAAGGTTATTACAAATGATTTATAGGATATTACAAACCTTATCCACAAATATACAAAATGTCTCATTACATTAAATACAAGTCAAACATAAACTCAAATATACATTTTGTTAAAACAAAACACATCCTTTTTTTAGCCATGGCGGTTCTCTTTGTCCATGTCTCAAACCTTCTTATTAGAACCTATAGGGAGGCAAAACCACCGTGCTAAGCATACAACTTGGTGGGAAATAACTAAATAAGATACATAATTGTGACTGTTTTTAATAGTCATCTAACACTCACATGCATTGAATCAGATCATACTATAAGCACTCTATAATTGTGCAACTTAAAGAATAATCCATACATTACTTACTTCATAACAGAATATAATTCATTAGAACAAAATTTCATTATTTCATTACAAAATATACAAACATCAGAATAGGAAATAATTCTTTCAGATCAAAATATGACTTGTATCAGATTAGATTAGGTTTTATATCTCATCACAGCTTATCTTGTATCAGAACAGAACTTGTTTTGTATCAAATCACAGCTTATCTTGTATCAGATCAGAGCTTGTTTATTTCAAAACTAAACATGTATCAGAATACAAAACATGTTAGCCTGCTAATCCTTTTTACAAAAGTGGATAACGAGACCTAAATAGAAGATACCATGATTGGTATCTAAAACAGAAGAGATTTAAGTCTCTGAAATGGAAGACACATAAGTGTCTGACATCAGAAGACATCAGAGTGTCTGGCATAAAAGACACCTTAGTTTCTGATTACAGAAGACACCTTAGTGTCTGGCTATAGGAGCAGCTCTAGGCATGCCTATTTACCCACGAATAGGACTTGACATTTTTAAAACAAATCATTTTAGATTTCAAAATCTCATACAAAATATGTAGTGCATAATATGTGTCTTTGTTCCATATTTCTCAACTTGAACATATTCATTCACATTTGATCAAATTCATCATGCCTTATAAACACAAACATTTGCAATGATGCAGCAATGGATACATCAAGTAAATATACTTTACTTGTACTCACCTAAGTTCCCAATTCACAAACATTCATAACTAACACATCACTTATATCATTTAAATCACAATTGTGTTCATAAGTAGACTTCCTTTCTTTAATAAGTTCCAAAATTTTTATCTAATAACACCTTCCTTAAGTTATTACTTCAATTAAAAATCCAAATCTTATTTAACCTTTAATTAACTCGTTCCATATCAAACTAGGTTCATTTACACCTTAATTAAGTCCAATTAAACCATTATTAAGTACCTTAACCTTATATAGCCTAATGATTACCCGAAACCAACCTTTTCTTCTTCCTAAGTACTTCCCACGATAGTGGAAATAAGTCTTATAATTCCCACGATTGTGGCGTGAGAGAGAACCGAAGATTCACTCACCCACAACCTCTAATTTGTTTCCAAAACTTCACTTCTTCACTTCCATTTGATACACCTTCATCGAAGTCCATCAATTTTACTTCAATTCTACCTTATTCATGCTTCAATACCTCATCAAATTCATGATCAAACCAATTAAAAAATCATTCATAACGTAGCTCACAATCCATGATCATTCATGCATAAAAATCCAAAGCAAAAGCTATCAACAACTATCATGTTCCAGATCTCAATTCATAATAAATTCAGTACATATTCTGTCCATTTTGAACATCATATAATTCATAACACAACATGCTATCAAGTTTAGAATTGCCTTACATGGTTAACTTCAAGTTCCTTTTTCAAACAACCAAGTGATTTAACCTTTCATGCAACCAACACACTTATAAAATCAAGGTAGATGTAAGATGATCTTAACACTAAGTTGATAAGAACATAGAAGATAGTAGAAAGTAGCTTTCTTGATGCAATAACTTACAAAGATTCTAAGTGAAGATGAACCAAAATCAAGTAAGAGTTTTGCTAGTGAATGAGCAAGGGGAAGGAAGAGTTAAAACAAAAACTAGCCAATGCATAAGGTCATGCCATGTGTAAGATGACTCATCTTGCTTTAAGGACACTTGTTACATAAGGACACAAGCCACATGTCCTCTCCCTACCAAACACACATGTTCTTCTATGAGGCTGATAAATGCCACAATTTAATTAGGCCACTTGTCACCTAACCAATGTTGCCAAATGTCAATGCATCAATTATGCCAAATGTCACTAACTTATAGGCTTAGTCATTTTAATCTTCATGTACCAACTTACCTTGCCAGTTGACAATTTTTCCTAGTCCAAATGTACATTTTAATACCTCAATTTTATAATGGTATTAATTAATTCCAAATCACTATTTATGATCCATTAAAGTAAAATTCAAAACATATACAACTTACAATTATGTCACAATTTAACACCTATCACATATGCCTTCATGAACATGTAACATTTCAACTAGGGTATAATTTAGGGCCTTACACAATGAGGTTATAAACATTGTCATCTACCCATTGTCTAATAATACCATATACTTGCCGATGGAGCAAATTCCATTCATCATTACTTTTACCTTTCAGGTTTTCAGTGGAAAAGATAGGATCATGGCAACCTTTGACAAAGAGTAGATCCTCCATTTTACCTTTCCAAACATGATAATTGGAGCCATTCAAACTCACCATTATGCTAGAATTACCTTCCATGTTTACCACAAGATAATAAATTCTCCCAAAATTGGAAGCTCTGATACCAATCTAATAGGAGAAACATGGATAGATTGAGCGGAAGTGACCCACCAATTAGTCGATACAATAATAACGTGTTATGCATGATCCCAGATATAAATTAATTATCCCTACTTGTGTAAACGTTTAGGAAATAACATTAAATGTGGAGGGTTAACTAACAAAATGGGCAATCTTCATGTGTCATAGGTAGCAATACATAATCACACCTTATGATTTGGTTTGTTTTCTTCTATCTTATATTGTAGGTACTGGTTGGGGCAGTCACTCATAAGCACACTCCTTCGTTGGCAATCAATTCAATGGCAATCCTAGCTACCTACTAAAAGATAGACTGTTAATTAAAATGACAAAAAAGAAGTTGTAAAGCAATGTAAGCTTGGTAAAAGGTACATCGAACACTAACTTCAGGCAAGAGAGGATGATATCTCCAAGAAATATTGAAGAGCATGGTGTCACAAATATCAACAATTCTCCCATTATGTAACCCAACAATAGGAAAGATTAAACCCCTAGTGGGTATGTTAAAAGTTGGAAGACCAGATCAGTGATTCAAAGAAAGTTGGATGAGAGCTGACCTATCTCTCCTTCCTCAACATGGTGGTAATTCTTTGCAAACAAGCAAACATTGTGATTTGTAGAAGAGATGTCTCCTTTCCTAATATGAAACTCCCTGATTATGTATTGAAGATAATCTTGAAAGTTTTGGATGCAGAACCTACTGTTAGGAATTATTGTAATTTTGGTAAGGTGCTCCTTGTTATGGACATCTTGTGGGCTGATAAATCTTAGGATGTTGTTTGGTTATGTAGGCATGGGGAGCAATTATAGGGTCCCTCATGCATACATGTTAGGTCTCTTTGTATAGACTAGAGATTGCATTCTCACAAATCTCTTGATTGTACATATCATTATTTATTTATATATTCAATGAATTACCAAAACAAAACGATCACACCTATCAGAAATACACAGTAATGATATAGTTAAAATTATGACATAATGTGAATATCCAATAAGATGTTCTAATTTTTTTAGAAATGCATTGATCTTGTTATATATGACATTAAGTTTCTCTTATACAACTTTCATTCTCCATCTTAGGATAGTTTGATTATAGGTTGGTGGCTATTGCCTAAACTAATGGACGTTAAGACCTAATATTAGATTGATCTTTCTAGCTTGAGGAGCCATATATAATAACTTTGATATTTTTATTTAACATGATCTTCAAAGCTCAATTTGCATGCATATCCTTAAGCTTTTGGATTTCCATTGAGACTTCTTACTAGTGACTTGGAATATCCTTCTTGCATTATCATATTTTGTATGAGTGTGTCTATGAATCTTATTCATCCCCTCAGTTTCCTTACACATTTGTAGTGTTGTTATAGTTACTTTCCCACTGTTATATATTGTTAATGTTCAAATAGATTTATCAAACTTTATCAATCTAATTAGGGAAGCTATATTTTAGTGTGCTTGAAGTGACTTTCAAAACTTCATATTTTATATAAAAATGTTTTTATAACGTGTCTAGATAAATAAAGAAAAAAATTAGAACTTTGTAATCAATATTTGTTGAATTTTTTAAGTAAAATATAATTAAATTCAACACATTACAATTTTATATGAATAAATTAGAATGAGTTAGATTTAGTTATATTTTACTTCAAAAAGTTAAGAAATATTTATTAAAAACAATACATGTCATGGAAGACAGAAAAAACAAGTACCAACACTTGATTTTTTTTTCAAACTTTTGGAAATAATGAAACAAATGCAACTGCAATAATTTTATAAAGATAATGAACTTTTATACATTGAAGTGTTTGTTAATATTTCCATAAAGAAGCTTCCTTGTAAAGCAGATATTATAAAATTATAATCAATATGTTAAAACAACATGTAATAGGTTACTCATAAGTCTTTATTCAATAAGTATGATATATATTAGTTAATGTTATTATATGTTTATTGTAATTGTCAAATAAAGAAGAAGTTATTATTAATAAATTCATTACCTTTTTTTTCTTCCTATATAAATAATGGAAAACCAAATAAAGTAGAGGCTCAAACTCAAAAAAAAAACTAATATATTTGACAAGTTTCTATTTTAACAAAATGATAGATTAAATTTAACTAATTTGTCATTAATAATTCATTGGAATAACAATACCAAGTTCTTTTGTTCACTAATATAGAAAAATCATCAAATTTCAAATTTGAATAAATTATAACTGAAAAAATAAAAAAATAAAAATATTATATTACAAAACGATATATTTAAGTTTTTAAATTAAAATATATAAAAAAATAAAAATATTATATTAAAAATGATATTTTTAAGTTTTTTAAATTAAAATATGTTTACATCTTACAACTTAACTATAGAAGGCGTCACTATTTCTTTTTATATATATCTATCAAATCCTTTGTTTAAGTAGGTTTTTCTTTTTTTTCTCGTATGTAACTCATTTGTAAAATTTGAAAGTAAAATCACATATGCATATAAATATATGTAATATGTTTTTTTTCCTATATGGATATTATTTGTAGGGAATCTATTAATATTCTTTCAACTAATTCATTCTAAAAACTTCTTATATTTGGTTTCTATGTACACCACTTTTATTTTACACCTATGAACTTTCTTATAGGTGAGTGTTTTATAATTATAACTTAAGTATATCCAAGTAAGTTGGATCTCTTCACTTAAATTTTTATGCTAAGATTCACCATAAGCAAATTTTTTAAAGATTGATATGTATTACCTTCCTTTATTATGATAGGCATAATAAAAGGTACTAAATTCTGGTTAGAGAAGGTGAGAGGGTGTTAGATGAAATTAGTTGCCCACCAGATTAGATGGTGCACTTTGTTGCTTCTCTTCTTCAGGGAACAACCTATGAGTGGTGGAAGTTTGTTTTGAGGAATCCTCAGTTACCGGAGCTTATGACTTGGACTTTCTTTTCCCGAGAGTTTAAAGCCAAGTATGTGACAGAAGCTTATAGAAAGGAGAAGTGGAAGTTGTTCCTAAACCTAAAGTAGAGAAACCAGTCTATTGTTGAGTACGATAGGGAGTTTAATCAACTCAGCAAGTATGCACCTGAACCTGTACTTACTGAGGAGTTCTAGTGTCATCAATTTGAGGATGGTTTAAATGACTTGATCAAAGAACATCTAGCAGCATTCACTCTCTTGCAGTAAGTGAGTTATCATTAGTTGGTGCAAGCTGTTATTAAGTTAGAGAAGCAAGAGATGGTGAAGAAAGAAAGGGCTCAACGAAAGGGCTTTGCTAGAGGAGGTCAGTCCTTAGGCAAGTAGAGTCATAAAGGTGATTCCTTGGCACTGGGATTTACACAGAGATCTGTAGCTCGGGGAAGGCAACAAAACTTTCCCTCATTGACTGCTTCTGGTAAGGGTTCCTCTGTGGACCAAGGTTTTGGTGCTCCAGAGTGTCGTCATTGCTCCATACATCATTGGGGTACTTGTTGGAGGGTTACGGGTGCATGTTTCTGATGTGGTAGCATCGAGCATTTGATATCCAATTGCCCCATGAGACAGTGTCAGACATCACAAGCTAGTAGGGAGACCTCTCATACACTCGCTAGAAACAAAGGATGAGGTAGAGGTCTTGGAGGATCTAGTCAGATCAGACCTAATCCTAGAACTCACTCAAAAACTATTGATTGACTTGCCATACCTACTGCTCTAGCTCGAGCTTATGTTTTGAAAGCTTGCGAGAATCAAGACACACTTGAAGTCATTGCTGGTACTGTTTCTCTTTTTAACTCCGAAATGCATGCTTTGATTGATCATGGATCCACTCATTCTTATATTTATGTTGGAGAAATTTAAGATAAAGTGATGCCTATAGATCAGTTAGAGTATAATATTCATATAACCAGTCCTTTAGGTAGTAGTGTGTTGGTTAATCAGTTTTATAGAAATTGTCCTATTATGATCTAAAGAAATAAGTTTGTTGCGGATCTAATTGAATTTCTTTTTTATGAATTTGATTTGATTCTAGTTATAGATTGGTTATCCAAGCATCAGGTGGTGGTTGATTACAGTGTTAAGATAGTTATGTTTAGGAAGCCTAATCAGTTTGAAATAGTATTACATGACATCCACACTGGTTCTCTAGCTAAAGTGGTATCTACTATACAAGCTCGAAAGCTCATTAGGAAGGGATGTGAAGCTTATCTAGCTTTTATGATTGATTCTAAGAAAGAAAGTGTTAAACTACAAGATATTCTAGTGGTGAGTGAATTTCTAGATGTGTTTCCTGAAGAGCTACCTGGACTCCCTCCTGAAAGGGAAGTGGAGTTGTTTATCGAAGTTATGCCTAGCATTACTCCTATATCCAGAGCATTGTACAAGATGACTCCCACTGAATTGAAGGAGTTGAAAGTGCAGTTGCAAGAGCTACTAAGTCTATTCAAACTAGTGTCTCACCCTGGGGAGTATGGGTTCTATTTATTAAGAAAAAAGATGGTACTCTTCGGATGTGTATCAATTACAGGCAACTGAACAAAGTCACAATGGAGAATAAGTATCCGTTACCAAAGATAGAATATCTGTTTGATCAATTGAAAGGTGCAGGAGTATTTTGCAAGATAGATCTGCGATCAAGATACTATCAACTTCTGATAAAGGATGTGGATTTTCCAAAGACTACATACATAACCTGTTATGGACATTATTAATTCTTGGTAATGCCATTCGAGTTAACTAATGCTTCAGCTGCATTCATGGATTTGATGAATAGAGTGTTTAGGCCCTACTTAGACCAATTTGTAGTGGTGTTTATAGATGATATCCTGGTCTATTCCAAAAATGAGCATGATCATGTTGAGCATCTACGAGTTATATTATAAACCCTGAGGGAAAAATAGTTATATGCCAAGCTGAATAAGTGTGATTTCTGTCTTCAGGAAGTATCTTCTTAAAGGATTAGAGTTGATCTTAATAAGATTGAAGTAACTGTTAACTAAAAACCATCACAGAGTATGACAAAAGTTAGAAGTTTTCTAGGTTTGGCAGATTAATATCATCGAATTATGAAAGGGTTTTCAGTGATAGTGTCCCCTTTGGCTAAATTACTAAAGAAAGAAGTGAAGTATGAATAGTCTAACAAATTTCAAACTAGCTTTGATCAACTAAAAATAATGCTTATTGAAGCTCCTGTGTTGGCTCAACCCATTTTTGGTAAGGAACATGTTATGTATAGTGATGCATTTAGGTTGTGTTTTGATGCAGGATGGAAAAATAGTTACATTTGCTTCTAAGCAATCAAAACCTTACAAGCAGAACTACGCTACACATGATCTTGAGCTTGCAATGGTAGTGTTTTCTTTGAAAATTTAATGACACTACTTATAAGGTGAAAAGTGTAGGATCTTCACTGATCATAAGAGTTTGAAGTATCTGCTTACCCAGAAGGAACTTAATCTGAGACAACAACGTTAGTTGGAATTGTTTGAATACTATGACTGTATTATGGATTGCCATCCAGGTAAGGCTAATGTCGTGGCTGATGCCTTAAGTTGGAAGACCATTTCGGCTTTGTCAACGCAGTAGAGTGAATGGGGACTTGTATCTAATGGAGCTTTAATGGCTCAGTTGAAAGCTAGGCTTACCTTGAAGCAAGAAATTTGTGTTGCTCAGAGAGTTGATGATAAGTTGTAACAAATTATCTTGGCTATTTGGGAACACAAACAACCTAATTTTTTTTTGTTAAAGGAGATGGTGATTTGTATTATAAAGAACGATTGTGTATGCCAGCTAATGATAAATTGAAGAGAAAGTTATTGTTTGAAGCCCATAATACTTGCTTTACAATGCATCCTAATGGGAATAAGATGTATCAAGATCTGAAGTAGCATTGTTGGTGGTCTGGTATAAAATGGGATGTTATAGACTATGTGTCCAAATATTTGACTTGTCAGCAAGTTAAAGCTGAGAACCAGGTTCTATTTAGTTTATTACATCCTATTTTGATTCCTCAATGGAAATGGGATAACATTACCATATATTTTGTCATTAGACTTCCTCTCACTCAAAGGAAGCATGATGTTGTATAGGTGATTGTGGATAAGTTCACCAAGTATGCTCACTTTTGGCCTATTCTTCTTGATTATTCATTGGATAAGCTTGCAGAAATATAACCCCCTTAAGTTATATTTCTAATTGTTTAATCTAATTAGTTTATTTTACTAAATATTTTTTTGGTTATAGGAAAGCAATAAGAGTGAAACTTTCGAGAATTTAAGGAGGACAATGCCACAAAGTAGAAAATGTTTACGTACATATATATTATTGCTTTATACCTTACAACTAATTGCTTTGGTTGTAGTTTAGTGATAAATTATATAAAGGCATTCTTTATCTTGTACATGGTTAAATGTATATGATAAAGTCCATAAGATAATTGTACATTGTAAAAGAAATTATAATGAGATTATAATTATGAGATTCATATTACATTTATGTATTATTCCTAAATGTTCCTAGTCATTGTTCTATTAAGATTGGATATTAAT
>JANVCQ010000007.1:8272009-8284312 GCA_025531925.1 Erythroxylum plowmanianum
CTTATGAAGGAAGTAGTCGATCTTATAGGCTAAAGTATAGAGATACTTAAACAAACGTGTGGGTGCTTGCTAGAGAACAAGTTCACTGAACAGACCCAATATGAGAAATCCATTTGGAACATTACTTGTATGTCTATGAAATTCTTATTGTGATGATTGTATAAGTGATCCTTTGACTTGAGGTCATCAAAGTTATCTTGTACGAGGATTACTATATTTTGATACTGCTTATGATTTATTTAATCATAGCTCATTTAATTGGTGGTCATTGGATGTAGCATGAATTATATAGAGATAGTTGAATGGTCAAGTTAGGATTCATCACCCTAAAGTAATTAGAAAGAATGTTTCGTTATTCTCGATTAGTATTAATTCAGGAAATCCTTGGTCAAGGTGAAATGATGTTTTGTAAATAGTTTACAAATGTCATTAATTGATTCGATAGCTAATAGCAAAAAACTAATATGATTAGACTCAAAATAGAGTAGACATTAATTTCATGTTCTATGTCTAATCGAAATATTGTATGATAAAATGATTGAATTATATGAAAAAATTATGCACAGAAAGGTTAATCAAAACTACTTTGACATTCTTAAATATTCGGGTGATCTCTAGAGTTAACCCTCTCTGTAAGAGTTACAAGATTATCTCAACATATTATGTAGATACTGTTAGAGGTCAGACACTTGTGCGGCTATGATAGTTAAGATGAATAAGTTTCGAGAACAGTTAGAGGAATACAACAAGACAAAGATAAAGCTTTGGAATAAGATACATATTAAATCTCCACTTTATTATAATTTGTGATGATCATTTTATAGAATTAAATAGATCTTGCTTTTTAGAAAATCAAAAGTCATGTAAAAGTTTCGTGATTATTTCGCTACGATCAGGATCAGATCTCAACCCGATTTTTTTTATCATATATGTGGGTAAGCTTTCATGGAAGTTGGGTTTACGTTTAGTTTTAAGATTTAGAACTTAAGAAATAGGTCGTATAGTATAGGAGATTCTTACCTTTGAACTGTAGGCATGCATATATAGTCTTATTGGTTAACAGTGTATCATTTGTTCACGCCAACAACATATATTTATAGACCTATATTATCAGAAAGCCGCGCAGACAGGATGAGAGGCGAATTTTCTATCCCGTGATTTTGGGATTAGGACAGGACAAACTATGGGATCAGCTTATGAATAATAAAATCAATTTCATCACCATACAACTAGTAAAACTTTTGTTTATGAAACTTGACTGAAATTTTGATTTTCTTCGTCTCCTTATTAAAAACCTAAAACAGCAAAACGGAGAGTTACCTTCAAATAGCAGAAAAATCTCCTCTCTTTTTTTTTTTTTCCCTTTAGTTGTTAGCCTAGGTGGCAGTTGGTAATATTAAGCAAATGCCAGTGAGAATTGTAAAGAAAGTCAACTTCAGTAATGGCACATGATAGTTCGTACTTATGTGTAGAAATATATAGAATATGATTAATAATCACTACCATCATCAAGCTTTCCTGAGCATGCATAGATGTAGGGTACAGAAGAAACGGAAAAGAGGGAAAAGCCTATGATATACATACACACACATATATATATATATTACATTGGAAAAGGCCTATATATATATAAGGGCCGACAAGAAAGCATGCCGTGATATATTTAGCTATGTGACTAGAAAGAGAAAACAGAGCATGCTAAACTAGCATGACCATAATGATTCCCCAATATTAGACTGGTCAGCCACCATGTCCACATTGCTTGTATTGGAATTTGGAGTAAATTGGCGCATTCTCATGTGGAGTACCTCAGCTTGTGCAACAGCCAATTCGGTTTGCAAAGAATTAATCTGTTGTTGCAAAGATGATATGGCTCCAACACAGCCATAAACTGGATCACGTACCCTAGCATTCGCTTCGTACACCATGGAACTCACTGCATCACTACGTTGGTGTTCAGGGAGTTCCTGCAAATCTCACCACCCGTTAGACTCAAATGTGGCGATACCTAAATATTCAGGCGAAGATGATAGTGAGCAACTTCCACTTTAGATACAAGTCTTGTAAAGAGCAACTAGTAGAGTCGATGAGTTCTTGAAAAAGAAAGAATGGACGTTATATCCTTTATATCTTATAATAAATCAATCATAGCTTTTAATTTTCGCCTAACTTGATGCTGAAAGCATTTCGTACTTGGTAAATAACAAGCTTCAAACTTCAAATATGATCTTCTAAGTTAAAACCTACTAAAGAAAACCACCACCGTTGACTGATGTTCCCAATTTTAAGTACAGATTCGATTAAAAAAAAAGAGGCTTAGGCTTAATTCGGTAATGTGCAAAGAAACTTGGTGTAAGACAAACTACAGCAAACATGTACACACACCAATGACAGCAAAGGCGTGCGGACAAATCAAAATTTCAGCCGACCGTGTTTAGCGCTTCTCATGTTTGTTTATAAATGTCAATATGTTTCGGATGACCATGTTGAGACTGGATGGTCGGAGAAACGCATTTCCATAATAAGGCATCTTCCCGGAAAATTATACCCTAGAAACCTAAAAGTGTTTGGCATGTACAAGTCTTTGAGCAATGTCTAGCATTAGCTCTTTTTTTATACGGTTTTGCTTGGACTTTTACTTAACGGTTGTTCATATTTAATTATAAAATAGGAATATTTGACTTTTAATTTTATTTTAGAATTTCTTCAAATGTATATATCATGGAATCAATAGAACAATAAATTTGTTAGTCATAATAATTTTCAATACGTTTGCATATCAACTGGGCGAGTAACTGCTTACATAGATATGATGTCATGGTGATGGTATGATTGTTAGGAAGTATTATTAATCACAAAACATGTCAAACTTATTCCGCTTAGTGACACTCACATGATCAAGATATCTTTAGACTAAATTTTCTGATATCACTATCGATTTAACATCCTGTTCTTAAAGAATAAAGCAAAGATGGGTCATAAAACAACCTTTAATTTTTTTGAAATTTAGATTCAAAACTAATAAGGACTCCCTGAGCCCCACAAACACCATATTATCATTTTTAACCTTTACATTTAACGTGTTGGCAAAGCAAGAAAAGTCATGTCCTCCCTATGCCCTCTTCCCAGTAAACTTAAGGAAACGAAAGGTAGATTTGTTTTAGAATCTAATACGGTATATAGTAGGGTCTAACAATCAACTGAAAGCAATCACTATAACAAAAGCAAGGGTGGGAATTTAGATAAACTTAACGTTTCGAACTTGTTCAATATCCTTTTCACAATTTAGCTTTTATGTTTTTTATTCTTAGGAGGTGATCAGAACAGAATCCAACGTCAGTCTCCGTTAAGCTCTAGAATCTCTTCAATAAACCCTAAAATTAGCCCTCTCAATTGATTAACTCTAAGCTGGTCAAGATCATATTACGGGAGACGCAACAAACAAACAAACAAACCAACAGAGCAAAAGGTCAATTTGTTTATTTAATACGAGTAAAAATGCAGACAAAGAGACAATAAAGTTGTAAATTAGTGTAAGAAAAAGATACATGTCGATAGGCAAATCTACTCAATCTTTGAAGTTTGTGCTTTCCATGCAAGTATGGTTCAGCTATTTATTAGGTTGTGTCTTTTCTAATATCTAGGGATCTTTTCCTGCGACCGTTTTAATTCAATAATTAACTGTACCAACAGAATTTTTCTGTTTATCAACAGCTTTGTCCGTCGCTAAAGCACGTATTTCTTATAGTGGAACTAGTCTTTGTTTGCCTTTCATAATTTAATTTTATATTTAATTATTTGATAAATTATTATTAATTTTTAATTAATTAAAAATAATTTATCTTTAAATTTTATTTAATATATGATTATTATAAACATTAATAACTAAAAAATATAAATTAAAAATAAAAACATATACTGATGAAGTTAAAAACAGATGTGTCATGTACAGTTTCTCATATTACACATAATAAATTTTTGACACGTCTTATAAAATGATGGGCATGGAAAATATTATCTCCGTAGCAAACAGCTTTAATTAATTTAACGTATTGGTAAAAGACGGTATCCCTGACAACGTAACATTGATTGGTTAACTGTGAATTGTTCCTGTCAATAAGCTATATATTTATATATAGCATGATAGTCATAAATCAAATTCTTGTCGAAATCAAAAATCTGAAGGTTACTGACTTTAAACTTTTTCACTATAATCTCACAAGGACTTTGGGGTATAGATATGTCGCATGGACTTTGGGGTATAGAATCTACCGAATTTAGGATCCCAAACATTCACTTTTAGTTGATGTTTTTAGTCACTATCTTTAACCACCTCCACCTCATCAACCTAACGTTTTCAGTATATAATATCTGAGCTTAACAGAAATCACTCTTCTAGGTCATACAATGCTTCCGATAGTCTGAAAGGTAACTGACATCTAATCAGACTTGACTTGAATAAATAATTAACGAAAGTATACCTAGTAGGACCTGTATATCTATCTTATCATAAATGAATCAGTATCTATATTTGGAGAAAGAAAGAGAAAGAGCATGGTGGGAAGAGACGGATCAAACTTAAAACCAAACCTGCAACAATTTGTTGACGTTGCTTGCGCCAAAGACCTTGTGTACGCTCGCAAATTTGTGGGACTCATCGGCCGGAAAATAAGGAGCAAATATGCAGTCAAGAGCACATCTCCTACGAAGAAGCTTGCATGCCGCGCATGGTGATAGGGCACCTTGTTTCCTTCCACCGTCCTTCATGGTCCCAAGCCCACACGAAAGTGACCACAGATTAATTTTAATGACAAGGAAACTTGTTAGTGGAACCACAAACTTTCTATTAAGATGGTGTAGAAAAGAGCACTTGCTGGTTGGAAAAATCAATGGGTAGCGGAATTTAAAAGTTGAAAATTTTCTGAATGGCTTGTCACGTAAAGAGAGAGGAGAAGTTGCGAAGGGGGACTTCAAAGGTAGGGGTGGTGGCAGTTATATAGAGATTTATGGGTGCAATAATTATAATACAAAATCTTTGGGGGGTCCTACCAAAGAAGGCAAATAGATTTTGTTGGACAAAACATCCTATTGATAAGATCCTTAGGTCCACCTCGATGTGATATTTTGTCTTGTCTTTCTTTCAGATTAAACTCTCAATTGTCAAGATTAACGATATCTAAAAATGCGCTGCACCCGTACGGAAAAAGTAATAGGGCTACCAAACCTATTGCGTGTCAATCTGAGGAACTAAACAAAATTAGATCAACACAAAATCACGGTTAATTACCAGAATAACTCCATGAGATATGTCTAGAATTAGATAAGTTTGCTACTCCAAGTTACATATGATCTCACGCATCTGAAGACAAGCGCCGGACAAAATTATACTAGAGATATTTAGCTTAGCATGAGTGTTCATTATTTTAATCAATTCAAGAAGTTCTGTTTCAAAATGGACATAAGTTAATTTATACACTAGATGATAACTATAAAAGGTTAATCACTGCAATGAGATTAAACAACTTTAATGTAACAAAAGAGTAAATATATAGACATTCTTTAATGTATAAATCTAAGACATACATTTACATTTTATGAAAATTTTGAATGCATTTTCTTTCATGAAAAGTTTGAAACTTTTACAATTTCAAATTTGCATGACGTTTTTGTAGAGATTTCATTTTAATTATTTCAAGTAAAATTTTATTTTGTTCTAAGTCATACACTAATTTGTATTTGGTTGATCAAATATTGTCTTTTCTAGTTCTTACCTTTTAATTTGTTGATTACAATGTTCATATTTAGTGGTCATAAGTTTTCGCATTTAATTTTTTAAAAAGATTTTTGTATTTAAGAATGATAGATATACCCAATCTTGAATTTGCCCACGCCCTAAGCCTAAATTTTAGTGCCAGACTCAAAGACTAGGTCTAAGTTGAACTAAGATTATCTCCATTTATATAGTCATCCCTAATTATCTTGTCTTTACTTTTTGACTTCTTGTAGTCTTAATTAGAAACAAAATCAAAATGGGTTGATTTAGAACTATTTTGGACGACCTTTATCAAGCTTGGCTTGAGAAAGTCAATTTTTGATCTAAAAGCATGTTTGAACTCACTATAACAAATATCACTTTTGGCTATGTTTTTATTTGCTAAGATTTTAAATTCGTTGCTAGAAGTAAACTTTTGGCTACAAAATTATAAAATCGTAGCTAAAAGTAATTTTTTGGCTACAAAATTTTAAAATTGTCATCTAATGAATCGGACTTTCAAATATATCAATTTTGGATATGTTTCAATTTGTACAATTTTAAATTCACAGTTAAAAGTAAACTTTTGGCTACGAAATTAGAAAATATTAGTTAAAAGCAACTTTTTGGCAATGAGATTTAAAAATCGTCACTAATTGAAGCATAACCTGTTACGTCTTCATTTACTACAATTATGAATTCATAGCTAAAAGTAAACTTTTGACTAAGAAATTTAAAAATCGTCACCTATTGAAGTAGAACCTCCTATGGCTTAATTCGCTACCATTCTAAATTCGTAGCTAAAAGTAAACTTTTGGCTATAAAGTTAGAAAATTGTAGCTAAAAGTAACTTTTTGGCTATTAATTTAGAATTGTTGCATATTGAAGAATCACACCCATGTTTTAATTTGCTACTACTTCAAATTCATACCTAAAAGTAAATTTTAGGCTACGAAATTAGTAAATTGTAGCTAAAACTAACTTTTTGGCTACAAATTGTAAAAATCGTCACGTATTAAAGCATAAACTCTTTTCCATCTTTAGCTGTCATTTTCTAAAATTTGTAGAAGAAAAGTTTTGGTTACAATTATATTTTCATAGCCAAAAGAAGAACAATAAACAACATTATAAATGTTGTCATTTTTATGAGACATATAACCTAAATTCAAATATCCCTGCTTTGGCTTTGCTTCTTTTGTCTTCATATGTCTTGTGCTCCAATAGATTCCTCATCTTATTCTATCTTCATGTGTCTTCTACTTCAATTTCTTTTTTTCCTTGCTTCTATTTGCGTCTTACTCCTCTACCTCATGCCACCTTCCCCCTCCTCTTCCTCCTCCTTCTCCTCCTCCTCCTCCTCCTCCTTCTCTCTCCCGTCCTTGCCTCTAAGTCTACTTACAAGGTTTACTGTTTACATTTCTTTCTTTCTTACCTTCTTTTTAGTTTCCTAAACTTTGATTTAGATCTATTAGTCCTTTCATTTCACTCTTACTTTTGAGCATGCTTTTGGTTGTTGTTGTTATCAAAGTAAGGGTTTTAGTTTCTATTGCTAATTCATGCTACATACCTTAGTGGTAGTGTGTTGGCACTATTTGTGAAAGGATAGTAGCAATTTTATGCCATTTTTCCTTTGGTTTAGATCTAATTATGAGAAACTACATATTTGGTTTTTTCGCCATCATTTAACACACGTTCTTGTAACTTGTTTATGGAATTGGTAAAGGCATGGGTTTGAGATAGGCTTCCTATATCTAGAGATCATAAGCTCATTTAAAGGCTCCTTTCTCACATTGATATAGAGCTGATCCCAGTATACTACCTTCATTGACTATCAAGAGACCTTTCCTATAGTTGTGAGCTTAAAAATTATATACATGAATTTGCTACACTAATGCTTTCTTTATAAACTATTAAGATATATATGTTAACATAAATAAATCAGTATCTACTTCTTACTTCTTAGATTTTATTCATTGGAAAAGTCAATTTTGAAATGTGTGTTTTGATGGCTTCAAAAGAGCATTACCACTCATTTAGTATGCTTTTTTTTCATGCATTTGAATAAAAGCAGACAATATGTACAAGTAAGTTATTCTCATGTTTGGACAAGCCTAAAGGTGGTTACATTTTCTGTTAGCCTTTACGTATTTTGTTCGATTGGAAAAGGGTCCTTTTATTTGAGAATCTACCTATCTTTTGCATAGTTATATAATGTTGCAGAGTCATGTTAAATTCACCATGCATGGCCCTTTGTAATTATGTGGCAATTTCCTGAGAGAATCTTTCCATTTTGTTGGGCTATTAAGTTCACATAAAATCTAAACAAAATTATCTAAAGGAATAAGTCCATTGAAAGAATTATGCTAGGAATTATGATGACATTAGTGATCTTTATACCAATTTATGCCCTCCCTCGTTGCATTTCTACATAATCTTTAAACTTCTATTAAAATAAAAAGGATTCTTTTTCTCTACCGGTGAGTATTTTTTTATTCTGTATGGTTTCTCACCATTGGCTATAATTTAAACTATACCTTATATGGATATTTTATGCAAATTTCTACTAATATTTTTTTGGCAATACTAACAAAAAATCAATTATACTTATTCTCTATATTTATTTTTGTTTCCTAGTATTTGTAAGGTTTCAATCATGCATCTCATACATAATATAGCATAAAACAAAACGGAACATGAAAAGCTAGATATACTTACAGAAAACAAAAACATGAAATGTAAGATGTTCACATACCTTTCCGTCAACCTCCTTCGATCTTTAATCTTTATCATGTTGGGTTGTCATAAACCATAACAATCAAAATAGACAGTCTCTAATAAATTCTACACAGAGATAGAAGAATAAAACCTCACTAGGAGATGGCTAGAATTTTTCTTTGTGCTAGCAAAGACAAGAACTCTTGTGATTGTTAGAGAGAAAAGAGTGTGTGTGTAAGAAAGAACCTTTCTTTCACTTGTTTCTTATACAAGATGCACGAAAATGATGATTATTTTCTTCCCTCTTTAGCCTCCCATAACTCCCATCATTCATGGGAAGTTATGAGAAGTTATTGGTCATGAATATCGTGCATTAATGGAAGTTATGAGAAGTTAATGACTATGAATGACATGTATTAATGGAAGTTTAGAAAGTTAATGGCCAAATTGGTAGCCAACAACACTTGTTTCTAATCCATTCCGTGCAACCTTTTCTACCAAGATCACATCACGATATAATCTTGAAATACTCTTTCATATCTTGAATCACCATTCAAGGCCATTTTACTTATCCTTCGAATCTCCTATGTGTGTGATCCATTAGGTTCCCAATTATGTTGGCCACTTTAAACACTTAACTCAAGTAAGTTAAGAGTGATGTCTAGCAACACGTCATAGCCCCCAATTAACTGAAAAGCCAGTGGTTTGACTATGAACCCTTCCATATGTAATATTGCCATGCAATTCATCCTTTTACCATCTATATCCCACTCGGTTTAGAGTATGGTCAAAGTGTCAACTCCTATTATACTGACTATGTCACATCTAGTCCAAGTGATATTCAATCTTGTGCTAAAGATCTCATTACTCTATGTATCATTGAAGATTCTCTTCATGACACAGATCTACTTTAGCCAGAGACTTCTAAGTAATGATCTCGACAAGAGATTGTGGGTATCATCTCCTTCTATCAGGAGTAATGAATCCTTTATTGGCTACTCAGTTAACTACAAATACCTCAAGATATACTTAATCACCACCTTTTAAGTAACCCCTGAAAGGCACCGATGAATAGAGTCAAAACACAAATCAATATCCGAGATATCCTTGAGCACCTCAAGTTAAAGGATACTTGTACCATTATTATGATGAGACTATCATTGACACTAGAATATAATATCCATTTGATTGTCTCATAGTAGGTTAATCCTATGTACTTACTACCCTTAGTAAGCATCCACATGTTAACTCTATACAACTCACGTCTACAGCTTATGAGATCTACTACTTAATCTAATCAAAGAATATAACATGTGCTAATCTATTTAGATTAACAATATCCCATCTCATTAATCCTATGACTAAGGAAAGTTTAAATACTAACATAATTACACATGATACGAATCTCATTATCATGATCTCATTATGATTTCCTCCATGCTATGTTTTGTATCAAGGACTTCACTAAATCAATTTAAGATCAACATTAAACCCAAAAATGTATGAACATTGAAATAATGAAAAATGCCTTTATTAATCATAAAATGGTATGTATAATAAGTGCTAAAGGTGATTACCTTTAGAGCACTTCTCTAACAAACTCCCACTTGCACTAAAGCCAATTGCCTTGATATCTAATACCATAGGCATGTACATGTGACACAATACTCTTTTGGGAAATAGGCTTAGTCAATGGACCAGCTATATTCTAATCGGTGGGATCTCTCTCTATTTTGATATCATTTCTACTAATATTTCTCTAAATAAATGATAGCTCCTGAGTACATGTTTAGACTTCTGATAAGACTTTGGTTCCTTCGCCTATGCTATAGTCTCATTGTTGTCATAATATAACTACACTAGGTCACCACACCAAGTTCCATGATGAACTTCTTTATCCAAACCGCTTCCTTTACTTCTTTTGAAGTTGTAATGTACTCCGCCTCTGTTGTCACAATATAAATGCACTAGGTCAGTGATGCTCGGAACCATATCAAGTTTCATGATGAACTTCTTGATCTAAACTACTTCCTTTGTCACTTCTGAAGTAGCAATGTACTTCGCCTCTATCGTCGAATCTGTAGTCGTCTCTTATTTGAAACTTTTCCAACTGACTACACCACCATTTAGTATGAATACATATCCAAACTAGGATCTAGAGTCAACACTATTAGATTGCAAACTGGCATCAGTATACCTGTTTATCACAAGATCACCCTCTCCATACACTAAGAATATATCCTTAGTTCTTCTCAAGTACTTAAGGATATTTTTTACAAACACCCAATGACTCTCACGAGAGTCCGATTGGCATCTGCTCATAACACTTAGAGCATATAATACATCAGGTCTAGTACATAATATAGTGTACATGATTGATCCTATAACTGGAGCATAAGTAATAAAACTCATGCAAGTCCTCTCATCTTGTGTCTTTGGACACATAGATTTAGAGAGTTCAATCCCATGTACCATAGGAAGATAACCTCTCTTGGACTGCTCCATGCTAAACCTCTTTATTATCCTGTCTGTATATGTAGACTGAGAAATAACAAGCAACCTCTTAGATCTATCTCTATAGATCCTTATCCCCAAAATATAAGATGCTTGTCCAAGATCTTTCATAAAGAAGTTCTTAGCTAACCAATTTTTTACTAATTGCAAAGTAAAGACATTGTTTTCTATTAGCAATATGTCATCTACATGCAATACAAGGAACACAATTGCACTCCCACTAACCTTCTTATACACACACGGCTCATCCAGATTTTGTGAGAAACCAAACTCTTTAATTATCTTATGAAATCGAATATTCTAACTCCTGGATGCTTGCTTCAATCCATAAATGGATTTTTGAAGCTTGCATACCTTTTCTCCATTTATGGATATGAAACCATCAGGTTGTGTTATATACACATCCTCGATTAGGTTTCCACTAAAGAAAGTCGTCTTCATATCCATTTGCCATATATCATAATCATAATGAGCGGCAAATTCTATGAGTATACTAATGGATTTAAGCATAGCTATTGGGCTAAACTTTTCATCATAGTTAATACCTTACATTCGATGATAACCTTTAGTTACGAGCCTAGCTTTACGAGTAACTACATTACCCTCCATGTCAGTTTTCTTCTTAAAAACCCATTTGCACCCTAAAGGTTTTATCCCTTTAGGCGGGTTAACCAAAGTCTATACTTAGTTTTCATACATGGAATCCATTTCAGATTTCATAGCTTGAATCTATTTGTCATATTCTGAACTCTTCAAAACCTCTTTATAGGTAGTAGGCTCATCATCTTCAATAAGTAATACATCGTTAAGTTCACTTATGATAAATTCGTATCTCTTAGGAACATGATGTATCCTACTTAACCTACGAACTTCTTTTGTGTCAGAAGGTTGAGCTATTGTTTCCTTTTCATGAACAATAGTCTCAGGTCAAAGTAGTTGATATGCATTTTTTTTAGCATTGTCAACTTCCACAAGTTCAAATTCGCCCCCATTGTCTTCTCTTAGAAGAAACTCTTTCTCTAAAAAGATAACATCACTACAAGGAAAATGTACATTAGCGACGGTATTTTACTGACGGACAGACTTCCGTGGGTAATTACTGACGAAAAATGTGTAGACGTTGGTAATGTTGTGAGGCAAATATACATTTGATGTCGGTAACATAATCGATCGCTAAAATCAAGCCCCAATGTTTACCAACCGACATTTTCGTCGATAATGGTGTCGAAAAAATCTTTTAAATCATCGAATTTTCACCTTAACGTTAAGTTGTCCATTGAAATAACCAAAACAACGTTGTATAGGTTTGAAACCATACGACG
>JANVCQ010000007.1:8294339-8311852 GCA_025531925.1 Erythroxylum plowmanianum
TAACTTGAGTTATGAATGTGACTTGAAATGAGAATAAAGGTGAATTGGATTTGGATAAAGGAATTGAATATGAATGTATTTTGGATTCCGGACGGGTGGTCCGATGAATCTGAGTTTTGATTGGGAATAATAGAAGTGTGTTTAAACCATTTGCAGGTTTTTGGGTTTTTAAAAATATAGCCGTTATGCTTCCCAATTTTTGACTCAAATAAAGATAGAAGAATATATGTATTGGTTAAAAGATAAATTTTGGGATTTGTAAATGTATAAGAAGATTATGAATGAATGGAGGTTGGAGAAGTGTTAAATTCCATTTCGAATTTGATATTGTTTTGAAACGTGGGTATGCTTTTGAAATGTGGGCACATTTTTTTTTGGAAATTAAATTGCTTTGTATAAGATGATTCTTATGAAATGAATTTTTGATTAAGGATGACTTTCCAAAAGGGGAAATTATATTGTTTTGGTTTGTATAAGAATGAATAAAGATGAAAGGAATGAAAAGAAAGAAAAAAAAATATACCGATTTCGGTTTTGGTTTTAGTCTAAGGTTTCCAACGCTAATTTAGTTTTCTAAGATATACGTTTCAAATGTCAGATCTGTTTGTGAATTGTTTCCGCGCTATGATTTGATTGATCCGTTTAATTGCTTCGATTCCGATGCCATTCGTTTCACTTTTGTTTACTTTCGAATCGTATTCATTTTCGTTTTACCTCCGCTTTATGTTATAAAATTGATCCGTTTGTTTGATTCGATTCGTTTTCGTTTGCTTTGATCCGATTCGCTTTCAATTCGCATGATCCGCTTTGTTTTTTGTTATTGTCGATTTGTGTTCCATTCTTTCGAATACGATTTCGTTCGTTTTCGCTTTCCGCCACTTAGTTTTTCGTTTCCGAATTCCATTTTTCTGGTTGGGGTCCGGTTCCGAGATCGGGTCCCAACACGTCACCTACATGTTTGATACATATGATATTATTTTTAGTCAAGAGAATGTGCACGGGCATGACAAATTTGTTACCCCTTTGAGAGCTGTAGTAACACCCATGACACATTTTATCATGGGTGTGACTCCTTTGTCGTGCACTCATTTATGATTTTTTTTCAAATTTTCTAATGTTTTTTGCAACATCCAAAAAATACTCCAAGTTCCTCAATTCATTCAAAATTTGGATCAAAACACAAGAATTTGTAACCAAAATCTAAATATAAAGGCTTTCAAAATCAATAAAAACTAGTCACAACAATCCATACATGTTTAGACACTCAAATTTCATTTTATATTGAAAATTAGGAATTTGGGGAGTCATAAGTTTGGATACACAAGTGTAAGTACACGAACGGGGCATATTTTTTAGCATATACAATTGGATAGATGTATGACTATGTATCTCCCAGATCATATTGATTTGATGTTCTTCTTACAATTTGTTGTCCAATCCTCAACCTAATCAATCTCCTTCTTATTCCACAATAGTTTTGAGCAAGTTTTCATCTTATAAAACTCCCCAATATTTTCAAGTATATAGATCGTAAACTTGTAGTATTAAAGGTGCGATCCCATGAGGAATTAGTGAACTAATTGAATCCTAATTTGTCTAAGGTCTAAAAGTGTAATTAAAATGAAAATAAAATGAGCAAAAAATTAAGCAATTGAATAAGCATAGATTGAAAGTGAAATTATAAAATTAATACAAAGAAATCAAAATTGAGTACAACCAATTAACAACTCAAAAATCGTACAAGGAAGATTAACCAATTATAAGAAAGGGGGATTTATCTTATCATCTAATGCTAACTCGATTACCCTAGAGTTAATTCGGCATCAGTCCTAGAATTTTGAAGGGTGGATTACTATATCTTGAGTTATAATCATTAACCCTAATAAAATTAAATTGATAAAATTGCAATATCTCAATTAACAAAAAAAACCTACAAGCCAATTAGATCTTAACCATTTTAATAGAAAATTGGGTCCTCACACGAGATTTCTCATCGTATAAATTACCGATTTGATTATTGGTGTGATCTATTAGATTGTTTAGCTCTCATTACCCAACCTAATCATTTTGTTATCGGTTCACTCTCTCGATTTATTACCAAAGCATGCAAATACGACAAACATTCACAATACCTAACACATTAACATCAAAAGCAATCAAATTATCATTGATTCAAGAACAAAACCCTAAAAGAGTTTAGAACATCCTTAGCAACATATTCTACATCCTCAAACCCAAAGCATACATTAAGATGAGATGAATAGCAAGAAGAAATGGAAAATAATTTGAGATGGCTGGGTTGGAGTGGTTGGATAGCGGCTAGTTGAAACTCCTTTTCTCTTCTCTCCTTCTCTCCCTCTTCCTTGTGTTCTTTCTAAAGATGGCAAATGGAGGCTCCTTTTTAGGGTTTCTCTCTTTTTTTAGTAGTTTTTCCCATTTAGGGTAAAAACTAGGTTTTATTGGGCCAAATGTCTAAAATAACCCTTAAAATGTTGAGTTTGAAAGCAGTCACCATGTTTGTTGTCACCCTCTAGGCCACAATCGTGGCCTTCCTTACTTATTTCTGTCATGATTAGTGGCACTTGTTCCTCCTTCGAACTTTCTCCAAATCTTATCTGGCCTTCTTTACTTGATCTCAAATACTAACAAACTCATCAAAACACCTCGAACACACAAAATTAAAGCCCAATATCACGCTCTAACCTATATAACACAAATCATCTAATTAACAACTAAAAGCATACTAAATTGCCCATTAAAACATAATGGAACCTATAATTGTCAGATAGCTCAAAGAATGTGCTTTTAATTCACTTTAGCTCTTGAACTTCCAAATATACCTAAAACCAAATATAAACCAAAATGATATTAAACTCTATATATTATAGAAATTCTATATAATATAGAAATTATATATAATAAATAGAGTTTCTTAAACATTTTATAGCATTAATGACGAAGTGTTTTGGAATAAATGTATAATCAATTAAGTACACATCAACATCATTTGGGATTATTATGTAACAAAACAATTTATTCTAAGTTAGGTTTATTTATTCAATAAATTTTATAATTCTAACTTTTGCATTAATATAGGTAAGATCATAATGTTTTAAAGTATGAAATAATAACTAAAATATTTTAAAATTATAAGAGTTAAATTCTTAATTAACAAGTCTTAACTTTGTCAAGGTTCATTAATCAATTGTTATATGAACTACATGTTTAGTTTTAATTAAGGTAATGATGTCACCCATTTCTGGTTATGGAATGGAAGTGCTTGAAAGTATATTGAACTTCACTTACTGACAATCAGTTGGAAAGCTAGATGGACCAATATTATGAATACCATGTAAGTACAAGTATCATATTTAATTCTAGTACAGTACTATATTAATACCAGTCAATACCAGGTACCGTTTTGAGTTATTTTTAAATTTATTAGATAGTCCATTTCTTTAAATTGCAGAATAGCCCATTAGTATATTGCACTGTATACTTTATAATTTTACATCAACTTTGTCTCCAAAAATTATAATAATAGAAATTTAAAATAACAACAATTTTTTTATTTTTATTAACATTAATTTTCATATAGTTAACATATAATAATAACCACAATTAATATGAAAAAATATCATTTTGATTATCATACAAATATAAAATTAAGAACAATACAAAGTTTTTAAAATAATATAATTTCATCATATAATAAATAATAATTACATAAAAATATAAAAAGAATAATAAATATTCGTTACTCTCTAACAATTACAATTTAGAACAAGAGTTTGTGTCGAAGAATCAACTAGAAGTGAAACTTGAAACAAAAATATTTAAAATTACATTGCATATATAGAATTTAATATATAAATAAAAATAAGTAAAATAAAAAAGGAGAAATAAAAACTTAGAACTTCATTTAATCGAATACCGGATAGCTGCTATAACTGCATTAACCCTAGTTCTCATTTAGTACAAAATTCTCATTATTAAGAGGAGTCTGATCATCACTATCATTCAAATTCATTGCACCAAATGACATGTCAATGCTTTCCTATCCAATATTATCTTCCAAATCACTCTCATCTATCAAACGCTTCATCAAAAACCTAATTCACCAAAAGATCGATATTATCAATTAAAAATGGATATACTGAACTATTTTTTTTATTAAAAGTCCTCATAAATAATAAAATCAATTTATTAAGAATAAAAATATATCTAACTTAATAATGATAATAATATACCTTTCTTGAAACTTTAAATTGTACTGAACAAAGACCAAGTCATTCAATCTTTTGTACTCCAATCTATTCATTTTTTTTGGAATAGATGAATTCAAATGTGCTTCAATTCTTTTCACGACTTATTGCACTCACACATTGACTTAGAATTCAAATTGCAAACCTTTACAATTCTAGAACACCACTTCTGAATTGGTCCCACCAGGAAGTCATAAGTCACATGAAGACAAAAGTAACGTTATAAACAAAATAAAGTGATAACTAATTTTCAACAAGTAACAAAAATGAAAAAGTATATACCTGGATTAAGTTTTCCTCTTTATCAAATAGTAATTGGCATCCCAAAATTCCCAAAAGACTCCTCATAAATCTCCATTTGTGAGCTTAGGAGCTCTTACATCATCTCAAGGGCAACAATTGTTGTAATAATGAATAACATTCCCCTATTGACTTCATTTTTCTTTGTAAAACCTAGTCTGAAATAAACACTAGGATTAAAAAATGTCCTAGCTACAAACAATGGAGAAGTTGTCTTTCCTATCTCTCATTAATGACTACAAGATAAGGTGTGTAAAAAGAAGGCATATTTTTCAGATTAGCCTTGATTTCTTCCTTTGCCCTCTCCATGGCATCATAAATATTATTGCCTTTTCATCATTATTATCCAAACAAAACACCCTTACCCAATCCAATATTAGACCTAGCATTTTGAGATGCAATCCACTTATTACTTGTAAACATCAGCCTCAACTCTTTCTTCATCATAACAAAACATTGAAGTAATAAGAAATTTGTTACAAATCTTGTAATAATAGGACAACATATATTTCTACCATTGGTAAAATCCTTTCTCATTAAATTCAAGATCTATGCATGATTATAGCTGAAATTGATCATCATTTTTGCTTTCTTCATAGTCTCATTAATAATAGGAAAATACTTAGCATCACCTATATTTTTCAACATTAATTCAATACAGTATATAGTAAATGGAGTCCAAAAAAAAGAATTATACTTGCTTTGTAATCTTCTTCCATTCATTTTGTAAGTGCAACCATTGTCAACGATGAACTGGACCATATTTTTTAGCCCTACTTTATTCACAACATCATCGAATATTTCAAATAACGTACCATTATTCCTAACAAGGCTAGATATATTAATAGACTTCAAAAACATTTAACTCTTTGCAGAATAAACCAAATAATTAATAATAGGCTCATGTTGTTAATTTATCCAACCATCACACATGATTAAACACCTATAAGTAGCTTCATCCATTCTTCTTTCTTCCAAATAACTTTTAATTTCATAAAAAAGCTAATTAAAACTTTACCTTTGTAGTTATAAATATAAGGAGCTTTGTATTCCTGATGGTAAAATGCTATAGCATCTACCATAGGTTGATAATAATAAGATTGGGAAGCATTAAATATTATAATTGAATTATACCACCATCTAGCCATTGTCATGTCTACATTGTGAGCCACTTCTTTGATTGCTTGGGATTACAAATTGAAGGCTGAGCTTTACGAGTTGTTCTTAGTGAAAAAAATTGACATCTACCTTCTTCTTATCCTAACATTAGGTCCAGATACAACATTCACTTTTTATTGGAAAGGAACACTATCACCTTCAACATTTCGACTATCATCCTAAACACCAGTAAACAAACTTGCACTACCAATTTGATAATTCAATCTCTCCTTTCTATCTTTCTAGTGCTAATACTTTAAGTAAAGTCTTCATTTGTCACTTCACATCATGGTTCACTTTTTATAAGGTTCCATATCTCCTTTAACCCTAGCTAAATGCTTCTTTAATATGGTGAGTCCTTTACCTTTCAAATGGTTCTTTATATGAGGGACCAATGCAACATAAGCCTAAGCTAGATCAATGTATCTTTTGAAGTGGTTGAATTATTAGGAGTACTTGAACTTCCTTCCATTTATTTGTAAAAATAAATAAAAATATCAAAATTAACTTAATAACTTCATATCAAAATAAAGAACACATAATTTCATTATCAACTACTATCATAAAATATGTAATGTTCACTCAAAATTTCAAACTAACACGTTACATAATTCACATATACATCTTATATAATATAACTCATTTTGTATGAATATATGATACATAATTCATTTTCATCATATACAATTCACCAATAAGTCAAAAACCAACAATTCAAGTATTTAACATATACAGTTATACAATACATATGTACATCTTATATAATATAACTCATTTTGTATGATTACATGATACACAATTCACCTTAAGTCAAAAACCAACAATTCAAGTATTCAAAATACATAATAACACAATACATAGACATCTCATATAACATAACTCATTTTGTATGATTTCATTATTCATTCATAAATTAAAGATATACACCATAACTATAACATATTTAACTTCAACCATCACCACAACTATAAGTTTACAACTTACTTTATGTAATCTCATAATTCAACTATAAACTAATATAATTTGTTTTTTTTTACTTATACAATTCAATTTGTAACGCTTATAATTATTTTGTTTTCTTAACTAGTTTTAATCAACATTGTTGCTAAAATCCTAATTCCCAACTTTAATTTAACAATCTTTCATTAATCAATTTTAATCAACATTTAGTTTCTTACTTAAGTTAATTCCACAATGAAGTGTTAACATGCACCAGACAATTCAATTTCATCTAGCATAATTCACCAATAAGCAGTATAAAAAATGCAAACATTTAATTTTCTTAACTTAATTACATATTTTGAATAATTTAATTATATATTAAATCTTGAATTTAAATGATTAATCATATGTTAAATACTTTTTTATATATAAGCAATAATTAGTAAATCTTTTGTTTCATATAAATTAATTAACAAATTAAAAACTTAATGCATTGACATTTGAAAATGACAATGCTTAAATTACAATGAAATTGAACAAATCACATAAACAATTCCAACTTTCAAACTCAAATTTTCCAATGCATTAATTTTCTTCCTAAATTGACATTGCCTAAATTACATTGAAATTGAACCAACTTACACAAACAATTCTAACTTTAAAACTTAAATTTCTCAAGTCACACAAACAATTCCAACAATTCCAATTTTCAAACTATTCACAAAATACATATGACAATCAAAACACAATGAAAATGAAATTTAGAGAATAAAAAACAATTCAAAATACACCCAAAAATTAAAAATTGCAATTTGGCTTGGTTAGGTCAGGTTGGTTTAGTTAGGTCAGGCTGAGTCTAGATCTGAAAAATGAAAATGGATATTTCTGTGTTTTCAAGCAAGCAGTGATGGTGGAGGTGGACTAGAACAACGTTGTGCCATTGGGCCAGTGGAGGCCAGTAAGCACGGTGGGAAGAGTGGAGATGGAGAACAGGAATGTCCAGTGTGGTGTTGGGCTGAGTTAGAGAGTAGTAGGCGCAATAGGTAGGGGTGGGGAGAGTAGCAAGCATAGTAGAGAGCAACGACTGTAGGTGGTTCCACAGTGGCAGTGGGTGACCAACGACTTTAAAGGGAGGGAGAGGAGAATGTTGAAAGTCAAAATGGTTGAGAGGGGAGAGAGAGAGATGAAAAATTAATAATGGGTGAGTAAGAGAATTTGTTGTGTAGGTGTGGATGTTTTCTTTAATTTTTTTTTATAATTTAGTCCCTGAAATTTAATATTTACGGTATCGGCCAATATTTGGATGGTATTTTAAATACTAGCCAGTACTAGATGAAACTTTAGGTATTAGCTAGTACGAAAGGCCAGTACCAAAGATGTGATTTTCATCCTATTTTTTGATCAGTATGGTAATAACAGGCATAAGAGTTAAAGGTACTGACACTATAGTGATATGCATTATTAACTTAAAGATAAATTATCTCTGAGAGTATCATCGTGCCAAAGTATGCTCAGGCTAGGAAAAAGGATTAGCTAAGCCCGATATGAATAGGTTTGTATGAAATAGTTATGAGAAGTTATACTAATGGAAGATATCTTAGATTCGTAATGTGATATATGTGAGTATGTTAAGAAATATTGATATGATATGATATTGGTATTATCGACACAAGAAGTGGAAAATTATGTGTAATCTGAAGTATATTAAGGGAACAGATAAGATAGTGTGATATCTGAATAAGTCATGCAGGATTGATTGAATCCGTTAACTAGAGTGATTTAAAAGAAATGATTCGAGTGATGGAGTTAAATGGAAAACAGAGAAGCACAAGAGGAAGCATACCCCTACCCTTAGATCAGTCAGGTACGAATCTCAAGGACAAAATTCTTTTAAGAGGGGGAGAAATGTTGGACCCCGAATTTTTTCTTAGTGAATAAACATGATTTAAATGATTTTTGAGGTTTTGATAGATTAAATTTTTTAAGCTAATTATTATGTCAAAGTTAGTTGGATTTATTGAATGGGTAAGTGGAATTAAAGTGTTAAGGTTATAAGAATATTTAAGGGTGCTTTTGGCAAGACACTTAAGGATAAAGAACATTAGGCATATAAGGAAGGGTAAAATGGACATTGCATACTCATTAAGGGTAGGATTGGAAGAGGAAAATGTGGTCTTACATTTAAGAGAAGAAGAAGACGTGAATTGGGGGAGAAGAAGAGAAAATAAGAAAGAGAAAAAAGAGAGAGATTTCGGTGGTTGAGAGAAAAGAAGAGAAAACAAGCTAGGATTTCAATTTTCTTAGCCTTCAAAAGAGATTTTGAGATTGTTCAAGAAGGGAAAAAGGTAGAGGAAGAGAAGAGCTTCCATTTAAGCCAAAGATCTTGTCATTTGGTGAAGAATCAAGGAAATCGAGAAAGACAAGAGAAGCAAGAGTAGAGACATTTTGAGCAAGCCTATAAGCAAGGAAATCAAGGTGGGTATATGTTTATAATAGAGTAAATAAGCCACTACATGTTTTCTTTAAATCAAGAAAGTTTAATGATTTCAATTGCATCATAAATGTTGCATTTATTTGCTTATTGAATGAATTGAAAATCTGTTATATGTTTGATATATGAATTGTGTTGATATGTGAAAAGATTTTGAAAATGAAATTTTGTGAAAAGATACATGTTTATGGAATCATGTTTTCAAAAATGTTTTTGAAATATCTCATGTCTATGAAAAGTCAAGATTCAGAAAAGTGCCATTTTGGGCAATATGATTACAAGTATATGAAAAACAAGTTTCCAAGAATGTGCCATTTGGGCAAACAATTTTCAATTCATGAATTACATATTATGTGGGTTTGTGGTAGGTTGTTCTATCAGTCAAGTGCAGTTGATTAAAAAGGCTTCTCCCGCCTGCCCACTAGTGGCATGGAGCTCCTTCATGGACTCCCATAAGTTCATAGCTACGTAAGACCATTTTGTAGGATTGTGATAGTACGTTCTATTCACGGCTACACAGGACCCTTAGGGGAAATGTGTAGTACATTATGTTATGGATCTACCTAAACTATTATGATGTGCTTATGTGCTTATGATATGTGAACAAGTTTGATGCATTCATGTTTTGTAGTTTGAAGATTTTACTATATGATAAGCATATGAGAAACATGTGTTTTATGAACTCAAAGATAATTTTCTGCAACAAGTAAAACATTTTCAAAGGTTTGACTTTCTTTTGTTATAAACTGTTACCCACGAGCTTTCAAGCTCACCACCTCTTTTATCCCATCTTCAGGTGATAGTTAAGAGACTAAGTGATTAAGAGCCTAAGGGCATTTCTCCAAATTTGCTTATTTTGTAGTTTGAGTTGATTTTGGGAAAGCAAGAATTTTTTTTGTTTAAGGAACTTTTGTAATTTAAGATTTTGAGACGATGATGTAATGTGGGCTGGAATGTCATTAAAGATTTGTAAAAATGTATTCTTTTGATGTTAATGAAATGTGAATGGTGCATGGATGATGTGAGTTAAAGTTAGACATACATGAAGAAGTAATCAACTTGAGTTGACGACCTTGGAACGTAAATCGTTGATATATATATATATATATATATATATATATATATATATATATATATGCAAAAGAGAGATACTATGGAAAGGAAGATAGGAATTGTGACTAATCAAATGTAGTTAAAAGGTGATGATGCAAACGAGTTAAGCTTTGAAGAGTTTAATGAAGTCAATTTGGTAATTGAATGGTTAAACTCAGGACACTCCAAGTTTGCGAAACGCAAAATTTCAAGTCTTCCATAGGGAAAAAATTCGTGTTATGAGTTTAGGGGAAAATTTGGAATGATCTAGGTTGAATTTGACAAAGTTGTCTTCATGGAAGTTGTACATTATCTTTCTAGCTTTCCAACGGTATATAGTACGAAATTTTTGGATATTGGAGTCAAAAGTTATGGCCTTTATAAGTGGAAATGCTCAGGAGTATGGGACGTATCGTCTGGTGATGACGTATCATTTGGTGATAACGTGCCATCTAGTGAGGATGCATTGTCTGGTGAGGATGTATCATCTGGTGAAGACGTATCATATAGTGAGGACGCTTCGTTAAATGAAACGTATCATCTGGTGAGGATATATGATCTAGTGAGGATGCTTCACCTTGTGAGGACACTTCATCTGGTATGGACGTATCGTCTGGTGACGTCATATCGATGGTGATGACATCATTTCGTCTGGTGCACTATTCGTATAGCCTTATCGTCTGGTCCAAATTTTACCCTCTAGATGATAGACTCTATCTTTAAGGTCTTCATAAAAGTTGTATATCTTGAAGTTCTCTTTCAAACCATCCTAAGAACACCTTAATTCGATGTCTTTAGAGAAAGCCATGCCAATTGCAAGATATCTTCTGTGTATTGTTCATAACCTTCTTCTGATCATTGTTCATCTTGTTTCGTCTGGTCCAATTCTGGTCTTTTTGATGACAAAATCTCACTTCCATGTCTTCATGAAAGATGTAGATATTGAAGTCCTCTTTTAAACCCTTTAAGAATGACCTTGATTTGATATCTCTAGAGCAAGTTATGCCAATTTTCCCAAAAATGATTCAATATGATTAAGGATAGAACCTTGTTTGATATCCTTCGGTCAATCTTTGTTATCCGACCTCCAAATGATGTGATTCTTGAAGGAATAGATCCCAAAACACATCTCTCTATCTCTCTATGAAAAATTTATAGGTTTAGGTATTGATTCGAAAAAAATTGATCGAATCAAATTAAGGGTATCAGTGGAAGAGCATGAATTGGATATTTTACTAAACATGCCATAGTATTTTGATGATATCTTGATCTATAAATGATATGAATCTTGTTTTTAAATAAACTAGAGACATAGAGATACAAATTATTTGAAGGACTCAAATTTAAATTTAGTCCCTAAGACTTACAATATCTAGATGGAAGTTGAGCATAGAATATTTGCTTCAGTATAAGAATGATTTCGAAAAATAGGGCCCGACGCTTACAGTATTAGAGAATGAAGATGAATCGAGGATGACTAATAAGGGTTAATTGGAACAAGCCCTAACTCTTAGAATTCTAAACCACATCGAATGATTTTGGTGTCATTAGAAACTTAAGACAATGGGGGATAAAGATTCTGAAGAAGTCAAATTGTGATTCCAGTTTGAGGTTTCCCAAAATTTGTTCTGAAGTTGAAGAAATGTGTTCGCTCACATTCTATGCTTCAGTCCAGCACACATCTTATGACTCCGAATGTTGGGCTCTGGAAGCGGGGTCCAACAAATCATGCCTACTTTCTTGCCCTTTTCATGATTGATTAAGTACTAGCTCTTACATCTCTAACAATAATTATGTGATTACTTGAGAAGATTAATATTTGCAATTATTATTCAAAATAAGATTTTGTATATAATTGCTTTTAAAAGTTAACAAATCATTTCATTATAAAGATCTAAGAGTAATAACATTTACAACTTAAAAGCTAAAGCAAGATTGGAAGGAGTAGGACTAAGAGCAATTAGTACAAGGATGCCAAAACAACATAAATAAAAGCTAAAAAAACTAAAGTCTCCATTTGATGATCACGTTAGGGCTCATTATATTTGTGACATCTCATCAATTATAATAGCTTAAATTTTATAACATTCTTTGAGAAATGATTTTCACATTAGTCTCCTCATTTCCAAATAATCTTATGTTCCTTTCTATGTGTAATAAACCAATGTTGCCAAAGTTAATATGAACATTCTCTAGTCCCTTTTCGTATGGAAATGTAAATTCAAAAGCCAACAGATTATGTTAGGTTAGTTAGAACAGATGCATTATAAACAAAAGAGAGTAAGAATAAGGTTCCATAGAAATGAAGAGAATCTACAATTGAAATATAAATGATCCAGCTCCATATTGGTATTAAAAAAAAAAAATATAATGCATATATGCTATATGGAATTTCAAGGTGTCTTTGGCTTTGTTAATTGCAAGCCATAAATAAAAGAATTGGAGAGAATGTGATTAGAGTCCCATACTGGATTGGTCTATTGGTTTTTGATTTGAGGCTTTAACAGAAGATCTTTATAAAAATAGATAGTGAATTTCATCTTCTTATGTTGTAATTATTAAATTATGTCCTATTTGGAGTTGTTTGGTAAGTAATGTGCATATTCTCTATAATTTTCTTGCAGCTTCTAATAGTATAAGCTAGGCAACACTAAGCATTGCCCTTGATTAGTGCTTATAACTTATTATATATAAGACTGATTTCCTTGAGTGTTTGAAACTCCTTTATTTGTATACAGGTCCTATTTTATACTAATGACTAAAACAAAAGAGTATACCTCTTCCATCTCTTATGTTATGCTTTATGGAAGTTTGCACCAAATCATTGATGAGTAATGAATATTTCAAGGTTTATAAGCTATTGGGGTTTACTTTATAGAATTAATAATTTTGGCTTTTAAGAAATAAATATCAATCCACTTCACCTATGGTGCTTCTTTATCTGTTCATAGCTTTCATAACCTCTTAATGAGCAGAGTTTTACTCATAAGTTAAGTTGAGGAAATTTCTAAGCCCTTTCTATCTTTAAGCAAGCAAACCTCTAAACATTTCACCTAAGGAACTTTTTGTCTTATTAACTATTCCACTTTACAGGAAATCAATATGTAATTTATCAATAATTTTCAATATTTCCTTTAGAGGTTGTAGGTGTAAGCACTGATAAGTATGCAAGTTATCTAAAACAAAATTAATAATTGAAGGCTTCCCTTATATGATAGTGCCTTGTTACACCAACAATTCAAACTTCCATAAATGGAGTTTATGAGATGATAACAATCAAATTAAAAGAGTTTTCTTATGATAATAATAACCCTTACATATTTGAAAGGAAGTTGTTAAAGTTTGAGACCCTTAAAGATTACTAAGAGACTTGCATTAACATTGGCACCAGCAAACAAAAAGAAAGAGTTTTTATTTAGATTAAAAGGAAAAATAGATATAGATTTGAAAAGCTCTAATAAGTTGATCATGATATTAATTGATGCAGAAGTAGCCCCATAAAAGAATAGCAAGTAAATTGCAAAAGAAAGCTTAAGAATACCTAACTTATTACACCTGTAATGAAACATTAAACCTAGTTCCTCACAAATGTTCAAGCCATACTGAGAGAAAATAAATTAGGAGATAATGGATCACCTTAATTTAGTCCCTTAACAGATTCAAGGAGTCCTGTTGGTTCTCCATTCAATAAAATTGAAAATAAGGTAGAGGTGATACACTTCCTTATCTAGTTGATTATTTTGTATGGAAATCTTGTTGGATCGAAAACAAAAGCATGCAAGATTTGACTTGAAAGGTCGATTTCAAAACTTTTTTGAAATCAAAACGCTGCGAAAATAACATAACCAAATCAATATGTTTCAGTCATGTATTGACCAATCCGATCTACCACTTATTCTTCTTAGACAACTTGGTTAACAATATTTTTCTTAGAAGAAAGAAGCCAAAAATGAGACTCTTCTCATTCAAGTTTCGGCTATCCTTGCATAAGAGAAGAGAGTGAGTAAAAAAATGCAAGAATAGTTCTTACTCTCTCTCAATTTCAGTTATAGATGAAAGAAAAAAGTGAGATGCGTCTACTGCATAACTTCATTCTTTAATCAATCATAAAGAAGCCAGTAAATGAGACTCTTCTCATTTGTTTAAGATGGCTATATGAAAAGATCAATAACTTAAAAGAAATCTTCTTATTTTTGGTTATGGATGAAAGAAGGAAGAGAGAGTACATCAAGTGCATCACTTACTTTCTTTAATCAAATGAATGCTAAAAGGTTACATTATATGCCATCATTAAAAGACAACCATTAAACCATTTAATGATAAGATCAATACTCCATTTAATGATGATAAAGCATGATAAAAACCATATTTAATTTAGCAATTCAATGTTAAATGTGCAACTGTACATTTGCACATTTAAGTATAAAAAACCGAAATATGCCCTCCTACTTTCTTTAATAACTTTGTTTCAATTTAATTAATCTAATTAATCAAATCAAACCAAAGTCAAGCCCAATATTAAATGTTCATTTGGGTTTCTAATTAATGTAAGCCTAACATTCAATCATGGGCTTTAAAACCTCTATTCATATTTCTTACTTTGCTTCATAACCTTCCTAAAAGCCAAATGCGGAATCTAGTTAGACTTATATAATTCAAGCTTCAATAAGCCTGAAATTAATTTAATCTCATTAGAATTAATTCCAGCATATTAATCAAATGTCATGGCAGTAAAGACAATTAATTGAACTCTTGAATTACTAAATATTATGGGAACACATGTTTCAAATAAGATGTCCAATTGCAAACTTTATTATGAACCATATTATAGCCATCCACATATTAAAGGATAAAATTACCGTTTTGTCCTTATGTTGATTTTTCATTTTTGATCTCCCATTGTACTCTATATAGTGATTAACGCACAAGATCTCATCTTGGTGTTAAGACTTGATGGGTAGCTAGTCCATTAAACTACTAGTGCCAGTTTAATCACCAAAGTGTATGTTCCCTGATACATGTTTCAATTAATAATTCCAATATGCAGACACTGGATTGATACTCTATAAAATCCATTCCAATCATGTCAAGAATTATAATGAAATACATATGAGTTCACCACTCATTAAGATTATGATTCATAATAAAAAATGCTAAGGTGTGTGTCTTAAGATTAAAATAATGGCCTACTTTATTCTTTAAAAACATACGTGATTCCAAATTCATTTAATAATGCCATTATCAATAGTCAACTACTATCATGATATGAAACTTATCATTCCCTTGAAGTAAACTCTTTTACTTAGACAGAGATAAATCGCAACACTACAGTCTAAACCATAATCAAGCAACCAACTTGATTATTCAACAATGAATTAACTAATTTAGATTCTAATAATATATATTTTCCCATACATCTCCATCTATATGTATATTACTTACAAAAGAATCATGGTACCTTTTGACTATTTATATAATGCTCATACAATAAAACCAAACTCTTTTGTTTTATTAATAATAAATATTTTCATTACAAAAGTAATTAGAAGAAGATTAAGTTATATGTAAATACACTTGCTTTCTAGGGCACTATATTTATATAACTCCAACAATCTCCTACTTGCCTTAAAGTAAGTTTGACATATCCCTCATTCCCATCCCTACTATATGACCCTCAAAACTCTTTTGAGACAACGTCTTCGTAAATGGATTAGTAAGGTTTTGCTCTGTGGGAATCTTTACCACATTCACCTCACCATATTGTATTATCTCCCTTATGAGATGATACTTTCTCTCAATGTGTTTGGCAAATTTATGGTTCTGAAGTTTTTAGAATTAGCCACTGCCCCACTATTATCACAATAAAGTGTAATGGCCTTTTCTGCCTCAGGAACTACCTCCAAATCATTTAGGAACTTGTGGAGCCAGACTGCTTCTTTTGCTGTTTCACAAGTAGTAATATACTCAGCCTCTATAGTCGAATCAACATCACAAGATTACTTGACACTCCTCTGGACTATGGCTCCATATCCTAAAACAAATATAAAACTAGAAGTTGATTTCCTTGAATCAACATCTGATTGGAAACCAGAATCTATATATGCTGTTAGAATAAAGTTACTTCTAGAGTAAACAAGCATTAAGTTCTTCGTCCTAGAAGATAATTAAGTACGCATTTAATTGCATTTCAATGCTCCATTCCTAGATTGGACTGGAATCTACTTACCAGTCCCACTGCATAACAGATATCTAGTCTAGTACAAAGCATGGCATACATTAAACTTCCAACTATCGAAGCATATGGAATGACCATTCTGTTGAGGTGTTCGAGGAGCTGACAAGTTGGAAACTATTCCATTGTCAATTAAACATTACTAGAATTCTCTAGATAAGTACTCACCCCTTGATCCAGTCGAAGTTGTTTTAATAGCTTACCTAGCTGCTTCTTAGATTCAGTTTTGAATTCTTTGAACTTTTCAAAGGATTAACTCTTTTTATGCATCAAACACAAATAGCCATGTCTAGAGTAATCATTTATAAAAGTTATAAAGTATTCATAACCTCCTCTAGCTTGTATGTTTATGGGCCTACACACATCAGTATGTAACAGGTCCAACGTGGATTCAGATCTATTTTCTTTAGAAGGAAATGAGGCCTTGGTCATTTTTCCTTTAATACAAGATTCACGTGTGGGTAATGGATCATTATCCAAGCCCTTAAGGATCCCATCCTTTACTAACCTATCAAGTCTTTTTTCTTTGATATGACCCATTCTTAAGTGCCAAAGATATTTTGAATTAATACTAGAGATATTGCATTGTCTTAGTTTAATCAATTTTGTGGTGTTTAGTGAGCCTGTCATAGGTTCTATAAAGAATAATCCCTGTTTAATTATCGCATTACAAATAAAATTCTTATTCTCATATATTGAAACAATATTTTCAAAATATAAAGAATAATTAGATTTTATTAGACAAAAATAGAAATCATGTTCCTTATAATCATTAGCATGTAATAAACTTCCTCCAAATATAACGTATGACCACTAGGAAAGTCCAAGATAACTACTCCTAATAATTCTACTGAAACATAGGATCCATCTACTATCTTGACTTGAAGCTGGCCTTTAGGTACTCCTTTCCTTTGCTGGAACCCCTGCAAAGAATTGCAAACATGGTTAGTGGCTCCTGAATCTAATATCCAAGAATCAGATAAATCTGCCACATTTCTAGTTCCTAACAAACTTAGGAAACCCATACCTTGTT
>JANVCQ010000007.1:8332426-8357220 GCA_025531925.1 Erythroxylum plowmanianum
TATATCGATTTGGATTGGTTTAGACCCAGTTGTCTACGCGGAATGATGTAGCTCGTCTTTATAGTTTTCCAACGTTTGTAAAGTATGCGTTTTTGGATGTCGAAGTTAAAATTTTTGACCTTAAGCTTTTTTATTTCTTTGGTTTTTGCCCACGCTTTATGATTTCAAGATCCGTTTTTTGAAAAATTCCGTACGCACACTTTTTGATTCCGAAAGATTGGGTTCTGAAAACGGGTCCTAACATTCCTCCTAGATTCTCCAGCTACTTTTAAATAAATTCCCAAAGGTTTTAGCTTAGATCTTGAACCTTCATCTTTTTCCTATAATGGAGTAGTAACTGTATCCTCATAGGCCTCCAGTTCTCTAAATTACACAATACCTATTTCCCTTTCCCCTGTGGAGTAATGTTCCTATTGCCTTCTTCCTTATCTTGACACTCATTGTCTATTTCCTTACCCCCTTTATTAATTGCATCCTCTCCATTCCCATTATTTACATCCTCTTCCTAGTTGCTTACTGCAATTTCCTTTACTCTCCTAACTTGCTTCATTTCTTTGTTTCTTGGTCTCCATATGTAAGTAACTGATAGATGCATAGTTGACTATAATTATACACCTATATTCGATGTATTTTGCTTGATATTTTATAGATTAGTTGCATATTCAGTACTTAATTTGCTATAAGTGCATTTGTGAGTCATAATTGTCATCATGGACTAAAAAGAGACAAATTTGAATGAAATTATAGCATGTAAAAAAGATTTGAAGCAACTAAAGACCTATATAACCGTGTACAATGACTGTGTAAATCTCTATATACATGTGAAGATTGAAGAATTTTAGTTTTGGTTATATGGGGTTACACGCCCGTGTATATTGAGATACACGACCATGTATGTTGCTCGTGGAAGTCTTTATATCCATGTGAAATTGCAAATTTTGGTGTTTATTATTGTACATGTTCTCTCACATGCATGTGTAAGTGACCGTATATATCCTACAAACCCTAAATTTTACTATAAAAGGACATGAATAAAGGGAAATTGAGAGACCAAACTTATTAAGCAATTTTAGGCAATAAGCAACATTCAAATACGATGATTTTGATTAAAGGATGAGGAAAACATGAAGAACATGTCAAGAGATCTAGTAAATAGCTACATCAAATTTAAACTTGTAGGAAGATTCGATAAAAGAGAAACTAAGATTTAGAAATATGATTTCTTTTTTTTATTAGTTATTTTGCATGTTTATATTTGGTTTTGTTTTCCATTATGAGTAACTAAATTTGTTTAGTGTTTAGGTGTGATGAAACTTAGTTTGGGATAATAGTATGTTTTAATTTTTTATTCGATGCAATTATATTTATTGATTTATTGCAATTCAATTATGCATTTTATTATTGTTCTAATATATCCGAAATATTAATGTATGATTTGATTTCATATGATTGAGATTGAGAAATCCTCTTTTATGAATACATCTACCCTTATTGGAAGAAATTGCATATAAACTTAGAGATAGGCTAACATAAATATCCTAGATTATGATCAAACCTAATAGCAGAATTCATAAATTGATAAAGTAATCCTAGGCACTCTAGTTAAGAAGATTTTTGTTAATCAACTAATGGATAAGTTATTAATAGTCTTAAAAGAGTTATTAACATAAGATAGGAATTTCTAAACTTCAATAATCAATAATATAATTGCATAATAAAAGGTAACGAATTCAATGATTCTCAAAGGGATTCATCACCTAGACATTACTATTTGATTTTGGTTTTTCTTTGTATTCTACCTATTCTGAGTTCAAGATTATTTAATATTAATTCAGTTTATTTGTTTAGCTCTATTTTTAATTAAAACCAAAATTTTGGTTCTTAGGTTAGATAATAAAAAAAATGTAACTACTAGTAATTACTATCTTTGTGGGATCAACCCGTATTTGCTTGTGTTAGCTACAACTATGCTATTCATATGTGGTAAATTTAAATATTGACAGCTAAAAAGTAGTCAATTAGTAACCTTCACATGGTTCTCCTCTAGGATTTCATCAACCTTGAGCCTTAAAATTTTCAAAAAATTAGGAAGCTTGTTCTTAATGTTGACATCTATGCATACTCCTGCAAAACCTATCCTCATTATTAAGGTTGTATTTTCATTTATACCCAAAGGTTTCCCAATTTTGCTAGTTGTGTGACTTATTCCTTTTGCACACTAATATTCTAGAGGTACTATGTGGAGGTTAACACATAGTGGAGTTGTTTCTAGTATGCTTCTATCAAGATTAATACCAAGATGTCACATTTTAAAAAGAATAGGGTGGCCCAACACATGCCATGGACCTATTTTAACAATTCTCGATATATTTTCTTCAATGTCGAACCTAAACATAAAGAACTCATCCTCATTGACCACCAGATTAATTAGCCCCATATTTTTGCAATTAAGATTTGTCATTTTCGTACAACATAGAATGTGAGCCTCTTCTTCAAAAAAAAAACCTACAACTGTAGTGCTCCATTTCCTTTCTTTATCTGAAGCATCTTAACTGGATGTAACATATGATCCTCCTCTTTTGATTCAATGTGCCTGAGTTTCCCAGGTATGGCTAAATCGCCTACTATAGAGTTCCAGGAAGTTTTCCTAATTGGGAAAGCTTGGCTATGGCTCTGTTTAGCTATAGGATTTGGTGGAAAGTCCTAGTACTTATAATTGTCTGGAGGGGGAGGGTGTGTATTAATGATGGGGTTTTCCATGTTTGTAGTTTGTTTGTTAGTTTGGTTGCTAGCATTTGTGGTTTTACAGTGAAGTTAGCAATGCTTGGTAAGTTACTAAAAAGGGAATGTCTGAACGGTTGAGGGTTCAGCAGTTGGGGTTGGTTGTCGGGGGGTGGGAGACACCACGGTTGAGAGATTATGGAAGTTTATGCAAAGAAGTTTAATAAAGTCACAACATTCATTTTAAGAGTAGAAAACTTGATAAAGTGACATAATTTAATTATCAGTAATTTGATGGTTATAGCGTTTTGTTACCTTTAATAATTGTATTACACTTCATCTATATCATCTTTTATTTTTTTTAATCAATATAGTGAAGTACCAATTTGCTGACTAATAATATTATTACTATAACATTAGCAATCTTTGTTATTATTTTATTATGTGACTTGACTGCTTATATTTGTGAAACTCCCATCATTAAGTATAGTGATAATCAATAAAGAAAAGAAATCATATCTTTAAAATTATAAATTTAACCCACTAAAGTTCTCCATTGTATCTTGTAATCAAAAGTCGTCCAGTTAAAAGTATTCCATTTTCAAAAGTTGGTCATTGATAACCATTTTTCTTATAATGAGTTCTATATATGGAAGTTTGGGATTACATGTTTTAACAGTACTTAAGTAAGTTGAATAGATAAAGCTACGAATTCACCTTAAATTAAAAATAACAAATAAGTCTTTAACATTTTGATATTTGCAAATTAATCCTTAATGTTAACCTTCCGTCACTAACTTTCATTTAAATTATGTCAAAAGGCGATAGGTTAGACTTGGTGAACTCTCTTAATTCAGAATGACCAAAATGATGTCATTTTAGTTAATTATACTAAAATAATGACTTTTTTAATAAAGAAATTTGGTCTAATCCTCTCGATCTAAGCCTAATATGAAATTCAATCAACTCGAACCTATTATATTAACTCTAAGTTAGACCAAACTAGACCGAGTTGTCCAATTTTACAAGTCCTCCATAACATATAATAAAAATGCTAGAATTAATGACTTTTTTTAGTACTTAATATTGTAAAAAAAATACACTAGAGATGCATTAGTAAAATTCAACATGTTAACTTGTAGTACCAATTTCTAATATGTCAAAAGCTGGTTTGTGAGTATTCGTAAATAACAAGATCAAATATATTAATGTCAGAACATTAAGAAATTATCTGTTGAAAATTGAAAGCCTGTTCTTACATTTTGCCTAATTTAAATTTTAAGTTTTAATAATTTGAAATATTTTAGGGAAGGAAATTATTGCCTATTTTAGTTAATTTCATTGGTTCTGTTGATCTGACGGTCGCTTGGACGCAAAGGCCGTCAACAAAGATCGGCTTTCCTTTTCAATGGTTGAAATTTTGTCACCCTTTTAAGGTTCACGCTTAAAAGCAAAGTGAGCCTTGGTTTAAAAACTTGACCAAACAAAACTCTACCATTGAACCCCGAAAGTCTTCGCATGTGGAGTTAGTCTTATAAGGATACAATCCACTTGCCATTTAAAGTCTTGGCAACGCAAGCACAGAAGACTAGAGCAACAGAACAGTTTGACTTTGACTATTGATACGATTTGACCAGCCCTTCGGCCCATTATAGTCCTCTATAGATTGACTGTAAGCCATTTTGGAACATCTGGTTCCAAATGCAGAGTCTTTGACAGAGATGCTATATTATTTCTGATAGCATGGACCTTTCTTTTATCAGACTAGTTCTAGAAGGGAGGAAGCATAGAACTAAAGTCATAAAGCAATAGCCTCTGGGTTTCTCTTGTTCCTTTCTCCAATCACCAGCTCTATGCAACATTTTTATGCATTTTCCTCTTATAATTTTTATATAAAAATGTGCGTATTTAAAAGAAAAAAAATGGTGAATGGAATTGAGAAAAGAAACTAAAACACAGAATTGGATGGTAAAAATAAACTGGAAAGTAATGATTCATTTGAACAGTCTAAGTTTTCTGGTTGAAGTTAAAACCAAAAGACAGACTCCAGACTGCATAACACTCCCTAGTCAAAAGCATGTCATCAACTGAATAGCCAATTAACAAATAGTCTTGGTCTTCATTAACCAAACATTGGTGGATTTGTTGCCGTTTTCTTCAACCCCAACTGGAGGACAACCAAAGATGTATCTAAGCAACTTGTAACAATATATATTATATTGTCTTCCAGTTTACAAATTGATAACATGGTAAAATTTTCAGCTTAAAAATAATAAACTGGCAAGCGTATGCCAATCTATTCATTTGCTTAGGATCGAAAGAGACTTACACCAATGAGAACATAAATGCGAAAGCATGATCGAATAGTTGATATACTAATCTAACTTTTCCAAACTTACCTGCCAATTACAGCCTTATTGGTTTATTGAAATTTCAATCCCATTTACTAGTCTTTTAGCATGCTCTGTTGACCAAGGATATTTTATGGCTGAGTTGGTGAATTCGTAATTATTGAACATGATGTCACGTTTAATTTTTCAGAGGAACTGTGAGTGTAACGTAGTGTTAGCTTTCTTTAATCTTAAAGTTTTGTTTCATATCGACTAGATATGATACCGTTTGACTATCTAATCCTTTTTTCCGACATAGCATATTTTTTTTTAGTAATAATGTTTCTTAGAGGCTTCTAGATAGTCGTCAAGCATTTTCTTGAGCCATAAGTCTAAATTATCCTAACATATTAAAGAAAATTATTTTGTGTAACTATTGATGCTTAGTATCTTCAAATCTTTAGAAAATTTGGAACATCATTAACATCCTTCACAGGGATTAACTTACAACTACAGTAAACCTTGTTCTCCCACTTTTGCTAATATTAGACGAACTAGTAAGGAAGACAAGAAGACGTACTACTCTACGACAAGATGGAGAAAATGTACGACCCAAATTATCGACTTTCAATCTCTAGACAACAACAAAATATTTCATAAGACGCTTTAGAATGTACATGTTCATCTGTCTTTCTTGTTTAGCAAGTAGTACAGCTTTATGAAAAAGCATTGACTTGTCAGTCTTTTCATCATGAACCTAAATTTCCACTATATCACCTTCATACAACTCGAAAAAGTCTGTATGTGTGAGTTCTTTCTGAAAGGAAGCTCGCCTCATTCATTGGCTACATATCTTTTAATCTTTTCGACTCTCTTTGTTAATAATAGTTCGTTTCAATTTGAGAATACAAAAAGAATAGAAAGTCTTGACATCTAATTTTACCTAGCCTTTTGGACAGAAAATTGCTACTATTAATCTTAAGTTATGCAAATTTTATTGTTCTTATATGTTCAACAAAACCATTATTTAAAAATGAAAGAACCGACGGGGTAGTAAAGGTTTCACAAACTTTCAGATTTTGTCGCAATCGTTTCTAACACAGTCAAAAATCAGAAAAATTAAGCACCCAAATATAAGTCAACACCGATATTTGTTAAAGTAGTTTGACATATCTTGCCTATGTCTGCAGGGTCCTCGCCTCGCTTAATTCTTTTATTAACGACAATAGTTTTATACAAAATTTTGCTGAGCCGACACCACTACCCTTAACACTATCACTCGTCATCATAACTCATGAAAGAATTTTATATCCAGTAGTATGACCGCCTTGTATTAACATCAATAGAAGATTTTTCTCAACGATCTTTTAACAAAAAAACAATAAATAAATAACCCAAATCATTAAAATAATAAAAAACGAAAACAAATACACTTGAGATAGAAAGAAACAACTTCCTGATGTTTTCAACTTCTCCAAAACTAATCTAAAAGTTGTTCACCAATTGAAATTGCCATATTCATCTGCCGGAATTTTTTGAACATCATCTCTAATATTAATAGCCACCTGAACATACATCTTCAATACTCAATTAGCCCATAAAAGCCACTCAAACGATCAAGTATGGCAGCAACTAAAATCACAAAAATTTCTGAAAATTTTTATGTACCAGAAATCACAAAAAGCAGTCACACAAGATTTACACATATTTCGTAGTAAAAAATTATGGGCGGCATATCCTATAATCATAGACAAATATTATTATCTACAAATAATTTTCTTACCTAAAACACTATAAATATGTAGCCAAATATTGAGTGTAAGTTAATGTTGGCAAGGAAAAAATTTAGCACCAGATGATAGGCAACGGAAAATGTAGGCAATACTTTCTTACGACGTTTTATGCATTCATAGTGATATATGATCTGCAACATTTTTCTAGTTTCATAAGTGAAACCTTTTAACTACATTTATAATTTTGTAAGCAGAGTCCTTTAATTACTTGTGTGTGAAAACATTGTCAAATAGTTTTTACAACTTTTTGCATAATTCATAATATTAAGCAATTTACAACGTTTTTATATAATGTATCAACATATTTTTTGTTGTGAAATATTTAGTTATTATTATCAAATTAAATCATAGAAAAACATTATTAATTTAAAATGTTGAACACTCCTTATATAAGTATCATCGAATTATACTGACAAAAGTAATATAACATGAATAGCGCGCTAATCCTTTTTTTTTTCTACACAAATGTAGGATCAGATGTGACATCACTATATTGTTGTGTAACGAGTTGTGAAGATTCCTTCCCATTATTAGTTTAAGGAGATGGGTTGAATATTGTGATTGGAAAGGTATATGTTCACTATCATAATCATCTTGTTAAGTAGGAGAAGACGAGACTGGATCAATAGGTGGCATATTATAGTGACTTGAGAATAATAAGAACTATGAATAACCCGGAGCTGATGAGCTAATCCCCTGGCCTCCCCATTTTGCAATTTGGAATTGTCCCCTTATAGCAGCAGTAGCCAAGTGTTGGATTATAGACTCTTTAAGTTTAGCATATTGTTAACACCCACTGGCAATTGGGTCCAGAGCAAGCGAGGAATTTAATAAAGTTAAGCTTCAAACTGGTCTGTTAAATAAAAAAAAAAGTGTGAATATGAATTAAAAAATAGTATCATATCAGGTAAGAAAAATACAAACACGTTGTGATTCAAAATCCCCAAGATTTGGAAGATGAAATATGGTGTTGTTCTTAGAATGATTAAACCTAAAACATCTCTAACGTTTAATAGCTTTAAGCAATCCTTAGCTGGCGATTATAGAAAAGATAAGTCATTTTCATTTAAAAGTAAAAACACAAGATATTTAGTAAGTAGAGAAATAGATAAGTCGTTTGAATTTAGAAGTAAAAACACAAGATATTTATTTAGCAACATATTTTTACCTTTTTGGATTTTTCATGTTGATAGGTTGCTAGAACATAGGACATTGGGAACTTCTTTGGAACCTATAAATTGGAAAGAAATCAGAAAGTATATCTTATTGTTATCTCCCACCAATATAGATGAATACTAGAATACTTAAGAGGTGAACATGGCAAGTGGAGCCCTATAGCAAATATTATGCATAATCAAATTGGCTATTCCTTTTTGGGTACAACTAGGGTATCTCCTACCAAATGCGGAGACTAATCCCTTCGCCACGGGAGCTTGCACTAAGCAGTAAATAACTGGCCACGAGATACACTCCATTCTCATAAGTGGGGGATCAAACCCCCCACCACATGGTTAAGGAACGAGGTGAGCTACTACCACGCCACACCTCATAGTTCCATATGATTTATTAGCTTACAATCTTGATTTCCAATAACTATTCAAACTTGTCGTCAAAATACTAGCTAATTGCAGATTTGATTACTAAACAAATATTGAAAGATATCAAGATTGATGATAATTAAAAATACCATTCCAGGATGAACTCCAAGTGGAAGTCATGCTTCCAATTAGTCAACTGTAAAAGAAATATTAAGATAATTATGGAAAAAAAAAAGGAAACTTGGTAGCAAGTAATTATTCCAATAAAAGATTAAAACACAACATATGTATAGTCGAAGGATCACTGCCGCAAAACGCTTCAAGGCATATGTTGCAAGTGTCGTCACAAGCTTCCCAGATTCCCCCTTCCACAAATGTTGTAACTAATGTCAAATGTGCCTCAAACTTGGGGTTATCTCCCAATCCCTCAATAACAAATTTCGAGTTCTTCAATGAAGCATTTAAAAAAGCAAAACAAAAACTAAAAAAAAATGGAACATAACAAGTCCATATTTAAAGAAATAAAATTTTCCAAATTACGGCCTTTGTTAATGAGTACTACTAATGAAAATATAACAATTTCCATTAATGAAATGATCAGCGTATAGTACACATACAAATAGATAGATTTAATCAACCAAAATGAATCCATTTTTGTGTAATGTTTAGCATTAAATATACCATAAAAGGAGCTAACAATTTAATAAATAGTGAGTATAATATTTTGAACAGTTGGGCAAAAGATGAGAAAGCTCTCAAAACCTTAACAAGAGAACTATTTCATATAAACTTGGACCTATCAGTCATGAAACCAATTGTGATATGTAATTTACTTAATTATGGTCAATAATGAAGCATTCAATATTTGATAATCCTCGCCAAGCACTGCGGCGATTAAATGTGTGTTCCTCTGACTCTTCATAATGGCCTTCTGCGGGTGTAGGTGCTCCAACGGAGTGCACGACTCACCTCCACATCTCGTACATCCAATAGATGTCCATAAGGAGGAAAAAGGAAACCAGTGAGAGGAATGGTTTTAGGAGGTTACACGTGACGATGATCAAGCCCTTCCAAAGCTCGTCAAGGTCTACGATTGTGAGATCTAATACCTAAACTCATAAATTACAATTTTAATGTCATGCTTACATCATATTTTATAGGTTAAATATACTGGGATTCACTGTGATTTGATCTTTTCTTATCTTAATTCTCATTTTGTAAAAACTATCACTTACCCTCTTATATTATTATTTAGATATTTCATAACTCCCTTGACAATAATTTATTTAATTTTCATATATTTTTAATTTAAAAATATAGTATTAATATTCTTAAGTTTTAACTTGACATCATTTTAAAGATATGAATGGATGAAAAACTAAAGGAATATGATAGAAGGGATTATGTGATTGCTAAACTATATCACGTGAGGGCAAGTGAATAGTCTTTGAAACATAGTGATTGATATGAAAAAGGAGATCAAATCACATGGGAGTTTGATCTAATCGATCTTATTTATAAAAGAACAAGAATTAAAACTGTGATATCTCACGTAGGAGGTGAATGTCAAATCACACATCAATATAAAAAAAAAAAAGATGAAAACCTTTGTAAGCTATGAGAAAGGACTACCAGTCAATTTCCCAACCAGTTTGAACATTGGTCGTTATAAATGGTATTATAGCAAAAACCTTTGATAGTGTAATATTGGGGTGGGATGATAAGGGTGAGGAGTAACGCTAATGGTGGACAATGGCTACTCTTGACAAGCTTCTAATTCGATTTCACATCAAAAGATGAGGGAGATTATGTATTATAAATTGATCCTTTGATGAGTACTTCAAGAGTTTATGAAATCCCACATAAAAGGTGGGTGTCACAATCATATATCATAAGGAAAGAAGAAGAGAAAGTCATTGTAAGTTCATAAAAAGGACTATTAATCAATTTCTTGTCTAATTATTTTCAAACCTATAATTGTCTTAAACCCAAATTAGAGTTTTTATTGAGCAATTTGAACTTGAGACACTAGAAAACAAAAATAAAAATAAAAAGGTATAAAATATAAGACATTAAATTAAGAAAATATATTATAATACTCTAGTAATTTAATAGATATATAAATTAAAAAGTATATAAAAATTTAAAAATCTAATGAAAATTGATATCTCTCATTTTATTATTGAAGCAAAGAATTTTAATAAAAAGGAGGTGCAAATATTTTTCCTTCTCGGGACTGACTAGAAGTCAAAGTCCCGATAGTCGACGATCTGACATGCCAAAATATGAAGTCCACAATTAGAAATTTCAACGTCATGTAGCTTTTAATTTACTGAATAAGGGTTTTCAGTACAAATAGACTAGTAAACTCATGGGAATAACACAAATAAAACACATCGCCCTATACAGATCCAATCCCTTTATCCTTTTCCCCGTTCGAAACTACTTTTTGGTTTTTTTTTTTTTTAATTTCAGCATCACCTGGGCCTTCCATTTTCATTTTCTTTTACCTTTATCAATTGCATCCTTTATTTTTATATTTATGTGTAAGGTAAACTAGAATTCTTGGAAAACATCTATTAACTAGAACATTTTTATGTATGCATTGCTTAAACAAGTTTTACTCTTAACCTAATTGTAGTTATGAGACGTAATCACAAGCTCATATAGAATCAGTAACACAATTAATCCATCTGATGAGAAAAATCATGATTTCTAAAAAAAATGAGGCATTTGGTACGCACATTTTGCTTCCTACAGTACTATCAAAGCTTTGATGGGTGAACAATTAATTCTTTGGTTATTTGCTTTCATCAAAATGAGAGAAAGATAGCTAGTGTTTCAGTAGGTATTGTATGTCCCGGGTGCAATCATGTAGCTGCAGTTGTAATCGATGTCAGATTGAAAGTTACTCTATGTCTTCATGAAACTCATGCCATGAATCCTTCAGGATAGTTACTTGCTTCGAAGAATTCAATTTCATTTATTTTCGGGAAGGTTGATGTCCCAAGCCCAATTTTATAAATTCATAATTGATATTTTCTAGGAAAACAAACTGAACGCACAACTTCCTACTGACACTAACTTGTTTAAAGGAAGCTAATACCTAAAAGTTTAGAAACAACAAATCTTACATAACAAAAACGTTAATTTTTTCTGTTGAAAAACATAACTGATAGGTACCCATAAGTTGACATAGGATAAGTTAGGAAAATATCAATATCGAGTACCTACTTACATACACGGAAATATTGTACGGTTTTAACCGGAAACACTTTGAAAACTTGCTTGGACATTAAGGCCCTGTTTGGTTTGAGCCTATTACAGGGACACCGATAGGGATGGGTTAGTACTAATTTCGTTTTTTTTTTTTGAGTGAAAGGTACAGCATCGATAATTGTAAACCGCAAAATACAATCTCCAGGTAATCAAAAACAATAAAAGATACTATGCGCTGAACCTGAATCACGTAATTTAAAAAAAAAAACAACCTAAATCACATATTGTTAATGATAAGTTACCTATGTAACGATCTTACTTTCTTTGTCCCAGTGTAGAGCACTTTTGAATCAGTAATAGCAAGTACATGTTATACATGTACTTAAAAGAGATGAGTATTTTAGCTGATTTTTGGGGTTATAAAGGGAATGTCACACTACAAGAAATATTCCAATTATCAACGAAATTAGCAACGGTGAAGAAACCATAGCCAATTACCGACGGTAATCATACACCTGTGGAAAAACTTATCTGAAAAAATTTAGATTACCGATGGTAGCAATATCCGTCGCTGATGTTGCAAGGGGAAATTTGCTGCTAAATTTTTTCGCTTCACCAACGAAAACCTTCCATTGGTAATCCATCGATAAATTGGATATTAAAACGTCGTCTTCCATCAACAGCTTATGTTGAACATTTTAAGAATAATGAAACTCTGTCGTTTGATTTTAAACAAAATGGCGTTGTTTCGTTACCCTTATTCCTGCTTCGTTCTCCACATTTGCCGTTGTTCTTCATCGCTTCTTTTTCGCCGTCGTCTTCTCCGTCCAGCTACCACATCTTCGACGTCCATTGCCACCGTCTTCTCCTGCTTTGGAGTTGCGCATTTGGTGAAAGTATGCCGACCACGTGGAACCCTTCATTATTCAACCCGAAATGAAGCCCCTCACTAGATAGGGTTTTTGGATTTTATTTCGTAATGCACGTGAATGTGGTAAAAATAGTACAGGTAATTTTTTTCGTGGTGGGACTTCCATTTTCATCAAATAAAAAAAGAAGATTGAAATAGAAACATCTGCAAAAGTATTCCCTAGTTGCGATCATTGGCTTGGAAACCATGACATTGTGATTACAATAGTATTTGCTAAGCACCGTTTATTTGGGTGGGTAGGAATTTATGTTGCTTGTTGAGAAATAAGGAGGAAAAACCGTGTTTTGGATAGCATTTGGATTATGTGTGTCCATTGTTACCACAGAAGTTGCAAATGGGTCTTTTTGAATGTTGGTTGAATTTTCTAGGATCTGACTTAGTGTAAAAAACTTGAGGTTCGACAGCAGAGGTAGATAAATTGTTAGGCGAGGTAGTATTCAATAAAGACCCACTCCAGAAGCCTTCTCCATAACCCGATCCAATTCTCTATAAATCTTTTGTCAGGTAGGTTTTAGACTTCTTTCGTCTCCTTCTTTGATAAAGACATAATCAGCAAAACAAATTCAAACCCTTGAAATGCTTATCATGTTCATGGCCAGTCCTCCCACCTTCAAGTCAAAGTTATCAATTTTTAATAGTCGCCAGATTTTAAGCACCCAACAATCGACAGAATAGTTTCCTTGAATATTAAAGACAGCTTTACATGTACGAGTCAAATTATGCACATCTATACTTTAACTTCTAGAAAGATTATCATTCTATGCTGTCCTTTCAAGTCCACATATAGGTATTAGATATATATTTAATAGTAATGGAGATACTTGAAAACGTCATTGAAAGTCGCTAAATGATAAAAATAATTTTTATCTTATAATTTGTCTGTCCCACGTACACTAAAATATTTTTTTAGTAGCACTCACACACACTACACATGAACCCGGTCTATTCTGGGGTCATGGCCACGAGCGTTGTTTTGGATTTAGTGGTTATCCTAATTTTCGTTGTTTCTCTTCTCATTTTTCCCGTAGTAAGAGGCTTAGAAAGAGATATAAAGTATACAACACACTTGAATCGTTCTAAACTTTTAGTTTAAATCTAGCTAATGTATCCACTCATACGAAAATTAAAGTTTCTTTAATAGAAACATTACAGAGATAATTCCTGGTTGAATAGCTAGAATGTGAATTGAAACGTATTGGGATCATGTATTATCATCATATCAAGAATATACGTATATGAATATATAAAATATATTGAGGATATATGTTCATAAATAATGTTGTTAACAACTATCTTGCATAAATATTTAAACCTAAATTTAAAATTTAGAAACTACATGAATTAAAATGTTCCATAGTAATTAAATTAACAGTCAGTACTAGAATCTAAAATCAGTATGCACTGACTCTAAAAGCTGAAACATAGTATAAATTGTTCGAATTTTTTAATTAATGTCATCAATAATGAGAAGCGAATCCTTTTATGGTTGGACGAAATTATGAAGCATTCTATTCCTGCTCAATTATGGGAGCACCGGATCAACTTTGGACCACCGAAGAGAGGGCTGCAGTCTTCGGTCGACCGAAGAAGGTTCTAATGAGGTCAAGTTGTCTCTGGCTTCAATTCTTTGTCTGTTAACATCGGTGGGTGTGGAATCCGATTACCCAGATAGAAGCTGAATTCGGGTCTATCACAAAACTTATCGGACAAAGCGTCAGTTAGGTTTAGTTTGATAATATTTATATAGATACTAACTCTTTTTTTTTACCAATTAATATAACTTGTAAAGAAAATTTTATCCATCTAGCAAAGACTCTTATTTCACTTAATATTGTTCATAGTAGAAGTATAATCATTATTGGCTTAACCATATATCTTTAGATTAACCAACATATTGATTTTATTATCTTTTTCAACTATGTAATTCTTGAATCAATCTTATATAAATGTGAAGTAATGGTGTGCAACGGATGGTTTAATATGATTGTAAGGAATTTTAAAAGAAACCAGTAAGATAATGGATTTCATTTCTTAAACTACACCAAAGCATATAAAAATTTGAGCACATCAAATCAATTCACGTAAACATTTTATTCTTTTAAACAATTATTTCTCTAAAATCATATTTATAAAAAGGTTCAAATTTATATAGATCAACGTACATGAATTTTTATGTAGAAATTATATATTATATATATGCAATTACAACATAAAAATAGGAAATACTTCACACAATATATACATATGTCATAAAAGAAAAAGAAACATGATATGTGATATGTGATCCCTTTTCCTATTTTGCTGTAATCACAAATTATCGTAGGTCTATTCTTTGTTGGTCATTTTTAGTGGTATTAGTTTTTGGATGGTTCCTTTTCAGGTATCATATAGGGAAAAAAAATCATCATTTATTAATCATATAATAAAAAATATTTGCAAATTTTTTGATTGAATTAGTATTAAATAAATAATTAAAATGATTTTTTGTTATAAATGTGGGTTAAAACTTGTTTAAAAAATAAAAAAATTCATCAACTATTTTCTTATTTTCGGAAAAGTACTTATTCTATAAACAAGGTGCAAAAAGATTATTTTTATTTTTTAATAAAATATATAAAATATTTGATGCTCACATTAGTTCTTAGATTTTGTGTAGTTACCACACTTAATAATTTAAAGCCAATAACTCCTTTAGAATCAATCTTAACTCAATAATAATAGTAATAATAGTAATAATAATAATAAAATCTTAACTCATGTTTTAGTATTAAGTACTAACATGATTTCATATGACAATTTGGAAAAGACCAACTTTTAGCTGTGCATCTATTAAGTATCGGCCTGTAACCCAAAACACGTTTAAATGTTGTGGGCAGCTAATCAAGATCTCTATTGAGCATTGACTCGGCAAGAACATGTTTACATTAAGGGTTTACACGATATTACAGGTTAGCTAGTGACTGAAAGGGAAACAGGCATATGAACCTAAAACTACTCTAACAACGATAAAGGCCCGTTCAACAAATATAGCTCGTAAAAAATGGGAAACAAAGGACCACGTAATAAGTTTTGCGCTCTAGAATAAAATATTAATTTGGTGTAATTTAGGCTAAACTTGGTCAAAATATGCGAGTATTCATTTGATAGGTGTTTACAATATGGGGAATGTATTGATACCATGACTATAATACTTATCACATGGAGTCTCAACCCCATGGCTCATATTATAAAAAGTCTGTGATGACCCATAAAATAATATTTCAAAAGACTCTGTCCAAAATCCTCTGGACCCCCACCTCAGTACTTGAGGAAAATTCAAGACTTGACCCCGATGGTCTACCAACTCTGGTGACTTATTAAAGTAAGCTTCCTTGGTGTTGAAAGTGTGTTTTTGTGACCGTTTCCTGTTGTTCTGTGGCCTATATTTGCTCGCATATCTTAAATTGAAGCGCTGGTAAAGAAGAAGAAGAAGAAGGAAATGATGATGATCGGTCAAGAGGCTAGTATGAGTACTGTTAGCAATAAGGATGATGATGAAGTTCCACTTCCAGGCTTCAGGTTTCATCCAACAGATGAAGAACTTATCAGTTTCTATCTTCGCCGAAAAGTTGACAGGAAAGCCATCAGTATTGAGCTCATCAAGCAAGTTGATATCTACAAGTATGATCCCTGGGATCTACCAAGTACGGTTCTAATTCATCTCTCTTATATGTATTAAAGCTTTTATATCTCTGCAACTTATATACACCTATATATCTATGTAATTTGAAAATATAAAACCTAGGTTTTGGACTTGTAATTTGTAAAGAACCAAACAGATGCTAGCCAATCTTATTCATGTTTTTTTTTTCCTCTTTTCATTTCATTTCCATCTTAATGAGGTTATAATCCATGAAACCTGAATAAGATGGTGTCTTCAAGACGGATGAACTACCCCATGCAAATGGAACTATATATTTAATTGTTAAGTACGATCTATTTCTTCAAAACTGGAGAAAGTAATTGTATTTCACAATTGAGTTTGGTTCATCCTAAGAGTGTTTTCACCACAACTTTAAGGATTAGGGCAGAAAATTCACTAGACGAGTGCAGCACTAGCTTAGTAGCGTGGATTATGGAATAATTTCCTAGCGAGACACTAGAACTGCAAACTTCGTAGATGCCTTTCTTATATTGCCTTGGAAGCCTAAGTTTTTCTTTTCTATAAACTTTTTATGATAACTTTGTAACTACATAAAAGCAAATTGCTTAGTGCAACAATATCGTATCCCGTTATGCAGTTAATTAAGATTACGAAAAAGCATAACCCTTTTAAATTGCATTTCTCGATCTTATACTAATGACTGCTATGCTTCTTTCAGAGCCCAGCGGTGTTGGAGATACTGAAGGTTACTTCTTCTGTAAGAGAGGAAGGAAGTACAGGAATAGCATAAGACCGAATAGGGTAACAGGATCGGGGTTTTGGAAAGCAACGGGCATAGACAAACCTGTGTACCCGCAGGGAGGAGAAGGCCGGGACTGTATTGGACTTAAGAAGACGTTGGTTTACTATCGTGGAAGTGCTGGAAAAGGCACCAAAACCGATTGGATGATGCATGAGTTTCGCCTTCCCACTAGCGACAGCAACACGAACAACATAACTCATAATGTCAAGAACTCTACACCAGAAGCTGTATGAACTTTGAAATCGATATACCTCAAATTTCAAGGTAACTTTAATCATTAACCTAGTTCTTACACTTGTTTTCTTTTGAATGGCACCACAGGAAATTTGGACATTGTGTCGAATTTTCAAGAGAAATGTGTCATACAGAAAGTACACTTCTGATTGGAGACAATTATCCACCAGGCGTAATCAAGCGCTCGACACAAGCTCAAAAACATGCAGTATGGACTCTAGCAGTCGAGAAAATTACGTTTGTTTCAGCACACCATTCATTCAACAAAGCGAGAAAAAGCCTGTTGTGAATCATCTCAATGAGTGGAAACAGTTTCACGCTAACCAATTGAGCCCCAGCACTCATCAGCAGCCTCTACCTGTGGCTTCAACATCGAGTATTTCTAGCCCTTATGGAAGTGACTTTATTAATTACGGCGACTGGGATGAGCTTAGATCAGTTGTAGAGTTTGCCTTCGCTCCCTCTCTTCTGTGAATATTCTAAAGGCAAAGGATTTGAAATTGTGGTCTGCAGATGTTGCACTCTATGTATTGGTAGCAGCTTCGATCCATATGCAGTTTGTTATATTTACTTATAATCGTGTTAGAACACAGAAAGATATAACTACAATGTTTTCTTTTGTTTTTTTTTTATTACAAAGAAAAGAAACAAAAAAACGACTGGCACTCGAAACCTATCTCCCTACGAACGTAAGATTCTACAATAAAGAGTTCTATTCATGTCTTGGTGTAGGACGTTCTTAACGTTAGTTGGAGGGTCCTGAAGGATATGAAAACCCAATTCTGCTGAGGAGGCTAAATTACTCAATCTTTCTGCACATGGATTGCCTTCCCAATATGTATACTTAAGCTGCACCTCCCCTGCTCGAAGTATCAACTCTCGGATACCGGTCATCAAAAAATTAATATCAGTCATATTGCTAATGGATGAGGAGAGAATGTTAATAACTTCTAATAAGTCCGTTTCAACTATCACACGACGATAACCTCGCTCCCACGTCAAAAGAAGTTTTGAGTGTACTCCCCAAAGTTCGGCAGAAAGAGGATCGCCTACTCCTATATGCTGTAGGAAGCCTACACACCATTGGCCATGGCAGGATCCTAATAACTCTGCCTACTGATGCAATGTTGAGCACCGTTTCACTGCTCCATCCGTATTAAACTTTACTCACCCTTCCATGGGTTTGGTCCATCTTACTAGTGTACCCATCTGTAAGCCCTGTAGATGGAAAACTCAGTTTTCCATTTGGGTGGCCCTTGTGATCCAATCAATATACGCCATGACAATTTTATGTCCCTCTATTGGCCAGACAAAATCCAGCTTAAAAATGCTGCTGTTTTTTCATTTCCAAAGAAACTAGCAAGCGACTCCAAAAAAGTAGCCCAAGCTGTCTTTTGTTTTTTCTAAAGTCAAAGAGTATATTGAGAGAAAAGTACATATGGATATTAGAAGGGTAACTAAAGGACCAAAACCCGATCAAGATCAAACAAAATAACAAAACACCTATGATCTAAATGTACAAAAAAAAACCCTCATACCCCAACAAAATATAGTTTAAAGAAACAATAAACTTTTATAGATCTCCAAAGATATACATTTGCAAGCATATGGTAATTAAGCTAGGCAATAGAGGTACAAGACCTACAGATTAGCTTGTGCATAGATTAAGTAAATTCAAAACACCATTTGCAAGCCAATTTCAAGCACATGGATTTACTTATCTGTTTGAAGGCATATCTCTCTGATTTGGATTATAAGCCATTTCAAGAGCTTAAAGGCTTGTTTACTTCCTGCTTAAAAATCCTACTATTCTTTTCATACCACAAAGTATATACGCAACAACTTAAATCGATCCTAATGAGTTTATGTTGGTTTATGCTCTTTAACTAATCGGTTGGTTATAGTTTAGTGACATAATTATTTAAAACATTCTTTATCTTATAAATATTTAGATGTATATAGTAAATTCTATAGGATATATATATACATTGCAAATAAAATTATGATAAGAGAATAATTATGAGATTCATATTGCATTTATATATTATCTATAAATTGTTCCTAGTCATTATTCTATTAAGATCATAAATTAATAAAGCATAAAAAAGACTAGCACATTTTATGTTTCTTCCTATGAAGGAAGTAGTTGATCCTATATACTAAAGTGTGAAGATATTTAAACATACACGTGAGTGCTTATTAGAAAATAAGTTTAGTGAACTAACCTTATATGAGAATCCTATTGGGAACATTACTTGTATGTCTATAGAAAATTTCATTATGAAGATCGTATAAGTAATCCTTTGACTGTACATCTTCAAAATATCTAATATAGGGATTATTATAATTTGATACTACTTATGACTTATTCTAGTCAAAGATAACTCAGTCGCTAGTTATTGGATGTAGCATGAACTATATAAAGTGTGTAGTGATTAATATATGATTCATTACCTTAAAGTGATAGAGAGAATGTCCACTATTCTTAATTAGTATTGATTTAGGAAATATTGAATAAAGTGCAATGACACTTTGAAAATAGTTTTCAAATGTTATTAATTGAATCAATTGCTATTAGTGAAGAACTAACATGATTGAAACAATACATGATGAAAGAATTGAATTATATAAAAAAATATGTATGAAAATGTTATTCAAAACTACTTTGACATTCCTAAATATTTGAGAATTAAAGTTAAATTAAAAGTATTTAATTTATCTAATCCTAAATGTGATTTAAGATTATAATTTATACCTATTGTCAATATATTTGAAAACCTAATAAGTCACACATAAATAGTTGGTTGAAGAAATAAATGTGTTTTTAATAAACTTGGACTTGATTGTAAATTTTAAGAAACTTTATGATTAAATATGTGATCTCAAATAAATAAAGACAATATAAGATGTTGGACCTTGTTAAGGGATAATTAGTTTCTAAGTAGAATTAACTGTAATTCTAATTAAAATTTAATTAAAATTATAAATGTATTTTAATTAAATTACTAAAATATCCAAAATTTATGATAAATAGGCTTAGGCTCAAAGACTAGCACTCTTTGCCTAAGTCTCTAATAACAATTGTCGAGTTCACATTCTATGAATATCATTAGAGGTCGGATGTTTGTGTAGCTATGATGATTGAGATAAATCAATTTAAAAAATAGTTAGAAGGAAATGACAAGAAAAGGTTGATAAGATACAAATTTTGATTCATTCTTTAGTTCATTTTTATATGTTAATCTTGTTAAATAATTTAAGTTATCTTGACTTTAAGAAATAAAAAAAAGGTTTTATTATTATTCTGCTACATGTTGAATTAGATCTCATTAGATTTCCTAACAATGGAATCAAAGTTGACTTTTATTTCTATAATTTTATTAATGTTTTATTATTATCGATCTTGAATATTGGAATTGGAATGACAACCTTAATCTAAGATTGAATTAGATTCAACTTAAACTGAAAATGTTTCACATTAATACCTTTTAAACCCTAAAAATCATATTTATATATGAATACTATTAATTTGAAGAGTTTCAACTATACAAACCTAAAATTATGGTATTGTAAAATTTTAACTTTTAAAAATCCAAAATTCCAAGTTTTATGAAACCTGAAATTGTTCATAAAGTCAAAAAGCCACAAAACTGTTACAGATGCAAATGAAGAAGACGAAGAAGGAGACGGTTATGGAGATGACTTCACTAGTCGTTAGAATTTAGTACAAAATGCAGCGTTTTTAAATAACGTCGACCATGGTTAACATATGGACAAAGCTACGATATTGTATTCCAGCTATATTTAGGTTGGGTTGTAACGAATACGAGATTATGTCATAACTGAATGAGATTTGAATTCTCTCTTTCTCTCTCTTTCACGTGATTCTGTGCATGTATCTTCGCTCTCTAAATTCTTCTGAACCTATTTTGCTCTCAACCCTCGTTACGTAATTCTTCTGGTTGATTTATTCACACAACAAATTGGTATCAGAGCACGCGATTCTGGGAGATGATCATGGCCAAAAGTACAAGAAATGCAAAACTATGAAAGATGGAGGACAATATAAAGGGGCTAATGGAAAGGATGTTCATAGAAATGAACAACAGAATAGAGAAGGTGGAAAAGGAAATGTCGAAGTTAAGAAACATAATGATGCACACGCTACAGAAAATAGGAGGTGACATCGCTCCTGTAGATCTGACATCTCAGAGTAACTCTGAGAGGGTGATGGAAGAAGAAAGAATAATACCGGTAAGAATGAACCAGATAGATTTCCCATTATTTGATAGCGACAACGTCAAATTATGTCTATATCATTGCGAACAATATTTCTCTCTGAATCAAACACTAGAATGAACAAAGGTGAACGTTGCAATTCTACATATGGATGAGAGGGCACAAGAATGATATAGGTTATATGTCAAAAACTGCAACAAGAGAGAAATAATAGACTGGGAGGACAATTATTCATGTCGAGGTTAACAACACCCCTCGAGTTTCAACTGCAACAGATGAGCTTAAAGGTTGAACAGTGGAGTGCAATCGACGAAATCAATGTCATTCTATCAGAATATGCTGAGATTTTCTGAGAGCCAATGCAATTACCCCCAGATCGTAAACATAATCATCAGATCATCCTGAAGGAAGGAGTGCAAACCATTAACGTATGCCCTTACAAGTATTCAAAAATACAGAAAGACGTAATCAAACAGATGTTGAGTGATCTTATGAAACAAGTTTTCACTCGGTACAGCTACGAACCCTATGCATCGCCGGTGGTGTTCATGAAGAAGAAAGATGATACCTAGCGAATGTGTGTAGACTATCGAGAACTCAACAAGAACACGATTAAGGATAAATTCCCAATACTGTTAATCAAAGAATTGCTAGATGAGTTGTATGGAGCGAGCTGGTTCACGAAGCTAGACTTGCGCTCTAGGTTCCACCATATCAGGATGCAGTCAGAGGATGTCTCAAAGACAACATTTCAAATGCACGAGGGCCATTACAAATTCATGGTCATGCCCTTCAGCTTGACAAATGCACCCTCAACGTTCCAAAGACAGATGAATGATGTATTCCGGCCATACCTACGTCAGTTCATATTAGTTTTCTTCAACAATATATTAATTTACAGCCCATCTTTGCAATCACATGTGAAGCACATTTTAGTAGCCATGCAAACATTGAAGGAGAATCAATTGCTTCAGAAGGAAAATAAATGCATCTTCAGGACGTTCCAAATCGAGTATTTGGGATATACGATATTGGAGAGTGGTGTTGCAACAGATTCTCGAAGGTGAAGACAATATTGGAGTGGCCAGAACCAAAGGGAATTATAGAACTCCAAGGTTTTTAGGCATTACCAGATACTACAGACGTTTCATTAAAGGGTATGGATAAATGGCAAAGCCATTGACAGAACTGCTACAGAAGGAAAAGATAACCAACTGGGTCTCGTGACAGAAAGAGAGAACTATCTTTGAGTTGTTGAAAAGACAATGGTTCATATTACAGTTTACAATTGGACATCTTATTTGAAACGTGTAATCTCATAATATTTAGTAATTTACGAGTTCAACTAATTGTCTTTAGTGGAATGAAATTTAGTTAATAAACTGGAATTAACTATAATAAGATTAAATTAATTTCGGCACTTATTGGAGCTTGAATTATATAAGTCCAATTAGATTCCTCATTTGACTTCTAAGAAAGTTATCAAGCAAAGTAAGAAATACAAATAAAGGTTTTAAGCCTATGATTGAGTGTTGGGCTTGCTTTAAGTAATTGTTAATTAGAAGCCCATATGAACATTTAGAAATGGGCTAGACTTTAGTTTAATTTGATTAATTAGATTAATTAAATTAGAACAAATTTATTAAAGATAAAAGAAGGTGGATTTTCAGTCTTAATAGGCTAAATGTGCAGATGCACATTTAGCATTGGTTTGTTATATTTAAGATGATTTTTAACATGCTTTATCATATTAAATGGAGTAATGATCTTATCATTAAATGGTTTAATGGTTGTCATTTAATGAGAGCATGTAACCTTTTAGCATTCATTAGATTAAAGAAGAAAGAGATTAATTTGATGAACTGTCTTCTTTCTTTTCATGACAAAACCAAAAATGAGATGTATCATTTAGGTTATTGATCTTTTCATATAGCCATCTTAAAACAAATGAGAAGAGTCTCATTTATTGGCTTCTTTATGAGGATGCATTGGATGCACTTCACTTCTTTCCTTGAGGCTTAACCGAAATTGAGAGAAAGAATACAAGGAGTTGTTGAATTTTTATCTCTCTCTTTCCTATCTTGCATGAGCTAGCTGAGAATTGCATGAGAGGTGTCTCATCTTTGGCTTCTTTCTTCTAAAGCAAAATCTCTTCAAGTTTTCTTCTCCTTTCCCACCAAAGGATCTAGTTATCCAAGTTATCCAAGGAGAACAAGTGGAGATCGGATTAATCGATGATACAATAACAAGAAAAGGATACATTACCTTGGAGTGGATACATTGCCAAGGATAGGATAGTACAACGAGGAGTTAAAGCTGTAACGAAGGAGTCGGTTAAATTGTCATCTTGTTTTTATATAAATTATTTTCCTTATACCGTATTATGTATGCCTTTGAATGTTGAATTGGTTATCTTGCTTCCACTAAAATTTGATTTCTAAAAATTTTTTGAAATATTCCGTTTTAGTCAAATCGTGCATGCTTAATTTTTCAATCCAATAATTAGTACCAAAGACAACTTTCTTATGCATGATTTCAGTTCCTACATGTGATGCATGGGTTGGCAAATTTTTGTATGCTGTATATTTTTATGTGATAGAAATATATATGGTGTATGTTTTGCTCTTTTGGTTATCCATAGATTCTAAAGTTACCTTGTAAGTTTTCTTCATTTGGTTTGTAACAAGGAGAGTGGCCTATCATCGTCACGTTTCCTCCTTAGTTTCATTTTTATGTTTTCTTTGATTATGTAATGTACATGACCGCACATCGTTACGCTAGTCAAAATAAAATAACTAGATTACTACTATAGCAGTGACAAGTCTAGGTCGATCCCCACAGAAAGTGTGTGCAAAGTTTATGAAATGAAATTAACCGGTGTTTAGAAAAAAAGGAGATTTTGGATTTTTGAAAGATGAAAATAAAATGAAACTAACTAATAAAAACAAATTAAAGAAAACATGCAAAAATATGATAAAAGTAGGGAATTTGGTAGGGACCCGGTTCTTTAGTTCAATCTCGACCTACACCCTAATTAAGCATATTTTATTACTTTGTTGTTCTTTAACCTCTCCTAGAACTTATTAATCGTAGGTTAATAATTAACCCGAGTTTTTCCTTAAGTTTTATTTTATCAAGATACGATCGTTGATTAAACCTAACCACCGATCAATCTAGGATACGATCTCTAGATTTAATTAGGCAGTAGCATTATGAATTAGGAAAACCGATTAAGCAAGGCAATAATCACATACGATGCGTTATTTAACCTAGGTCATGTTATCCCTAATGATTACGAATCATTAGTCGCTACACGTGAATTTTAACATAACAATTACGAATTA
>JANVCQ010000007.1:8370068-8391582 GCA_025531925.1 Erythroxylum plowmanianum
ATTCTGTCCTCGTATAATCATGCTAAAACCATAACCTACACTTGCAAAAATCATAACTTATTATTCCTTAATCGAAAATTGCATACTTTATATCAAATTAAAGATCAAATCAAATCCTTCAACTTTTATGAAGAACTTAAAGGCTAAATTAACCTCTAACTAGGTCAATTTCTCAGTCAACGTTTTTAGCTATAATAAAAGTCAACCAATACTTACCTAAACTTTGACTGATCATAACTTTCACTCCCGATCTCGAAAAATTACAAACTTTATGGCTACAGAAAGCTCTTAATACAATCTACAAGTTTCCAGAAGACCATTTTCTCAAATTTTGCCTCAATCAAAAGTCAACTCTCAAAGGCCAAAAAGTCAACTTTTCACAATTTTTCATATTTTCACACTTTCTCTTTTTATTTCTTGATTTTAACTCTCTTTCAATCAACTCATCCACTTAATCATTCATATTACTAAGTCAAGTAGTCACTCAAGGTTCGGGGTCCAACATATCAAGATTTATAACTTTCATTCACCTATTGTTGATTTTAAAACATCCCTTAATTTTATTGCCATGATCTCAAACACAATCTTATATAAGAAATTGCAATAGGAAATAGGTATGTACTTCTTTAGATAGGTTGGTATAAGTACCTTTAGGATCAAGAATATGAAGTTTTTCTATTTCCTTTAATAACTTTCAATTCTCAAAGAACTCCACTGATAAAGTTTTGTAACATTAATCAAAATAAACTAGACCTACTACTGTAGTAGTGGTGAGTCTAGGTCAATCCCACAGAGAGTGTGTGAACAGTTATTGAAATGAAAATAATAGGTGTTTAGGTATATGGGGTTTTGGTTTTAGAAATAAGAAAATAAAATAAAACTATCCTAATGAAAAAAATTAAGAAATATATGGAAAATGAAGAAAGCGGTGAATTCGTTTCTTTAGTTCAATCTCGGCCTATACCCTAATTAAACATTTTTTCCATGATTTATTATTCTCAAACCTTTCCTAGAGACTATTAATCGTAGGTTAATAATTAACCCGAGTTTTTCCTTAAGTAGTCTTTAATTAAGATACGATCATTAATTAAACCTAACCACCCAATAACCTAAGATACGATCTCTAAATTCAATTAGGCAGTAGCATTATGAATTAGAAAAACTGATTAATTAAGGCAACAATTATATACGATGCGTCACTTAACCTAGTTTATGTTATCCCTAATAATTATGAATCATTAGTCGTTACGCATGAATTTCAAATATAATAATTACAGATTATATCAAAATTCTATCAATGAGTTTGTAAATAAACAGTCTAGTGAACGCATTCAAATAACCTTGTCACAATACCTAATAGGTTCATAGACAAATAATTGAACAATAATGAGAATACGATTATCCATACACAAAATCTAAATCAATTTAGGATAACACAATCAATTTCTAAAAAGAGATAGAAACAACTAAAACAAAGAAAAAGTGCTTAACCAGGTCATTGGCCTCGATGTTGCCTCCAAACCGACGTCAGGAAGCTACCTCTCTATAGGTCTCCTTATGGTGGATAACTTACCTATATCTTTGTGCTCTCCTGAAGCTCCCGAAGTTCCCAAACTCCTTCAACTTGAAACACCTATTTTTACTTTTAAATTGCTTCAACCAAAAGTCATTGCCTCCCTCTCACTAATCTCTATTTCTTTAATTAGTTTCTACTCCAAGCTACTATTCACTTATTTAAAACCCTCGCCACTATTGAATGTCTACGTTTCATTTGTTTTTGGCTTACACGTTTATGTTAAATGTAGACTTGTTTGTGTTAAACGCAAACTCCAGCTATTGCAGTGTTGCTTTATTTTATCACCTGCTATGCTAGAGTTTTGCTCCTTTTACCAAACTTTGTCATTTCTCTCAATGCTTCCACCTGCTACATCGTTTTGGTCATCTACTCACCATTTAATTCACATCGTCGTTTAGCTCATGGACTGCTGCATGCTTTGTTTTGTCTCCTGAACATTTTCTTCATCTTGCTTTGTCATTTTTGCCTTTTTCTTTACCTTGCGTTGCCATCTGCTGCATACTTTGCTCATTTAAATTCACGTTAAAATATGCATGGCATGCACAAATTTTCTACTTCTCTATTTTTCCAGCTACATGCCATGAGCAACTTTAATTCTTTTTCTTTATGTTTTCATTTTCTTGTATTCTTTTGCTCTAATTTTCTTATTCTTACTCCACAAAGACAAAAGAGCATTAATCTTCAAAAAATAGCCCAAATATCATGCTTTTGACTCACTTTAACTTCTTTGCTTCTAAATTGTGCCTAAAATTACATATGAGTCAAAGTGAGTATCTTGAATAATTTCAAGTCATTAATCGTGAAGTGTTATGGAATAATTTCATAATCAATTAAGAACTTATCATCCATCAATGCATTTATTACCATATTCCCTATTAAAGGCCAAGCTCTCTAGTAGAAGAAACCATTAAGGACAAAGGGCTTTGTAAAGGCCTGTTTAAGATCTCTTTATCCTCATTCTTCATTAAGAACCTTATAAAGGATTTGAAAATTATAGAACTTGATATATTGGGAGCATGCTTTCCTAATATGCCTTCAAAGAAGTTCAAGCCTTCTTGTTTAGTCTCTTGATAAGTTGAGATTATAGAGCTATCTTCCTTGGTAAGTGAGCAAATCCTATTCTGATTTTTTCTAGCTAGTATAGAATTATGTAAAAAAAATTCGTATTTCTTTATTCTTCTTTTATCTATACAAACTTTGATCTTTACATCAGTAATGATATATGATAGGACACTACCTTATAATAGGGTTTAACTGCCTTTTTCTCCAGCTCCTTTAAGGTACCATCGTCAATATTTTGATATATAAGTTGATGGATCATCAACATATTTTATTTGGAGTTAGTCATTTCTTGTTCAGTATTTGTTCCTTTCTGAGCATTCAATTTCTTCAACTTTTGCTTCACCCAATGAAGTTTCCTAATGGCACTTGAAGCTCTTCACTCTTAGAATAAGGACCTTCATTCCTTTAAGGATGGCTATATTAAATCCTTCTAGTCCCAAAAGGTAATTGTTGAATTTGAAACGTATTAATTTCTTGCAATTGTTGAAGATATTTTGCGTCATAATTGGTGAATGATCTAAGAAACTTAACTCCATAAATTATTCCTTACTCTCTAGGAACTTCAAAATCCAATGATTATTAACCAAAGCTCTATCTAACTTTTTCCATATTAACCATCTAAAGCTTTGTTATTGCTTTATATGTCGAATATTCGTTCATGCCTCAAATTTGTGACTCCTATTTTCTCTATACACTCTCCTAGATCAATAGAGTAGTTTCTACCATTCACATTTCCTTTAACTTTTGACCTGTAAATAGTGAAATTGAAATCTCATATTATGATCCAAGGTTGATGTGTTATTGGTTGGATGCCTACAATTATGTTGCATAGTAGTTTTCCTTGGAATTTGAAGTTCAATCCATAAACATATGTGATACTTTACTATTTTCTTGAATAAATTACAACCAAGTGAATCATCTAATCACTTGAAACTAACTTAATAACTCTTAACGTACTTGCATCAAAAGCAATAATTATTCTTCCATTGTTATGGCACTAGTGCTTTGATATTAGAGGCCATTGTCTTCCTAAGTAGCTAAGCTTGAACATATTCTCTTTGCTTAGCTTCATTTGTAAAAACCCTATGATTGTTGATTTAATTTCATCTATAAAACTTGCTAACAAAATTTATTTTATTGGGTAGCTAATTCCCTTTAGCTTCCAAGCTAATATTGATATAGTATGGGGATTTCATTTACAGATCCCTTGACCCTCTTATTCCTTCGTGACTTCCTTCTATTGTCACTAATAAAGCCCTTCTTATTTGCAACCTAGCTTATCCATTTCTCTACCATAACATCCTATTGAATTTAATTTTAATTGTCCTTAGTATTGACTTGAAGGTCTATTCTTCCCTCTACTTCATCATTAAGAACAACCTCATCATCTACATGCTTTCCTACCATCTATATTGATGTTACCCTTAAATCCTTTCCTATTTAGACTTCCCCTCCCTCCTTACCTTCTTAATCCATGCTATTTTCATTTTGCAGCTCTTGATCACTTTTTCCTTTTCTTTTCTTTCAACTAGCATTCAAATCCATCAGTTCTTCATATTCTCCTCTTAAAACCTTCCTCTTTTTTGACCTTTATAGTTTTCCTTATTGCCTTAATGATGGTTTCCAATGGTTGGATACCAAGATTGTATCTTCCACCAATGTTTCATTTTCCCTTAACCTGAGAATTAGAATCAACTCATGAAATTATTTCTCCATCTCTATACTCACACACATTTTAGTATAACCTACTATTTTCCTCTTGGAAATGGTCTCATCCTATAATAGACTTATGAATGAAACTTGCAAGCATGCTCAATCCTCTAGTAGACCAACATTCTAAGAGAACAATGTGAAAATTCACTTATAAATGAACATTATCTTATCTCACATACTCAAGCTTAAAACCTAGTTTCTATACTTGTAGAAAAATAGGATGATCTGCAATGCGCCAAGGACCAGCCTCATCCACACCTTTTGTATTACTTTTAATTCAAAACTATAAGAAAATGAGATTATTTTTATGATTGGGAAAGGAGGGTGTCACCTCATAAAGAACCCCACCAATGTAGCATTCTAATTCCTAGCACCTGGCGAAACTATTCCTGTAGTCAATTTGAGCTTGGGGAACAAACTCTAACTTACGGTTATCCTCCAATGTAGCATTCCAGCTCCTAGCACCTTCCTTTTAAGACTTCTAAATCTAAAGAAACTCTTCTTTTACCATCGATTGAGCTTGGGGGACAAAATTCCAACTTATAGCTATTGGTTTCTCCCACAATTATTTCCGGGCCTTTCTGACATTGGAGGCTAGTACAAAGGGAGCACGTTGTAGGTTAGGTTGAGTATTTGGTGGTTGAACTAAGAGAGTGATAAGTTAGGAGGGGTGGGAAGTTTAAATCTAGTTCATTTTCAAAAAAAATTTCTAGCTATAATATTATCTAGTGCAGTGTTTACTAATAGGATGGGAACTTTTAATGCCTTGTCAGGGCTGATGATGATAGACATTCCTACTGTTGCTTTGTTATAGGTCTTGGGAAAGAATGTTTATAAAATTCAAAATAGTAAGAAGTTGAAGGCACCAGATAACTTAATTATGAAAAGATCCTCTTGCTCTAGGAAACAAAAACTACACAATAGGTTAAATATAAAGGTTGAACTTCCTTAGAAAGGAGGACAAAGTAGGAGAAGCAAAAGTAGAAGAGAGCAGTGGCTAGCTTGAATGTGAAAGATGACGAGTACGTAGAAAACTAGTGGGAGCAGAACCTGGAAACCACTATGGAGAGAGCCAACAAAGTAGATACGATGAGATTTCTAAAGAGAAGTCATAGCTTCTCTTATTAGACATTTTTATTGCATTCAAGCATTTTAATACTTGCTATAATTAATGTATTATAGGAGTGTATTAGATGTTTTAAAGTATGTTTTTTAAGTTTATAATACAATAATTTTAAAGTTTTATATGTTTTTCTAAATCATAGGTTACATTTAATATTTATATAAGTAATTTTTAAATTTTATATGTTTTTCTAAATTATATATTACTGTTAATATTTATATAAGTAAGCGTTATAGTGATTCTTGAATTTTTTCCTTACATTTTAAATATAATAATTTGCACACATGAAACTAAAGAAAGTATAGAAACTTTTATATTTCTATGTAAATAAGTGAAAATTTTTAATTTTTATTATAATTCTTATAATTTTCTAAGATAAAATGTTATAAAAAAGTTTGAAAAATGATAGTCATAACTTCTTAAATATACATATCCATAAACATGTGAAATGGTGGGAGCTTTTAGTTTAAAACTTGTTAGTTTTATTTAAACTAAAAAGTTATATTTGAATTAATATAAATATGTCAATAATTGATTTACTTAATATTTGATTAGAATTTTTACAATAAATTAAGATTTTAAAAAATAATTCGTAATTCATATTATAGAAATTTGTTTCAAACTTAATTACATGTAAAACTTTGTTTAATAATATAAAATTAAAATTTATTTCTATAAATATTATGCTTATTAATTCGATATAGTTTTTTAAATCTTTTCTAATGAATTAATATAAATAAAGATACAAATATAAATAAAATCATATATAATTATAATCATAAAATGATAATTATATATTATATAATTAATTTTATTGTTATATTAAGTATTAAACGAATAAAAAGCGACGTTGAACAACAATTACATATATATTTAAAAGAAATTAGACAATTGGATCGACGATCTCCAGTGCCTAAGGATGTTCTGTTGCCTAAAGTTATCGGCCCAAAAAAATGATGAACATGAGAAGCTGACATGATTACACGATTGCCTTTATGGTCAAGAGAACGATTTGTTGTTATTCAGCCCGACAACATGGGATATTCTTATGTTTGCTCTAACATAATGAAATCAGCATTTTATAGTTCTAATGTTTAGGAGCTTTGTGAATTTGACTCTAGGATCTCGGGCTTGGTGTTTGATTCTGGAATCTACACGAAGTGGAGGATGATACAGAAGAAAGGTTCCTGACCAAAGGGATCAGTGACTGCACAACATCCGTCATTAGCGGCCTATAATCTGCTTCTGGCTGCACACACATGGCTGCAATAGCAGCTACCTGTAAGCATGTTTAGCAATAGGTTATCTGTGACGTTTTGCTTAATTAATGAACAAGAAGCTGATGATATATAGTTACTGAGGTAACCTGAATGAAGTCCTTTTTGGAGTACTGGCCTTGCAGGGCAGGATCAACCATTTCTACTATCTTTTCCCGGTTAGTTAACCTTGGAAGAGCCTGCAAATATAGCAGAGATGTTTCACCACCTATGAGATTCCAATACCAATGATCAAAGATGCAAGTTGAATTTAGCTGATACAGTGTCGGGCCACATTAGTTCTGTCAATTACTCATCATCATTGACAAATATAAATGGATGATTGATGCATGTACAAGTGTTTCTAATATGAGAAAATGACAGTTCAAAGATTTTTCTATTTTTTATTTGGAAGAGAAAATTGATGGATTCTAGTTCACTAACCCAAGAGACAAGAACATGTTCGCCAGGAGGCCGTTTGGTATCAACCGGTATCCGCCCAGTCAATAGCTGTAAGAGAACGACTCCATAGCTGTAGACATCTGATTTTGTAGTAAGCTTACCTGTTGAAGCATACCTGAAACACCCAAAAATGGAGATAAGTAAATGTAAGTTAGCAAAAACTAATTGCTTAGTGGGGAAAGGACATTGAAACAGAGATAAATATCTTTATCAAATGAGCATTGAACATGACATTTTGCTTGCTATACATACTTCGAGGATAAAGAAAACGACTTGCTGCCTATGGGGGACCTTACTTTGCCCATGTGCATTCTTATGTGACAAATGACACGGCACTGTACCTATTGGAAGATTCATTAGCATGATATGTATGATTGATGATAAAGCACTCACTCTGGTGCTAGATAGCCAGTGGTCCCCAGCACACGGGTCGAAATCTGACCATTGATCTTGTCTGAGCCCATCTTGGCCAATCCGAAATCAGAAACCTTCGCTCGAAAATTTTGATCCAACAAAATGTTGCTGCACTTGAAGTCACGGTGGATAACTGCTGGGGTGGAATGCTCGTGGAGAAATTCTAAGGCCTTGGCACAATGCAGGGCAATTCCCAAACGGGTCACCCAATCTAACGGTGGATTTTTCTTGCGATGAAGATGTTGTTGGAGAGTACCATTAGGCATGAATTCAAATATCAGGAGCCTATGGTGATGGTCAGCACAATAGCCAAGTAGCTCTACCAAGTAAGGTGAGTGCAGCCTGCTTAACAGATCTACCTAAGAAATAAATTTGGACTTCATTAACATATATGAAGGCAAGAGTAGGTGGCTTGACAAATCAGCACAAATGATCTTAACTGGTGTTTGTGCTAAGAGCATTAGGAAGAAGACAAACACAAAAAGAAAGGGATAGTGCAAGCAAAAGCCAATGAAGGAAGTGACTTGCCTCCATCCTGAAAGCACGCTCCCCTTGTTTTCCTTCCCTATGTAGCATCTTAATCGCAGCTACAGTCCCATCACTAAGAATACCCCTATATACCACTCCATACCCACCATTTCCGATCACATTTGCTTCACTGAACTCCTCTGTGGCTCTTTCAAGGTCCTTGTACGTAAACACTTGAACTCTATTTTTCCTTTGGGGTTTCTGCCCCATATTGCCTCCATATAGACACCCACCCTTCACATCTGCAGCATACCAAAATCAAATTTAAGCTGGAGATACAATTGCTATAAGGAAAAGGAGAAAACCAGAAGAAGAAGAAAGATATTACATACACGTTTGGTTACAGAAAAGTATTGTTTTCAAACAACGAAACATTTACCAGAACAGGTTTGCTCTGATTGAAAATGGGAGCAATTCCATTAAAATGGTATAGCGGAACAAACCGAAGAAACCAAGGTAAGTACATTCTGTTCCTTGAAAAACAAATGATTATTGACAATGATGGACATCAAAATTCAGCTTCTTAAAATAAAACATAAAAGTGACTCAAGAAATCTATGTATATCGAACCATGAAAAGGGAAGTTATTACCTGGGCTAGAAGTGAAGTTTATGGCAGTATGAGAAATGAACACGCTATTTGTGTTGTGGATGCTACCATTGTCCTTGGAGCTGTTTCTACTTTTACCACGCTTGAGACGTGTGAGCATAAAAATAATGAGAAAGATAGCAAAAAGTACAATAACAGAAATTGTAGATATGATGATGATGAGAATGGAAGTCGAAGCAAGATTGGTATGGTGGTTGTGGGGTGTTGGTGAGTTGTGATGTTTATGATTACTAAGATCACCAGCTGCACCTGGAGGTTCAGCAAAACCACCACTACTGATGCTTGTTTCCATGAACAGAATGAGTTAGCAACTAAGAAAGACGCCAAAAACGACTGAGACGAGAGATGTTAGATAGAGAAGAGACTGGTAAGAAGATTAGTCATGTTTAAGAGGATGGAGTTTCCTTTGGTACAGGAGGTTTAACTTGTCCTTTAACCCTTCCTAGGAGGGCACATTGATGAGTTGTATGGGTGCAGAATGTCTCTCTCTCTCTCTCTCGTGAATAAAGGAGCTGTCTTGTGTACTTATTCAACTCTTGCGTTGTCTTTATCTAAGGAATGGTCTTTTTCTTGTATTAGGAAAGTTCTGAAACTTTTGTTACCATTCCCCACATCCATGTTCAACCATATCATTCGCTAATTTATTTGATCTTCTTTCCTGCTCTTTCTAATTAAACTACTTCATTCTGAAAATCGGTAGTATCGTTCGCCTCATCTTTATTTAATTCTCTTTTAAAGGCAATTTAAGTTTCACAGGACAGAAGGAATCTTAAGGATTATAACATAAAAGTTCACTTTCCCTCCCTTGTCTAAATATGCAACGATACTAACATATTCAACTTTAGTTGAAGTTTGGAAGTTACCCGCTTATGAGATTGCTTCCATTATCACCTTTGGTCCATATAAGGGAAAGTTTTAACTTCAAGGCAAAAGATTTCCAAGGAACTGGGACCAAAGACTGCTTCAACCCCTTACTCTCTGCGATAACGAATGTGAAACATTAATTTTAAGACTTCAACCGTGGAAGATAACGTGGGCAAAGTAGTTTGTCTTCTAGTAAAAGGAAAGACACAGATCCGGTTCCTAAACTTGATGTTCAATACAAAAATCAAAGCTTGCACAAATTCAAGGAAATCAGATTCCCATGTTGGTCAGTCCCAGCATAACATTGACCTGCAGATTTATAATGATTTTACATAAATCACGTGACTTCTACCGTACCAATAAAAAGTCATTAATTAATTAAAACTAATTAAAAATTAATATAATTATTAACAAAAATGATTATCTTAATTTTTAAATTTAAAACTCTTTTAAATTATAAAAGAGATGGAATTAATCTATAAATAGGTTACTCATAATCTAAGAGCCGAACAAGCTCAATATTAATTAGAAACTAGTTTCTAAAATTATAATTAATTAGCCTCAATTAGATGGAAAATAATTGATTAGACTACTTAAAAGTAAGAAAATTGTTTTCTTAAATCATCAAGAAAGTTATTTCTTAATTAGATTTATTTATTTCAATTTGATTGAGATAAATTAAATTTATTGTTTTTTTAAGAATTATTATTGAATTTATTTAGAAATTTACTATAAGAAGAATGGAGTTTAGTAACGAAATTTACCGACGGTACATCTACACATTCCGTCGCAAAGCTTAGTTAGCAATGGATTTTACCAACGAAATAAGGTATCAGAGAAATGATCGTAGGTAATAATTTGGGACGAATCACATAATGTCCGCCATAAATTTATCAAGAAAAATTTTGTATAACCGTCGGTAAATATATTGACGGTTGTTCTGTGCTGTCTTTGATTGGTAAAGTTACCGACGGAAAAAATATGTCTGTCGACAAACTTACTGACAGAATTGGTTATTCTGATGGTAAATTAATGTTGTCATTACCTATAGTTATTAGTTATCCTTCGGTAAATCGAATAGATTTTACTGACGAACTTTATTTTCCGTCGGTAAATTTACTAAAAACCATTTTTTAAAATTTTCCTGTATTAAATTTTATTTGATGATGTTATGGTTTACACATAATTTAAATAATTACAAGTATCAGAACAGAATACCATAATATCAGATCCGAACTTTAAAGTACCAGAATAGAACTTGTCTGTATCAAAACATTATCTGATTATATTAGAACATAACTTAGTTATTTCAGAACATAGCTTGATTGTATCATAACTGAGCATGTAATAGAATACAAAACAAATTTGACTGCTAATCCTTTTATAAAAGTGGGTAACGGGACCAGAATAGAAGATACACATATTTGGTATCTGAAACAAAAGAGACTTAAATATTTGAAATAGAAAACACAGAAGTGTCTAAAATCAGAAGACACTGGAGTGTCTGGCACGGAAGACATTGAAGTGCCTAGTTATAGGAGCAGTTGCAAACCCTTCTAGGCATTCATATTTACCCACGACTAGGATTTGGTAGTTTTAAAACAAAACATTTCATATTTCAGAATCGTATGTAAAAGATGTAGTGCATAACATATGTCTTTATTCCATTTTTCTCAAATTGAACATATCCATTCACATCCAAGAACTTAACATACCTCATGAACACAAACACTTATAATAATGTACTAATAAATGCATTATGTATTTACACATTACATATAATTACACAAATTCCCAATTCACAAACAATCATATTCAATTCACTTCACATAAATCCTTTGAAAAACATTTGTGTTCATAAGGACACATTCATCCTTAAACACACCATACATTTCAACATTAGACACATTATTTCGTAACAACACATTCGTTAAGTAATTACCTCAATTAACAATCTCTAACTAAATTAACTTTATTCAATTAATCTAACCTCAATTTAAGTTCACTTCCCACCATAAACAAGTCCAATTAAGTCCTAATATACCAAATAAAAGACCTAACCTTATATAGTTCATCAATTGCATAAAACCAAGTTTTCTACGTTCGTAATCACTTCCTATGACCATGGAATTGTGCCTTATAAATCCCACAATCGTGGGATGAGTGAACCTAAGATTCACTCACCCACAACCATCAGTTTGTTTCTAAAACTTAACTTATTCGCTTTAATTCTACCTTATTCATGCTTCAATATCTCATCAAATTCATGTCCAAACCAATTAAAAAATCATTCATTAAGCATTTCACAATCCATTATCTTTCAGGTACCAACATCCAAAGTAAAAGCTATCAAACAAGTATCATATTATAGACCTCAATTCATCATCAATTCAATACATATTCTATCCAATTCAAGCACCAACTAATTCATATTAAGCATGCAATAAAGTTTAGCATTCCCTTACCTTCTTAAATTTAAATTAACAAGCCAATCAAACCCTTCATGCAACCAACACAAGTCCAAGATCAAGGTGCAAATCTTTGCACTAAGAAGAAAACATAGCAGATAACATAATCTACTTCCTTGATGCAATATTTGGTTAAGAATTTGGAGTGGTAATGCATGGATTTGTAGAAAAACTTTAGAGATGAAGGAGAGGGATAATTTCGATGGTGATTAAGAAAGAAGAGAAAGAATAACCAGCAAAAACACTTTTGCCTTAGTTAGACCATTTGATGCTAGGTGTCACTCCCACCATAAGGCATATGCCTCCTTTGCATGTATCACATATGTCCTGCATTTAAGCTACCAATTGTCACACTTCTATTAAGCCATTTGTCACTTAATGAATGTTGCCAAATGCCACAATTCAATCAGGCCACTTGTCGCTCAACTATAGTTGCCAAATGTCAATGCATTAGCTATGCCAAATATCACAAACTCATAGGCTTAGTCATCCAAATTTCCATGTACCAACTTGTCTTGTTACTTGAAAATTTTCCTAGTCCAATTGTACATTTTAGTACTTCAATTTACTAATGTTATCAATTAATTCCAAGTCATTAAGTATGATCAATTAAACTAAGAATTCAAGATATATATAATTCACAATCATATAACAATTTCAACACCTATCACATTTACTTTCATAAACATGTAACATTTCAACTAGGGTATAATTTAGGGTTTTACATGTGCAGCTATTGTGGTTGAATAGATCAGTTTCAGAACCGATTTGAGAGATACGACAAGATAAATATCAAGTTTCAGAATAAGGCACAAATTAAGTTTCCGCTTTATTATGATTTATGTTAATCATTTTATAGAATTAAAGTGATATTGGTTTTTGGGAAATAAAAATACAAAAAAGTTTCATGATTATGCCACTGTGGTCGGGATCAGATTCCAACCCGGTTTCCTAACAACTAGGAGAAAAATATAAAATATGGGTTAAAATAGAGCTAGAGATTAAAAATAAAATTTAAAAATTAGCCTTCTTTATGTGAGTCTATAGTACTTCAGTTTTAATAAACTACATTACAATTTAAATAATTAAACATTTAAAAAATTTAGAGAAACATTATAGAAATTATTACTTCTTTTAATATAATTTTATTTTAGATTTCTTATGTATTTGCTTTAATAACATTATTACAATTTAAATATAAAATCTTGGAGCCTTGTATCTTATGTTACAATTTTAAGGATTTATTTCAAAATGTTTATTATTAATTAAAAATAATTTTAATTAATGCTATGTCAAATTAAATGAACTATAAAAAAGATGAACAAAGTAAGCAAAGTAGAGCATATATGAAATTCAAGAGAGTTTCACTGCAATTCAAGTCAAGTAGAAAAAGAACAATTATAACCTTTCTATATGTAACAAATTATTGTAATCTATTTATTGAAGTTATCTTTGTCAATTTAATGATCTAAGGATTCAAATATTGCATAATAATTTTATTTTGTGAATAATTAATGAATATTTAATCATTAAGAGGAAATTTTGTTTAACTTTTTTTAAAAATAATCTTGATGCCTCAAAATATTTATAAGAAACTTTTGAAATAGTTTTTTAATCAAAATTTTATCTAAAGAGTTTTTTTAAATCTTAAAAAGAATTTGAGAAGTTTTGAAAAACTTGTTTTATGAGATTTAGTGGACCTATGTTAGAGTTAGGTCAACCTATGTTTGGATTTTAAAATGGTTTATGTACTTTTTGTTGGATCAAAAACAAAAACATACTAGATTTGGCTCAACGTTAGATTTCAAAAAAATTTTCCGAAATCAAAATGTAGCAAAAGCATGATAAACAAATTAACATGTTTAATCTATATATGATCTGGTAGTAGAAAAATAAATAACATAAGAAGAAGATTGAAATTTTACCGACTCCTTTGCTATAGCTTTGACTCTTTGCTATTGTATCCTCTCCTTGTTATTGTATCCTCTCCTTACTATTGTATCCTCAACCAATCTAACCTACCACTTGTTCTCCTTGGACAACTTGGTTAACCAGATCCTTTGGTTGGGATAGGAGAAGAAATATTGTAGAGGTTTTTTGCTTTGTCATCAACTAGTTGAAAGAACCAAAATGAGACACTCTCATTCCTAATTTCAGCTAGATCATGAAAGAAAGGAGAGGGGAGTCATCAAAACCAACCAATGCACCACTTCTTTCTTCTAATCAAAATGAAAGAGAGGGCAATAAATGAGACATTCTCATTTGTTTAATATGGTTATATGAATAGAAAAAAAAACTAAAACAAGACCCTCTCATTTCCGGTCATATGATGAAAGAAGGAAGAGAGAGCAACAAATGCACTACTTCCTTCTTTTAATCAAAATGAAAGAGAGGCCAATAAATGAGACATTCTCATTTTCGGTTATATGACGAAAGAAGGGAGAAAGAGCAGTAAATGCACTACTTCCTTCTTTAATCAAAAGAATGCTAAACGGTTCACATGTTTTTGTACATGTTAACTTTAAATGACATCCATTAAACCATTTAATGATAAGAACATTAAACCATTTAATGAGGACACCATTAAACCTTTTAATGATGAAGAAGCATGATAAAAACCCACCTTATATTTAGCAATTCAATGCTAAATGTGCAGCTATCCATTTAGCTATATAAAAATGAAAATTTACATCATTGTAAATTTCGGTTTTGCCCCCCTTTTTGTCTTTACAAATATTGTTTCAATTTAATTAATCTAATTAATCAAATCAAACCAAAATAAGCCCAATATTAAATGTTCATTTTGGGCTTCAAATTAACAATTAATTAGTGTAAGCCCAACATTTAATCATATGCTTAAAACTCAATTTAGTTAACTCTTAATTAAATTGTTCTGGTCTTATTATTCCGAATCTAATTCGATCCTTTCCTTTGTTTATTTTATTTTCAGTAACCTCTATTTATTTTTCTTACTTTGCTTGAAAACCTTTCCTAGAAGCCAAGTGGGGAATCTAATTGGACTTATATAATTCAAGCTCAAATAAGCTCGGAATTAATTTAATCTCGTTAGAAATAATTCCAACTTATTAACTAATTGTCATTCCATTAAAGATAATTAGCTGAACTCTTGAATTACTAAATATTATGAGAATACATGTTTCAAATTAGATGTCCAATTGCAAACTCTATTATGAACCATATTATAGTCAATCGTACAATAAAGGGTAAAATTACCGCTTTGCCCTTAATTAATTTTTCCTTCTAGATCTCCTGCTTCACTCTATATGGTGATTAACACACAAGATCTCATTTTGGTGTTAATAATTGATGAGTAGTTAGTCCATCAAACTACTGGCACCAATTTAATCACCAATCTCCATTAAACATCTAAAGTGATGATATCACTATAAACTCTTTATTTATGTGAATATTCCTTGATAGATGTTTTAATTAATAATTCCAACATGCAGAAACTAGATTGATACTCTTTAAAAATCCATTCTGACCATATCAAGGATTATAATGAAACACATATGAGTTCACCACTCATCAAGATTGCGGTTCGCAATAAAATAATACTAAAGTGTATGTTTTAAGATTAAAGAAATGACCTACTTTAATCTTTAAAAACATATATGATTCCAAATTCATTTAATAGTGCCATTATCTATAGTCAACTACTATCATGATATGAAACTCATCACTCCCTTGAAGTAAACTCCTTTACTTACATAGAGATAAATTGCAATACTACAGTCTAAACCATAATCAAGCGACCAATTTGATTATTCAACTATGAATCAACTAATTTAGATTATAATATTATACATGTTTCCCATACATCTCCATGTATATGTATATTACTTACAAAAGAATTTTGGTACCTTATAACTAGTTATATAATGCTCCTACAAATAAAACCAAACTCTTTTGTTTTATTAATAATAAATATTTTTATTACAAAAGTAACTAGAAGAAGATTAAGTTATATTTAATTACACGCACTATATTTTCATAACTCTAACAATCTCCCACTTGCCCTAAAGCAAGTTTGACATATCCCTCATTCTTATCCCTTCTAGGTGACCCTTAAAACTCTTTTGAAATGAAGTCTTCATAAATGGATCAGCAAGGTTTTGCTCTGTAGGAATCTTTACCACATTCACCTCACTAGGCTGTATTATCTCCCTTATGAGATGATACTTTGTTTTAATATGTTTGGTAGCTTTATGGTTCCAAGGTTCTTTAGAATTAGCCACTACCCCACTATTATCACAATAAAGTATAATGGCCTTTTCTGCCTCAGGAACTACCTCTAAATCATTTAGGAACTTGCAAAGCTAAACTACTTCTTTTGCTGCTTCATAAGCAGCAACATACTCGGCCTCTGTAGTCAAATCAACAACACAAAATTGCTTGACACCCCTCTGGACTATGGCTCCACCTCCTAAAGTAAACATAAAACCATAAGTTGATTTCCTTGAGTCAAATATCTAATTGGAAATCAAAATATGTATGTCCTGTCGGAATAAGGTTACTTCCAGAGTAAATAAGAATTAAGTTCTTCGTCCTACAAAGATACTTTAGTATGTACTTAACCACTGTCCAATGCTCCATTCTTGGATTGGACTGGAATCTGCTTACCAGTCCTAGTATGTAACAAATATCCAGTCTGGTGCAAAACATAGCATATATTAAACTTCCAACAGTCGAAGGATATGGAATGTTATGCATGCGTTCGACCTCCTCTTTGGTCTTAGGTGCTTGCTCTTTTGAAATTTTGATTCCATGTCTATTAGGTGTGAAACCCCTCTTAGGATCCTGCATACCAAACTTATTGTGCATGTTCTTAATCTAGGTTAATTGAGACAAGACTATCTGTTTGTTCTTATGATCCCTTATATGCTTGATCCCTAGCACGTAGTTAGCCTCTGCTAAATCCTTCATTGAGAACTGTTCGTTTAGCCATCCTTTGACCATAGATAACATTCCTACATCATTCCCAATGAATAGAATGTTATCAACGTACAGAATTAGAAAAATAACCTTGCCTTCTTGTATCCTTTTATAGACACAAGGCTCATCTAGGCTTTGTATGAACCCATAGGTTTTGATAGATTTATCAAACCTAATAATCCAAAACCTAGATGCTTACTTAAGTCTATAAATGGACCTCTACAATTTGCATACCTTATGCTCATTACCTGACTCAATGAATCCTTCTGGTTGGGCTATATAAATGGTCTCCTCGAGATCCCCTTTAATAAATGCGGTCTTGACGTCCATTTTCCATATTTCATAATCAAAATAGTCTGCTATGGCCAAAAGAATTCTGATAGACTTAAGCATGGAAACTGGAGAAAAGGTCTCCTTATAGTTTATACCCTCTTTTTGAGTATAGTCTTTAGCTACCAATCTATCTTTAAAAGTCTCTACCTTTCCATCTAATCCTCTTTCCCTTTTAAAATCCATTTACAACTATGTCTTTTACATCTGGTGGTAGATCTATAAGGATCTAAACTTCATTAGTGTACATGGAATTTATTTTCGATTCCAATCCCTTGAGCCATTTTTCTGCATCAACATCATTAATAGCTTGTGTATAAGTAATGTGATCTATTTCTTCTTAGTCTAAGATGGAAATTATGCCTTCTCCAAGACCTAGATACCTCTCTTGTTGTCTCATAACCCTCCCACTACATCTAGGCACTACTTGATGTTCAGGATGCTCTTCCGATTCAATTCTTGAATCCATTTTGACATCTTGTTCTGCTATATCCAAATCAACTCTTGGTTTGGATGAAATAGCAGACTCTGTTAGTACTACTTCACTTCTTCCTGTGTGATTTCTAAAAAATTCTTCCTCTAAGAAGGTCACATTTGTCAACTTAAATACCTTCCTATCCTGAGGACTGTAAAAATAGTACCTTCGTGTACCCATAGGATATCCTATAAACAAACATACTTCTAACCTTGGTTCCATCTTTGTGGATTAAGGCCTTCGAACTAGGCAGGCCCAAGTCCTTAAGTGTCACAATGAAGGCACTCAGTTAGTCCATAACTACCTAGGTGTTTTAGGCACCAATTTGGACAAAGAAAAGTTAAGAAGATAAGTTGCCGTTTGTATGGCATATCCCTAGGAAGATTCTGGAAGGCTACCGTAGGACAACATTGATCTTACTATTTCTAATAGAGTCCTATTCCTCCTCTCAACTACACCATTCTGTTGAGGTTTTCGAGGAGCTGACAAGTTGGAAACAATTCCATTGTCAATTAGAAATTGTTAGAACTCTCCATATAAGTACTCACCACCTCAATCCGATCGAAGTTGTTTTAATGGCTTGCCAAGCTGCTTCTCAGCTTCAGCTTTGAATTCTTTGAGCCTTTCAAAGGATTCAATCTTTTTATGCATCAAATACAAATAGCCATATCTAGAGTAATCATCTATAAGGGTTATGAAATATTCATAACCTCCTCTATTGTAACATCCCATTCCTATACTAAGGGCTAGAATCCTAAAATTTGGTACATGTGAGATCAAAGAGAGATTTAGAAAAATATGCATTTCATACTCATGCATAATGTCAGCATACACACATGAGAATTTGATTATTGTACACATTAAAATAATTGTTCATGCATTGAATTGACAATTTTCAGGTATAAATGATTGTTTTAATGTAAATACGATGCGAATTATGAACTTTTGTTCGTAAAAATTAAGTTGGAGTGTATAAGTAGTGAATTATAATTTTTGACAAAATTTGGGAATTTTCTATAATTTAAGGGTATTTTTGGACTAGGAAAAATGCCAAGCGGCAGAAGAATTGATGAATAGTAGTAGAAATAAGGGTCAAATGGTAATGGAAATTTTTATAAATGACTTTGGGATTTAATAACTTATGTCATCAAAAATTGGGAGACAATTGGAGTAGAAATTGGAGACAAAATGGACTACTTATTAAAGTGGACCACATGGAACCATGGGGAAGTGCAAGTGACATGTCACTTGATACACCACATATATAAGCCACGAAATTCATTAAGTGAAAGACCATATTTTAGGTCTTTCACTTGCTAAACATGATTCATCCTTCCCTCATCTCCATTTTCTTCATTTCTTCATTCATTCTCTCCTTCTCACGACACTCTCTTCTCCAAAACCTCAAAGTTGAACCTTGCCTTCTTCCATCGCTATCCACTTAAATACTTTGCTATCTTCTTCTGGTTGCTAAAGGAACCCAGCCTATTCTACCTTAAAAAGGTAAAGATCGTGTATGTGGAGGAGCTAGGGTCTTGGTGATTTGAAGGAGCTTTGAAGCTAAATCAAGTAAGTCCTCTTCATGGCTTTGATGAATGGAGCATGTTTGATGATAGTTAGGAGTTAGATGTTCATGATATGAGGATGGGTATATGCTAAAAATGTGCATGATAAATGGGGATAGATTCATGTCTAGCTTGTGTTTTGATGGATAATAGATTACAGAACAACATAATGTTGGATTGAGTGAGTGAATGGTGTTTAAAGTGTGCTGGGAAAATATTAACTGGGACATTTTTCACTGATTAAACTTTTGTTTGTTTAGCCATAATTTGTTCTGCAGTTATCCAAATGAGATGATCTTTGATTTGGATTAAATTAGAGATATATGGCTATAGTTTGTATGAAGACATTGATTTCAAATTGTATCTTTAAGACTTTCCAATTTTGACTTGAAGTTTAGGACTGGGTGTAGGAAAAAGTGTAGAAAAACTAGATACATATTGGGTTTTTGTTTTGTTTTCTTGATGAATTAATGTGAACCTCTTTGGGTGTTTTTGTGATGATGTAAAGTGATTCTAAAGCTAAAGAAAGGGATTAATGTGGTGTCTTGAAATGTGAAGGATCAAGGTGATAGTTAGAAGTGAAATGAAAGTGGAAATGAAGTTGAATATGTGCAAAAAATCGATGATGAATGCATATATATGTGTATGTTCTGTTAGTAGTTTTTATGATCAATCATGGGCTATAATTGAGTTAAAATGGATTTAGAATAATGGATAAATGATGAGTATTGAACTAGAAATGACAGACTAAGCATGAGAAATTGAATGTTGTAAGTAAAAAGTTAGAAATCTGGAAAAAATAGAAAACAATTGGACATACTTTGGTGCAAGAGGCATAACTATTTCTATAGAACTCAGATTGAGGTCATTTGGGTATGGTTGTAAAGAGGAATTTGAGTTCTACAAATTGTATGAGACCTCGAGAAAATATTTTGATTTCCAAAGGGTCAAATTTTCAAGTTTCTATAAGTGACCCATAAAAGTCTATTTAACGGACATGGATGTCCGCCTAACGGACATTCACGGGTCAAGTAACCCTAATTGAGACATAAATGAGTCTTAAATTGAACCTAGTATGATCCTTGGTTTATGTGACTAATGGATGATAGGTTTGAAGTGAAAATGAAGGTTATAACTTAGTGAATGAAGGGAAAATATCAAAGGACCCGAGGCATGAGTATAATGGGAATGAAGATGTTCATATGATTGTAGCTATGATTCAAAGAAGTTGAGTAATATTTATTAAGGGATTAATTATGAATGTGAGAATTGGATATTATGAGATCATATGAGGTTAGAAAAGATATGACGAGAAATTGAGTTATGTTATAGCATAACTAAGTGTTCTTGTGGTGTAAGCTTATGAATAAGCTAGACACATACAAAGGGTAAAGATTGAATGGAGAATTTAGAATGATCATGTACAAATGAAGTGTAAACCTAAGTTCAATTAGACATATATGAGTTATGAAATGGGAATGAGCATAAGATGTGAATTTAGAAAATATACCCAGGATTGTCATTAAGCATGCATTATACATTACACACATACATATGTGTAAAACTGAATGTTTATGTGATTGTGCAATTAATAATGTATGTGCAATCTGTGTTTTGCATAATGATGATACATGATAGAACATCCACATCCAGACAGTTCCGTATCATGGAAGCTAATGCTAATATGGAGTGTACTGTGAGTAGACCTAGATGACCTTACTTTATTGCTTATTTGTTTATATTATGTATTGAATGATTATAAATGTGATTTGATTGTTGAATTCGGACAATGAAGGTCCGATGATTGTGATATATGAACGGGATATTGAAGTGCTACTTGTATATGAATTTGACTGAAATAAGTGTACATAATTTGATTGTTAAATGCCAGACCACGGTCCGATAATAAATGTGTTGTGATTGTGCATTTGCATATGAATGAAAATGTGATTCTCAACTTTAATGTTGAATGCCTGTAGGGCCCCCTTATCACAAGGTACACACCGGGACGCCCGTAGGTCATTTCGGTACATATCCTTCGATAAGGGTGAGCTACGAATAATCACTACAAACACTCCACTTGGCATCATAATAAAACATTAATATAAAAATC
>JANVCQ010000007.1:8397806-8408088 GCA_025531925.1 Erythroxylum plowmanianum
AAGAAATGGAGTTCATTGATTAAAACCTTGGACTTAAAGAGTTCTTTAAGGTTTACCATTTGAAACTTAGTGATTCATTCCCATTAAAATTCATTTCGAACTATGATAGCCAAAGATTGTTTTCAAGAGGATACTATCATCATTTGATCATTGTTTTTATCTTATCGCTTTTCTATTCCCAAAATCCAAAAAAATACTTTTCATTACATTTTCTTATAATTCATTTATTTTTGTCCAATTTTTCAAAGATTAAAACCCCCCTTTCCTTGCTAATCTGGTTTGCATATCATGACATATAGGCTAGCTTATATCCATTAATCAGGTTCCGATTAAGTGAAATGACCCAAGGTTGCATTCTATACTGCAATCTTTGGAATTAAATTTTTTATTTGACCTCCAAGGGTAAGAACAAAAGGCTTCGAATTACATTCCATACATGAATGCATGATCAGATAATGGGAGTTGTAACCAGAGTAGCCACCGATCAGAGTTTAAAGCTCAAAGTGTGAAAAGAGTCTCGAGCTTAGAAAGTGATTTAGAGCTTAAAGCTCAAAGTGTGAAAAGAGCCTCGAGCTCATAATGTAATTCAGAGCCTCTGGCTCAATGTTTAATAAACCCGGTATCCAATAGATACAGGACAGTTTAGGAACTCGATCACAACAAAATAACAAATGAAAAGTGGGTCTCATGTGCACTGCATATGTATAAGATGAATGGTTAAAGTGTATTGATTGTGACAAGTGAAATGTCGTGAATGTGAATTATGTGTTATTTGACTGGGTGAGCCATCAATGATGGTCACTCACTGAGTTCACAAAACTCACCCAAAATTTACAAATATTTTTTAGGATCAGAAGAACACCCTGTTAGGCAAACGGGAGTATACCTACATCATTGAAGTAAGGGATAGAGGTCGGGATCAGTTCGCATCTACATTGTACTTCTTTATTCTCGTATTGAATTGCATAGAATCTTTTGCAAATTTTTCATGAAGGAATGTATTCTGAAATTATTATACAATGTGTATGTGAATGTAATCATGTTGTATTGACAATATGATTATGAGTTTTTGTTTTTGGAATGGGCCCTAATGATTAACAAAACTTTGACGATTTGAAAAAAATGGTTATGGAATAAAGTGGGCTCTTTTTGATGATTGATTTCCACATAATATATTTGTGATTTCAAAAAAAAAATTATACTAGGTTTTGACTGATTAAGTGCTCTAGCATGCCACCCTCGCAGGGCATGGTCTCAGATATCACTCAGGATGTTAGGCACGTGTCTCGCGAGAGTGGGGGTGCTACATACACAATAAGTTAAATTTCCAAAAATGGTTTGGGTCTGGTACTGATTCGAATGTTTCGCCGGCATATTTTTCCCTAAAGGTTTCTTTAAGAATTTCCTAGTTTCACCGCGGCGAAAACATTATCCTTGTCGCGGCGAACTTTGTCTGTTGCCTCATTGACTTGTGTTTTTTAATTTCTTGGTTTTCACTCTTGGCTCTACTTCTTGAATGTCCAACAATGAAAAATAATAGTCTGTAGTATCAATTGTCCAAAAAGTCAATTGAGTGCAATTACTATTTATTTGTGACAATTTTGCCTTCAAACTACATTAATTCAAAACAAGCACTCATAAGCTAAATTAAGCACAATATCCGAAAATAAGAGTCAAAAAGTATAACAAAACCATGAAATTGTCACCAAATAATATAGAAAACTTGGGTTCAATCACAAAGTCATTAAAGAAAAAGGAGGGCATATTTCGATTTTTATAGCTAAATATGCAGCAGCACATTTAGCGTTGAATTGCTAAATTTGAGATGATTTTGTCATGCTTTATCATCATTAAATCAAGTAATAATCTTATAATTAAATGTTTTAATGGTTGTCTTTAAATGATGGCATGTAGTGTAACCTCTTATAATTCATTTAATTAAAGAAGGAGGAGGTGCATTTGATGTATTCTCTCCCTTATTTCATATCATAACTGAAAATGAGAGTGTCTCATTTAGGTTATTGGTCTTCTCATATAGCCATCTTGAAACAAATGAGAAGAGTCTCATTTATTGGCTTCTTTATGATTGATTAAACAATGAAGTGATGCATTGGATGCACATCACTTCTTTCTTTTCATGTTAATCGAAATTGAGAGAGAGTCTGAAGAAGTTGTTCTTGCATTTTGGCTCATTCTCTCCTCTCATGCATGCAGCTGAAACTTGAATGGAAAGAGTCTATTTTTGGCTTCTTTCATTTAAGAAAAATCTCCTCAAAATATTTCTTTTTTTTTCCACCAAAGGATCTTATTAACCAAGCTGTTCAAGAAGAACAAGTGATAGATCGGATTGGTCAAGGATACAATAAGAAGGAGAGGATACATTGACAAAGGAAAGGACACAAAATCGAGGAGTCAAAGATATAGCAAGGATTCAGAGAGGATACATAAGTGAGGATTCAAAGCTGTAGCAAGGAGTCAGTATAATTTCCATCTTGTTCTTATGTTAATTATTTTCCTTATATTGTACATATATGGCTTGGTATGTTGATTTGGTTATTATACTTCTGTTGCATTTTGATTTTGGAAAAAGTTTTGAAATCCACCATTTTAGCCAAATCTCGAATGCTTTTGTTTTTGATCCAACATCTACCACTTTCTTTTCTTGTTCAAAATCCAAGTGGTTGGAAATGATGATGGGTTAAGGTATAGTCCTTGCCTAGAAATGTGTATCTTAGGTGGGAAGGTAAGGTTTTACTTCTATAGTAGGAGGCTTTACAATGGAGGGTGGTGTGGGTGCATCCGCTCTCTCTAACTTCTCTTACTCACCCTCCTTACCAATTCCTTTTCGTTTACACTCTCATCCTTATGCACTTCAACAACTTTCTCAACTTCCTTCACAAAATCATCCACAACATCAATTTTCATACAAACACTTCCATCCACCGGCTTCTTTAAAGATTTTGTCATATTGAATTCAACCTGTTTCTTAAAATTAGTTTTCTTTCATGCACATCAACTAATGCTCTACTAGTATTTATAAAAGGCCTATGTAAAATTGATGGACATTTATGATCTTCTTCAAAATTCAACACAACAAAATCAACAGGAATTATAAATGTATCCACTTTTACCATAACATCTTCTATTACCCCAAATGGCCTCTTGATGGATTGATCCGCAAGTTGGATAAGCATGGATGCTAGCTTGATGTCTCTTTGCCCCGATTTCCTGAAAATAGACAAAGGCATCAAGTCAATACTTGTGCCTAAATCACATAAGCAAATAGAAAATTCAAAATCACCAACAACACATGGAGTAGTAAAACTCCCTGGATCTTGTAGTTTTGACGGCATTGTGCTTATGATAGTTCTTCATCAAGGTCACCATCTGATTGTCCTCCCAAGTGCATTTTTGTGTCAATATATCCTTGAAAATTTGTTCATACTTAGGAAAACACTCGAATGCTTCCACAAAAGACAAATTAATCTGAAGTTTCTTTACCTTCTCTAAGAATTGAAGAATTGAGTGTCGATTTGATGTTGTCTCACCCCTTGTGGATATGGAATCTTAGGCTTATAGGGTGGTGATCGTACATATGACTTCTCTTCTTCTTTCTCTTTTACATTTTCCTTTTTTTGGCTATCTTTTTTAACATTTGGCTCCTCCAATTGCTTGCCACTCCTAAGTGCAATAGCCTTAAGTTGTTCCTTTGGATTGGCCTCAATGTTGCTTGGTAAACTTTCTTCATTCCTAAAAGACAAAGCATTAACAAGTTGACCTACCTATTCTTCCAAGTTGTTGATGGGTGAAGCATGGTTCTTCGCAATATGGTCAAACTTTGCCTCTATTCTTTTGACTCTCTTCTAGTTTTTTTTAACCTTCCTCTTGTGGGATCGAAAACAATATCATACTATATTTGACTAAACGGTAGATTTCAAAAACCTTTTTTCAAAATCAAAATGCAGTGGAAGCATGATAACCAAATCAACATGTTTAATCCATATATGATATGGTATTAGAAAAATAAATAACATAAGAACATGATTGAAATTTTACCAACTCCTTTGCTACAGCTTTGTCTTCTCATTATTATATCCTCCCCTCACTATTGTATCCTCTCCTTGCTATTCTATCCTCTCCATGCTATTATATCCTCAACCAATCTGATCTACCACTTATTCTCCTCGGACAATTTGGTTAACAAGATCCTTAGGTGAGAAAGGAGAAGAAATATTGTAGAGGTTTTCTTTTTATGATCAACTAGTTAAAAGAACCAAAATGAGACACTGTCATTACTAATTTTGGCTAGCTCATGAAAGAAAGGAGGAGAAGTCCAAACAACCAATGCACCACTTCTTTCTTTTAATCAAAATGAAAGAGGGGCCAATAAATGAGACATTCTCATTTGTTTTAATATGGCTATATGAAAAGAAAAAAAACAAAAACAAGATACTCTCATTTTTGGTTAAAAACTGAAAGAAGGGAGAGAAAGCAACAAATGCACTACTTCCTTCTTTAATCAAATGAATGCTAAAAGGTTTATATGTTTTTCCTACATGCCAACATTAAATGACAACAATTAAACCATTTAATGAGGACACCATTAAACCATTTAATGATGATTAAACATGATAAAAACCTACCTTATATTTCGCAATTTAAAGCTAAATGTGCAGCTATCCACTTAGTTATATAAAACCAAAATCTACATCATTGTAGATTTCGGTTTTGCCCTCCTTTCTTCTTTACAAATATTGTTTCAATTTAATTAATCTAATTAATCAAATCAAACCAAAATATGGCCCAATATTAAATGTTCACTTTGGGCTTCTAATTAACAATTGACTAGAGTAAGCCCAACATTTAATCATAGGTTTAAAACCAATTTAATTAACTCTTAATTAAAATTTTCGGTCTTATTATTATGAATCTAATTCGTTCTTTTCTTTTTCTTTATTTTCTTTTTGGTAACCTTCATTTAGTTTTCTTACTTTACTTGATAACCTTTCATAGAAGTCAAGTGTGAATCTAATTGGACTTATATAATTCAAGCTCCAATAAGCCCATAATTAATTTAATTTCATTAGAATTAATTCCAACTTATTAACCAATTATTATTCCACTAAAGACAATTAGCTAAACTTTTGAATTGCTAAATATTATGAGAACATATGTTTCAAATTAAATGTCAAATTGCCATATTATAGTCATCCGCACAATAAAGGGTAAAATTACAGGCTTGCCCTTAATTGGTTTTTCCTTTTAGATCTCCCGCTTCACTATATATAGTGATTAACACACAAGATCTCGTCTTAGTATTAAGGCTTGATGAGTAGCTAGTCCTTCAAACTACTAGCTCCAGTTTAATCACCAATCTTTGTAAAACATCTAGAAGTGATGATATTACTATAAACTCATTATTTGAGTGAATGTTCCCTGATAAATGTTTCAATTAATAATTCCAACATGTAGACACTAGATTGATACTCTATAAAAATTTATTCCGATCGTATCAAGAATTATAATGAAACACGTATGAGTTCACCACTCATCAAGATTGTGGTTTGAAATAAAAGAATACTAAAGTGTATGCTTTAAGATTAAAGAAACGACCTACTTTATTCTTTAAGAACATATGTGATTCCAGATTCATTTAATAGTGCCTTTATTGATAGTTAACAACTATCATAATATGAAACTTATCATTCCCATGAAGTAAACTCCTTTACTTACATGGAGATAAATTGCAACACTATAGTCTAAATCATAATCAAGCGACAAACTTGATTATTTAACTATGAATCAACTAATTTAGATTCTAACAATATATATGTTTCCTATACATCTCCATGTATATGTATATTGCTTACAAAAAAATCTTGATACCTTATGACTAGTAATATAATGCTCATATAAATAAAACAAGCTCTTTTGTTTTATTAATAGTAAATATTTTCATTACAAAAATTACTGGAAGAAGATTAAGTTATATGTAAATACACTTGCTTTTCAGGGCACTATATTTACATAACCCCAACAATCTCCCACTTGCCCTAAAGCAAGTTTGACATATCCCTCATTCACATCCCTTCTAGATTACCCTCAAAACTCTTTTGAGTAAATGGATCAACAAGGTTTTGCTCTGTGGGAATCTTTACCACATTCACTTCACTTTTACGTTCTATTATCTCCCTTATATGATGATACTTTCTCTCAATATGTTTGGCAGCTTTATGGTTCTGAGGTTCTTAGAATTAGCCACCGCCCCACTATTATCACAATAAAGTGTAATAGCTTTTTCTACCTCAGGAACTACCTCCAAATCATTTAGAAACTTATGGAGCCAATTTGCTTCTTTTGATGCTTCACAAGCAGCATCATACTCAACCTCCATAGTCGAATCAATAACACAAGATTGTTTGACACGCCTCCAGACCATGGCTTTACCTCCTAAAATAAATATAAAACCAGAAGTTGATTTCCTTAAATTAACATCTCATTGGAAATCAAAATCTGTATATCTTGTTAGAATAAGATTACTTCTAGAGCAAACAAGCATTAATTTCTTCATCCTATGAAGATACTTCAATATGCACTTAATCGTAGTCTAATGCTCCATTATTGAATTGGACTAGAATCTTCTTACTTGTCCCACTACGTAGCAGATATCTAGTCTAGTGCAAAGCATAGCATACATTAAACTTCCAATTGTTGAAGCATATGGAATGTTATGCATATATTCGTCCTCCTCTTGGGTTTTAGGTGCTTGCTCATTTGAAAGTTTGATTATGTGTCTAGTAGGTGTGAATTCCCTCTTGGAATCCTGTATGGAAAACTTATTAAACATGTTCTCAATGTAGGTTAATTGAGATAAGGCTATCTGTTTATTCTTATAATCCCTTATAAGCTTGATCCCTACAACATAGTTAGCCTCTCCTAAATCCTTCATTGAGAATTGTTCATTCAGCCATCTTTTTACTGTAGATAACATTTTTACATCATTCCCAACGAGTAGAATGTCATCGACATATAGAATTAGGAAAATAACCTTGCCTTCTTGTATCCTTTTATAGACACAAGGCTTATCTAGGTTTTGTATGAAGCCATAGGTTTTGATAGACTTATCAAACCTAATGTTCCAAGAGTTGGATGCTTGCTTAAGCCCATAAATGGACTTATGCAATTTTCATACCTTATGCTCATTACCTAGCTCAATGAATCCTTCTGGTTAGGCCGTACAAATGGTATCCTCAAGATCAAAATTAATAAATGTATTATTGACATCTATTTTCCATATTTCATAATCGAAATAGGCTACTATAGCCAAAAGAATTCTAATGGACTTAAGCATGGCAATCGGAGAAAATGTCTCCTCATAGTTTATACCCTCTTTTTTAGTATAGCCTTTAGCTACCAATCTAGCTTTAAAGGTCTCTACCTTTCCATCTGATCCTCTTTTCCTTTTGTAGATCTATTTACACCCTATGGGTTTTACATTTGGTGGTAGATCTACAAGGATTTAGACTTCATTGGTGTACATAGAATCTATTTCTGATTCCATCGCCTTAAGCCATTTTTTTTGCATCAACATTATTAATAAACTGCTTATAAGTAATAGGACCTATTTCTTCTTAGTTTGAGATGGCTATAATGCCTTCTCCTAGACCTAGATACCTGTCCGATTGTCTCACATCCCTCCTACTATGTCTAGGCATTACTTGATGTTTAGGCTGCTCTTCCGATTCAACTTTTTAATCCATTGCGACATCTTGTTCTTCTATGTCCAAATCAACTCTTAGTTTGGATGAAATAGCTAACTCTTTAAGCAATACTTCACTTCTTCCTTTATGATTTCTCACAAAATCTTCTTTTAGGAAGGTTGCATTTGTCAACACAAATACCTTCCTATCTTGAGGACTGTAAAAATAGTAACCTTAAGTACCCGTAGCATATCCTACAAACAAACATATTTATGACCTTGATTCTATCTTTATGAATTCTGATCTTAAAACATGGGCTGGACAGCCCCAAGTCCTTAAATGTCACAATGAAGGCACTTGGCTAGTCCACAATTCCCTAGGTGTTTTAGGCATCGATTTGGATGGAGTAAAGTTAAAAAGATAAGTTGTCATTTGTATGGCATATTCTTAAAACAATTTTGGAAGGCTAACATAGGACATCATTGATCTTACAATTTCCAATAGAGCCCTATTTCTCATCTCAGGAGCTGACAAGTTGGAAACAATTCCATTGTCAATTAGAAATTGTTGGAACTCTCCAAATAAGTACTCACCGCCTCGATCCGATCGAAGTGGTTTTAATGACTTGCCTAGCTATTTCTCAACTTCAGCTTTGAATTCTTTGAACTTTTCAAATGACTCACTCTTTTTATGCATCAAATACAAATAGCCATGTCGAGAGTAATTATCTATAAAGGTTATGAAATATTCATAACCTCCTTTAGCTTGTACGTTTGTGGGCTCACACACATCAGTATGTACTAAGTCCAACATAGATTCAGATCTATTTCCTTTAGAAGGAAATAAGGCCTTGATCATTTTTCCTTCAATACAAGATTCACAACTGGGTAATGGATCATTATCCAAGCCCATAAGGATCTCATCCTTTACTAACCTGTCAAGTCTTTTCTGATTGATATAACCCATTCTTAAGTGCCACTGATGTTTTGAATTAATGTTAGAGACATTGGATTGTCTTAGTTTTATCAATTCTATGGTGTTTAGTGAGCCTGTAATAGGTTCTATAAAGAACAATCCCTGTTTAACTATTGTATTACAAATAAAATCCTTATTCTCATATATTTAAACAACACTTTCAAAATATAAAAAATAACTAGATTTTCTTACACAAAAAATAGAAATCATGTTCCTTACAATCATTGGCATGTAATAATTATCCTCATGTTGGGCCCTAGGTCTCATTACTTATTACAATTGTAAGGAGAATTTCAATGTCAGTGTTGGCAGGTTTGCTGTGGCAAAGTAAATGGTTCGCCGTAGTGAAACTAAGGAAATATTTTCAAGGACCTTTTGAAAAAAGTTCACCGCGACCAAAGTCTGACTTCGCTGCGGTAAAGTTTCAAGGTCGAGCAAATGCACCCTTCGGGAAAAATGCACCATGGCAATATTCTGGCTTCACCGCAATGAAGTTTCCAGATCAAACAAATGTACCTCTTGAGAAAAATATGCCACGACAAAATTGTGGTTTTGCTGCAACGAAGTTACGAGATCGTGCCAAAAACACCTTTTGGGAAAGGTTCGTCGAGGAGAAACCTTTGAATCCGCAACCCAGAACCCAACAATCTAACACTATTTTGCACATACAATTTTCAACACCCATTAACAACTCACAAAAGGTAAACATGATGTTGGATCGGAAAAATCCTTCTCCTTCTTGCTCCATGAAAACAATTAAGTGTGAATCACAAGAAGATTGTTCAATGAGTATGCTTTCGACTCACTTCAGCTATTATACTTCCATATTATACCTAAAATCAAATATGAACTAAAGTGAGTGTCTTAAGCATTTATTTAAAGCATTAATCACAAAGTGTCATGGATTAAATGTATCAACAATTAAGCACATACTAGTAGCCATCATTCTGTTAAGATTGAACATCAATTGAAGATAAAAAGACTAGCATATATTATGTTTTTCCTTACAAAAGAAGAAGTCAATCTCATAGACTAAAGTATGGAGATGTTTAAATCAAAATGTGAGTTCTTGTTATAGAACAAGTTCACTAAACTTATCCTACATGAGAAATCCATTTGTAGCAATACTTGTATGTCTTTGGAATTCTCATTATGATGATTATATAAGTAATCTTTTGACCTAAGAACTCCAAAGTTATCTTATATAGGGATTGCTATGTTTTGATACTACTTATAACATATTCTAATCATAGGTAGTTTAATAGGTAGTCATTGGATGTAGCGAGGTAGTCGAGCAATTAAGATAGGATTCATCAACCTAAAGTAATTAGAGAAATGTTTCATTATTCTTGATTTGTATTAATTTGGGAAATCCTTAGCTAAGGTAGAATGACATTTTGTAATTAGTTTACAAATGCCATTAATTGAATCAATAGTTATGGTGAAGCTCTAATATGATTAAACTCAAGATAGAGTAGACATTAATTTCATACTCTATATCTAATTAGAACATCGAATGATGAAATGATTGATGTTGGACCCCGAACTTTTGATGAAAAATAGAAATATTAAAATGAATTTAAATGAGAAAGAAATTGGTGAGAAAA
>JANVCQ010000007.1:8423788-8441987 GCA_025531925.1 Erythroxylum plowmanianum
CACAATCACTATCAAATGCCGGAACAATCATGAATGCATGTCACTATGCATATGCATGTGCAAAATGATCTATCTCTATATAATCAGAGGCCACAAAGCACTTGATCACAATTTATGCACTAACAGCTCTACCTGTACCAATATGCCCATCGCATCGGTAACGGGATGCTACAACCCCACTCCCATCTAACACATGCATATGCGCCTTTCGAATGCACGTGCACATGCATGATAGAAATGGTGTGTTAACTTTTTGACCTTCACTTTACAACATGACATCTTAAGCTAAGTTATAAATTACAAATTGTTCTAAAAGTCAAAATTTCCTCATTTTATATCATAAACTATAAGTTACATTACAGCATTATGCTCAACGTCCATGTTTGCATAACATCATCCTATGAGCAACAACAGCTCAGTCTACACAGTATGCTACTTAAATGAGGAATCACAAAAGATAACACAAACTATCTCTTCAGTCTCAACTGATCGACCTTTGAGCCATATCTAATCTCCACAAGTTATACAAAATCGCTTCTATGTAGTCTTAGAAGCTAGGTCGTCGCTCTCTCAAACCTGAAATTGTCAACATTACAATTTTAGTGAGTTTTGCTAACTTAGTAGAGTAACCATCCTCGATGGTTAACTCTTGTCATACAACAAACAACATATCATGTTATCATGTAACTCACATCAACTTGATTTTTATCAAGTAATATCACATAACACCTTATCACATTTGATGTATTTCAAAAACTAAATTTAAACATTTCATCATTTCAGTACAATTTTGTAAAATATACACATTGACAAATTATCACATATTTCATACACAAAGTTCTCAAAACATTACAATCATTCAATTTATTTAGATCATATGTGTATACAATGTTATGAGACTTGATTTCATTTATTTCATTGTTGTAACTGTGTGTCTTTTTCACTGTCCCATATCCGTTATCGAGGATACGTTGTATACAGTGATGCTTCGCATCAAGGATTGGGATGTGTATTGATGCAATATAGCAAGGTGATAACCTATGCCTCAAGATAACTAAGGTCTCGTGACATGAATTATCTGGTACATGATTTAGAGCTTGTTGCAGTTGCCTTTGCTCTAAAGATATAGAGACATTTTTTATATGGAGAGACATTCCAGATTTACACTAATCATAAGAGTTTGAGATATCTGCTGAGTCAAAAAGAGCAGAACATAAGACAGAGGAGATGGATAGAATTGTTAAAAGATTATGACTACATGATTGAGTATCATTCAGGGAAAGCTAATATAGTGGTTGATGCATTCAGTAGAAAGTCACATAGTAGTGCTCATATTTAGTTACTGAGATTACGAAATTTGATTCAATTGAGAGCTTTGAATGTGAAGTTAAATCTAGAGCATAATGAAGCATTAATAGCTACACTAAAGTTGAGATCTATGTCACATGATCGAATTAGAAGAGTTTAGAGTAAAGATCCTGAAATGATGAAACTGATTGAGAAAGTTAAGAAGAATCCCGATTTTGAATTTGAATTGCACGATGAAACATTGTAGTTAAAATAAAGATTATGTGTGCCTATACTTGAGGAAGCTCATATGACCGCTTATACTATGTATCCTAGCACGACCAAGATGTATAACACGCTGAAGCAGAGATCTAAAATGAAGAAGCAAGTAGCAGAACATGTTTCTAAATATATAATATGCTACCAGGTTAAAGTTAAGCATCTGGCTCCAGCTGGGAAACTTCAATCGTTGCCTATTCCAGAGTGGAAACGGCAATGAATCACTATAGATTTAATTATGGATTTGTCTAAGACTTCGAGACAAAATGATGCAATATAGGTTGTAGTGGACCGATTAACTAAGTCGGCTCATTTCTTACCAGTGAGAGAGAATAACTCACTAGACCAGTTAGCTCGGAAGTAAGTGAATGAAGTAGTTAGACTGCATGGGGTTACAATGTCCATTGTATTGGACAGGGATCCTAGACTTACTTCGAGATTATGGAAGAGTTTACAGTTAACTATAGGTACAAAGTTGAACTTCAATATTGCATTTCATTCTCAAACGGATGGGTAGAGCGAGAAGACAATCAAGACTGTTGAGGATATGCTCAAGATATGTGTATTGCAGTTTCAAGGAGCTTGGGATCAGTATATAGCATTGATTGAATTTGCTTACAACAATCATTATCACAGTAGTATCGGAATGGCACCATATGAGGCATTGTATGGCAAAAAGTGTCGATCACCTCTATATTAGGATGAAAAGGGCTTGAGAATGGTTGAAGGTCCAGAACTGATAAAAGACACTATAGATAAGGTGAAACTGATCAATAGTCGAATAAAAGCGACTCAAGATAGATAGAAGAGCTATGTGGATCAGCATCGACGGGAAATGGAATACAGTGTAGGAGACAGAGTGTTTCTGAGAGTGTTGCCTTGGTGAGGTATGCTGAGGTTTGGTAAAAAGGGCAAGTTGAGCCTAGGTACATTGGTCCTCATGAGATCGTTGAGAGGATAGGACCTTTGACATACAAGTTAGCTTTACCTAATGAAATGTCTCAATTACATAATGTGTGTCATGTGAGCAAGTTAAGAAGATATAGATCTGATCCAACACATGTGTTAGCTGCTCAAGATATTGAGGTTGCTAGTAATCTAAGCTATGTTGAGGAGCCGATCAAGATAGTGGGTTATAAGAAAAAAACAGCTAAGAAATCGAGAAATTTCATTGGTGAAAGTCCTTTAGAGAAATCACTCGACTGAGGAAGCAACTTGAGAAACGGAGGATCATATGAGGAAATAATATCCCCACTTGTTCGAACAATCAGGTAAAAATTTCAAGGAAAAAATTTCTTTAAAGAGGGGAGAATTGTAACATCTTGTTATTCATAATAAGGCTAAATTAGTGTACAAGTGAGGTAAATGAGAAATTAGAAAGGGTGTTTCATGCTTATGCATAATGTGGCATACACATACACGAGAAACTTGATTTTTGACACATTAAAATAATTGTACATGTATTCATTGACATTTTCAAGGTATAATTGATTTATAAATGTGATTATATTGAGAATTGTGGTTTAAATGTGTTAAACATTGATTTGGTGTTAATACTTATTGTTTCAAAATTTTTGGTGAATTTTAGGAAATTTTCAAAATTTTGGGGTACATTTGGACTAGGACAAATGCCAAGTGGTAGGATAAATTGATGCATGAAAAATTTGAATGATTTTGTCTACAATTGAGTGACATTTGGCATAGTTAAATTTGTGACAAATGGACTAGTAATTAATTGACAAATGGATCAATCATTGTGTGACAAATGGGTTGGTAAGTTGATGACAAATGGCATAGTTGATCAATGGACAAGTGACCTAGTTAGTTGGAGACATTTGGCAGCACCTATGCTTGATAAGTGTTGAACATCCCATAAGACATATTGGGATTCCATTAGATGACACCTAATACCTTAGATGTAGGTTTCAGCAGGAGCAACTCCAACTATGGTCATTTCTCTTCGTCCTCCCTCTCACACACCATCGAACCACTCTTCCTTGCACCTCCCTATGTTTTTAAGTCCATGTCTGATTGTTGCACCGATAATTTGTGCTTCACCCTCACAAAGTTAAGTAGAGAATTAGAATATAGTTGCCTTGTTGTCCTAGCTGAAATCCTTCCAAGTTCCACCTTGAATGTGTAATGCTTCTGCATATTTGGAGTACTGATTTAGAGTGACTTTTGAGCTGGGATTAGAACTAAACAAGTATGTAAAAGATTAGTGTTTATGGCAAATTATAATAGAAAATTGATGATGATGAATTAGGATGAATTCCATATGATGTTAATGATTAACTGTGTTGGAATATATTAGCTATATTCTTTTCACTAAACATGCATTGATATTTTGGCTATATTTTGATCTGTAGATTTCCAAATAAGATGATTCTTAATTTAAATTGTACTAGAACATTTGACTACAATTTTTAAGAAGAAATTGAATTTGAATTCTATCCTTAAGGGTCTTGAAATTTAGCTTGAAATTGAGTCTTGGCTTAGGCTATAACACTACCCGTGACAGAAATCATGTCCTATTATTATTGAATAAACTGTATTGTTGTAGGCCGAATCAGACAAAGATGTCTTCACAAAAGTTGTAGCTTATTCTCTTAGCTTTCAATTGGTATAAAGTTTGTAATTTTTTTATATTGGAATTGAGAGATATGGGTTGTACAACTTTGAATGCATGATCATGCCCTAGCCAAAATTTCAAATGTACTCAGTCTATATTATTTTAAGCATAACTTATAGAATAATAAACCAAATTGTATGATCTTAGTGTAAGGCACAGGGGAAAAATTGTCTAGAAGAAAGTGTTACAGAAATACATCATTTTCCTTGTCATAATGTTCATGTAAAGTAGACCCGAAAGTCTGTGTTGAAAAGAAAGATGGAATAGTTAATAAGTGTATGAATTTTGACACATTTGGAGTACAATTGTTCTTTGCATCGGTTTATTATAGAAGTATACCTGGGCATATTTCATTGAACATGCATGTTACATTATACATTTATAAAAATGCATATTCAGTTACATGAACAATGTGGTAACATAAAATTGTATTTGATGCATATAGAAGAGCAAGTAGAGCAACTGCTTCCAAATATTGCTGGAACTTTAAGGCAATAAGTAAAAAGGGAGCAATAGTGAGTACCTAAGATAATCTCACCTTAATTTGTTCAGTTTATTGTTGAATTGAATTTGATATGTGCTAATTATTATCTGAATTTCGAACAATAATTGTCTGAGGCATTTAATGCATGTAAACATCATTGGAAGTGCTACCTGTATGTGAATGAGATTGACTATTTGATTATTAACTGAATCTTAACTGAAAAATTGAATGACGGACCAAGCCCGATGATTATTGTTAATTAACAAATACGAAAATGAATGCAATTGACAGTGATTGAATGTGATGACTGAATTGTGGCATGCATTTCATTTCAATGCATGTAATACAAAGGCAGTTGTAACTGATGTTGCCAGTAAAAAAAGAGTTTAAAGCTTAGACATTCCTCATTAGAGTCTAAGGCTCAATGTGTTTAAAGAGCCTTGTATCCTCAATGGATAAAGGACAGTATGAAAGGGTCTGATATCCACAACGGATATGGGAGAGTGACAAAGGCACATAGTCACAACAACATAATAAATGAATTGAGTCTTATAAACATTGCATTTAAATATGATATGAATAAATTGAATAACTACATTGTTATACTGACTTCCCTTGTATGAATATGTGATAATGAATAGTATGAACTTGTGTTTGAATTATGAGATTTGTGAGCAAGTGATTCATAATATTACTTGATGTGATCAAGTTGATGTGAATTACATGACAATATGAACTGTTGTGTTGTATGACAAGTGTGAACCATCGAGGATGGTTACTCTACTAAGTTTGTAAAACTCATCAAAATTGCAATGTTGACAATTTCAGGTTCGAGAGAGTGATGACCTAGCTTCTAAAACTACATACAAGCAATTTTGTACAACTTTTGGAGTTCAGATATGACTCAAAGGTCAGTCAGTTGGGACTGAAGAAATTGTTCGTTTTAATTTTTGTTTAGTTTCCTTATGTGTGTAGCATATTATGTACACTGAGTTGTAAACATTCCAGGTTGACATTGAAAAATATGGATGATGGTTAATACTACAATGTGAATTATAGTTTGAGAAATGAAATGAGTAAAATTTTGGTTTTCAGACAATGTTATTTATGATTTTATTCACGATGCCATGTGATATAGTGAAGGTGAAATGGTTAACACACCATTTCTATCGGGCATATGCATATGTGTCCGAATGGTGCGCGTGCATGTGTCAGATGGGAGTAAGGTGCTACAACCATCTTTATTTGTCACATCTATGAACAGTAGATGGGAATAAGAAGCTTGCGTAGAGAAGCAGAAACATTGAAAAGGTGTTTCTAATTGTTTGAAAATTGTTTTCAAATGGTTAATTTTATTAGGAATGCTTTGGAAGTTAATTTAATTTTTCAAGATGTTGAATTATTAAATTAAATTAATCATCAAATCAATTTCAAAATTAAGATAATTATTTTTCTTAATTTAATTAAGATTAATAATTATATTGATTCCTAATTAATTTTAGAAATGTAGTTTCTAAAATTAGAATTAATTAGTTTCAATTAGATTGAAATTAATTAATTAAAAAATTTATTTCTAAAATTAGAATTAATTATTTTCAATTAGATTGAAATTAATTAATTAGACTTCTTGAAATTAAGAAAAAAAATTAATTATTAAGAAAATTATTTCTTAATTACATTTATTTATTTCAATTTGATTGAGATAAATTAAATTTATGATTTTATTTGTTTAGAGAATTAGTATTTAATTTATTTAGAAATTGCTTATTTATTTATGAATAATAAGTTTCTTGATTTTTAGATAAAGTATTTTTCTTGATTAAATTTTAAAAAGTGTTTTCATTTATGAACTAAAAATGTGTGTTTTCTTTAATATTCTTAAAAATAGTTTTCTAACTTATTAAAGAAAGGTTTTCTAATTAGTCAATAAATAAATATCTAAATAAATAATATATAATAACTTTCTTAATTAAATTTACAAATGTTTTATTTAATTTTGAAAGTAGCTTCCTTTTAATATTAGAAAATAGTTTTCTAATTAAAGAAAACCAATTTCTAGTGAGATTAGAAATAGTTTTCTAATTGGATTCGAATGTTTTACTTATATAATTTTGAAAAGTAAGTTTTTCTAAATTATAATAACTAACAAGTATAATTTATTGAAAATTGTTTTCAATTAAATTTTATCAAAGGAGTCAAGATAATTAGAAATATTTTTAATATTTGGAATATGAATTTAATTTATTTAGGAATCAATGGTTTTAATCTAATTTAAGTTTTCCAAGAAGTTGGAAATGTTATTTTAGATTATGAAGATCAATAACTAGAATCAAACGAAGCTTGATATTTTATGCTTGTAATTTAATTATGAGTGCATAAGTTGCATACTTTATTTATATGGTTGATATATATATATATATATATATACATGATAATTGTATGTTTTATATATGTGATATTTTGCATGCAATTTTTTTATGAGATAAACGAAGTTAAATTCCTCGTTAAAATTTTAAGTACACGTTAAGAACGTGATTGTTGCCTTCCATTGTTATAAGAATAAACTAAAGTTTTGTTTATTGTAGGCTTGTTGAACAAACTCAATGCCGCTTTAACATAAACATATTTAATCATATGATAGTGGGTTCTACTTAAATAAATTTGTGTGATTTAGATGAGCAAACTCATATTTATGTGAATTTAGAGGCAAGGTTAGGAACAATATATAAGATATATTTGGGCAAGAGTTTTCATCTAACGAATCTAGGAGTCATATGAGATGTAATTGATAAAGTTGTTATCTACCTAATTTAAGTCTAGTTGGTTTGTTGAGCAAACTCAAGGTCAATTATATTTGAATGGGATCCTAACCCACTAGACAAATTAGAGTAATCTTTCCAAATAATAGTGAGGGCTATTATTTCGAATAAAATAGTGGGAGTAACCAAATGCATGATTAAAGTCCTGATCTTATTTGGTAGTCATAGTATATAATTGATTACTTGTTTGTCTTACATTTATATTTTGTTATTAGTGAAACTTACCTTGTTTAGTATAATTGATGCTAAGTTAGTGAACCAAATTTCATGGATATAGGTTACGTTTGAGAAGAGTTTTCAAAAGTTAGAAAAGAAAATTGTATGCCCATTATGCAAATTTGTTATAATCCTTGTTAAGGATTTGGTGTTAAAGTTTTAAAGATATGTCAAAATCCTATAGATGACTAAATGTATTTAACATTTTGAGTTGACTAATGTCTCATAAACTTTGATGACAACATGTAAGATATATGTCAACGCTATGATAGCAAGATGCAAATGGTTGCATAGAGTATAGCTAAAAGCTATAATACCTTGATGAAATTGTTCCACTTAATTTAGTCTACTAAAAGCATAATTATAGACTACAATTAATGGCTTAACAATAGTATGATAATCGTTGTCATTAAAAGAAAATGATTGCATGACTTTTCTTGTTTATATGTGATATGATAGAGATCATATGTATTTGTAATTCATGCTTATGAGTATTTGATACTGAATTTAGATTCAACAGTATTGTAATGTTCAATGCATGGATAGAAATAGATTGTTAAGTCAAAGTAGTTGATCCAAGTTTATGCAAATAGTTTGTATATGTATTGGATCAAAGGAGACTTATGCTTAACATAAATGGCAAGAATAAAAAGTTGGATAACCAAGACAATCCTTTTATGTCATATTTGTTAAATCAATAAAACGAGAATCATAAAGTTACATATAAGGATACATGTATCCTTTTGATTATGAATCATATGAAACTTGTAAAACTTGTCAAGTTAAAGAATAACTAAGTTGACCTTTAGGGAAAAGACGATGATGGTATTAAATTGTTAAATCTTATACATGTAAGGCATTAGATAGAATAATAATTCATAAAAAGGATAATACTTATATTTCATTAGATTACTAATGACTTTATATGATATAGTTATAGGTATTAAATGAAATAATGATTTAAAATTTTGAAAAATTCAAATTGTTTGAATCCAAGTAGAAATTAAGCATTGAGAATGCTAAAGCACTTCAATGAGATCGTTATAGTAAGTTTAAAATTATCGGTTATCTATAAGGAATGAGATTCTCTGGTGAATACCTTCACAACTAAATTCACAAGAGTACGGATTTATGTAAGGAGTAAAATACAATAGATATTGTATAATGCAATATTATTTCTTCTATAACAATGCATGGTACAATGACTTACCTTTTATATTTCCAATTAAATCAATTAGCAAGATTTCATATTAGATATGAAATGCTAAGTCTTTGAAATAATTAAAACTAATGAAATAATGATGCTTAGCTGAAGCATATATTATCCATTTAGTTTAGAACTAAATTGAGTGATAAAAGGTTATAAGATATCAAAAAAGTTGGATATAATCTTACAAACCCATTGACCAAATTGTTTGATTCAAGGTATACTTATGGGAGAATAGTTCTCAAGATAATTAGTGGGAGTAAGAAGGAATTTGAAAGGTTCAAATCTTATAACATTACATCTAATTGGAACTAATGCCTTTAATGATACATTTGATGTATAGTTGAAAGGCTAGGAGATTTTGAAAGATTCACTTTCACAATGAATTCAAAGGGTTTGTTTTGAGATTTTGAAAGATTCACTTTCACAATGAATTCAAAGGGTTTGTTTTGGAGATGGTTGTCTTCTTCAATGGGATTATATGGAGACATATTGCTCACAGAGAACAAAAGTTCTAACTTTTAATTATCAAACACATAATTTTTCAAGAACAACTCTTGTTGGATATGAAAAGGTAACATCTTAATTATGGGAATTAGATCTATAGAGATAGATTGGATGTTGTTAACTTATTCTAAGTCCAAGTTCATAGATAATGTACTCAAGATGTTTAGTATTTAACATATCATATACTTTTGAGGTATTAAAGATATTCATTACTCTATGTGTGAGTTGATGTTTGAGTTCAAGGTGATAAGGATATAAGAAGTAAATCCTAATTAGGGTTTATTTACTTAGAACAATATCATTTAGGATTGGAAAAGTTCCAATGTAGCAATTGGTTACTAATTAAGCCATAATACATTTTTTGTTTAGTGGAAATGAATAACTGGGTCAACAAGTTCTTTAGAGAAATTGATATAGTTTCTTTGCATTGTTCAAGACAGTAATATAATGTAGAACATTAGAGCCATTGGGTATACATAAAGAGCTAATGTCTCATCAAAGATCTAAGAATTTGTTTAGGCAAATTGTCTTAATTATGATGATAATTAATATGGGAGTTGTAACATTTAAGCAAGTGCTCACTAAAGAGAATATTGTAGAATTCTCTCATTAAGCTACTAATAAAGTAATCGTCATATGGTGATATAGTATAAGATACTTAAACGATTGGCTTAGTGCGGCTATAGTGGTTGAGACGGATCAGTTTCAGGGACAGTTTGAGGGATAACGATAAGACAAAGATTAAGCTTCGAAATAAAGTACAAATTAAGTTTTCACTTTATTATGGTTTGTTAATCATTTTATTAAACTAAATAGATCTTGGTTTTTGAGAAATCAAAAGTCATGAGAAAGTTTCGTGATTATTCTACTACAGTTGGGATCAAATCTCAATCTAGTTTCCCAACAGTACAGGTTTGTAGGCCACAAAAATTCTGTTTTCATCAAAAAACTTAAAAGCAAAAGCACTCCTAAAAAGACGAGTCCCACTTTTAAAGAGATAAAGTTAGATTAGTGCTAGAAACATCTGTAGGGCCAAGTTAGCATCAATTTGCTCAAGAAGTGGACCAAGATTAGTGAGAGTCCAAGTAGAAAGTCCTAGACTATAAACAGAAGTAGACTCCTAGATAGGGCTTGAAGTTGTGGAATAGTGATATGGTGGACAAGGTACTTTACCGGGGTGAATGTTGATAACATCAAAAGAGGATACTAATGTCCATTGAGAAGGTGATGGAGTAATAAGTGGTGTGAGAAAAGTAGTGTCTCCAAAATATGGACTAAGGGATGTGCAGATAGTAGAAGGAGGATTGCTTAAGAACTAATTGAGTTGATCGAAAAAGGAGTGTAATTTGCCCATTAATTGTGTGCCTTCTGTAGACCAATCAAGAGTAGTTCACCAATTTTGAAGATGATTTAGAGTACACAAATTTCTAAAAGTACTCATATAGTAGGGTCGATGTAAAACATAGATAGCATAAACATCGATGTAGAACATAGATGGCATAAACATTTTGATCAGTCAAGGCAGTATTCCATAAATGATGGTGAGTCAGAATTTATGACATATCAATTCACCATTTAGACAATGGTTGAAACCATTCCAAGAATTTCCATAACAAAGAAATTCCATTGTTTATGTCACAGATATGTTAATAGAGCTAAAAAGGAGATATAGTGACAACACAAGCATAAAGGCCAGAGAGTGCCCAAAGATACCATAATGTGTTTTCAAGAAGAGGATCATGGAGAAAAGTCACATTAAGTTAAGGTGCTTTGAGGTTGAATATTGTGGGACTTCCAAGAGAGTTATGTTCATGAAGAAATTAATGCAAATAATAAAGCAAACTCATACGAGCAAGTGAGGCAACTTCAACAACACCAGTGGGTCTACTAGTAATAGGAGGAAAAGAATTCTTTGTAAAGGCAAAGATAGGTTGACTAGCCATAAAAACTTGATAGCAAAAAACTTTAAAAGATGAAAGAGTTGTAATGATACTTGGCTGGAGAGGATATTTATAATGAAAAAAGGAAGGGAAAATATTAGGAGGATAAGATGGATTTTGTCTATCGGGAGGCCAAGGTGGATTCTGTGTTAGTAGCTTGGATAAACATGGAAGATGAGCTACCATGTATGGTATGAATTCACATATGTAATTAACAATCCCAAAGAATTGTTGTATCTGTTTCACAGTGAGATGTTCATTAGGAAAATGTATTAGCTCTTGTGCAATATGTGGATCAGGCTGGTAGAATTCATCTTTGAAATGCATACCCAAAAATTCAATTTCTTTAGTGTCAATGATGTTTTTTGAGGCTGAAAGCATAATATCATACTGTTTAGTAAGATCTAAGACTTGTTGTCGTAAGGCCTAATGTTTCTCATGGGATTTTTAGAATAGGAGAATGTCAACGATGTAAACGATTACACTATAGATAGGTTTATAAATCTTGACCATTGTTTTTTGAAACAGTGATGGGGCAACTTTAAGCCTAAATGGCATAACAGTCCATTGATATTGTGCATTGAGAATGCAGAATGTAGTCTTCTATCTATCAGTTAGCTGAATACCCAGTTACCAAAATCCTGCTTTAAGATCAAACTTGGAAAGATAACAACTTCTTTTAGAAATAGTACCTAAGTACTGATCTTTGGAAGAGGAAACTTGTCATATTGTAGGAATGCATTCAGAGGCTTATAGTCAATTACTAATATCTTTTTTCCACACTTTTGGTCTGAACATTTTTTGACATAAAATGACTGGCAAGTCCAGTCTGATTTTGTGGGCTCAATCAATCCTTACTTCAGAAGGATAGCACACTCATCTTATGTAAGCTTTAGATCATCAGGGTTCATCCCTAGACGTATGGCTTTTATAGGATTGATATCCTTATTCTTTTTGAAAGGTGGACTTAAGAAAAAGTCAACATTTTTTCACAAAAGATATGGGTGAGAAAACTGTGCATATGATTCAAGATAATATTCCAACAGTTTATCTATTAGCAATGCATATAGTGTAGGAAAGAATCGTATCCCGATCTTTCTCTTTGTAATAAGCCCTATTTTGAATGAATTATCATTTGCAGCTGTAAAATACTCATCATATGAGGTGCTTGTTAAGTCATCAATTTGCATTTATTTGATACTTAATTATCTTTAATGTGTTGAAATTATTATCCGAAATTAATGAAATTATCTTATAATTGTTTGCAGATGATTTTCAACACCTTAGAGACAAAGTTGAACCAAAAAGATGCAAAAGAATGAAGAAAATATGAAATTCCAAGTTTGACACCAATTCAGTGACTAAACGTGGGCACGCTTAAGGATGGAATAAATCTGCAGATCAATTTTCAAAAGTCAAATTCGAGATTCTCACAATCTTTAAAGATTATATTGTCATCTTTCAAGGGGATTGATCACCTGAAATTGGGGGATACAGTATTGGACGAGAATCAAGGAAAGATAGGAGGGAAATCGAAAAAATAAACATAAAAGGAGAGGAGATCACTATTCACGCAAGCCTAGTTTTAGAAATTTTCGTTTCTACTATTCTCTTTTCAGTCTTTTTACATTTTCTGCACTTTCTCCATTAGTATTTTCATGTTTTTCAATAAAGACCAGGGATGGCGACTTTACGCTTTGTTATTTCTTTCATTTTCGATTCTAGTATGAGTAGCTAAACTGTTTGTCTTAGTTGAGGCGATCGGTGTTATCATGCTAGTATGTGTGAGATGTTTTGAATAAAGTTTACATTGTTAACAAACATTGAATATCTTCCGATCTACTCTTTCTAATTGAATTTGTTGGTTTCTAGGTGCGCAACTAGCGATTAATGTGTTTAATTGCTAGATTAACGAAATATGACGTTCAGTTTCGCTAATCACAAGTAGCAATTAAGATTGTCTTCTCTACGTTAGAGTCAAAAAATTATAAGGAGATATTCGCTTGATTGATTGCATGTCGTACATGTATTTCGCTTGCTCATTGGTTATTGATTCGTAAAGCTATTATTCAATTAAGTCTATGATCGTATCTAGGTTGTCGTTTAATAAAAATACTAGGATACATGTTTCTAGTCATTACATTTAAGATAAAATTTTCCCAATGAATGTATGTTAATGATTGCAATTTTATGTCAAGGATCCATATTAACGTGATAACATCGGTGACCTGAAAACTAAGGTATTTTTCTAATTAATTTTCCAGATTAAATTATTGCTTTTGATTTGTAATTTTTCTTACACTTTTTCTTATATTGCGTGAATTAAACCCCCCCTCAATTTCGTTACTTTGTTCCATTTGAATTCGTAATTTCATTGTCGTTAAGATTCCTCATAGGAACGATATCTGCTTACCGCTACTACATTATTTTGTATTGACGGAAGTTGATTTCTTTTAAATTTGGTTGCAGGCAACAGCATTATCAAATTTTGGCACCATTGTCGGGGAATTTTTAATAGTTTATGTACGTTACGCGTTCAAACCAATCAAAGAATTTGCAGTACAACCTTGAAATCGAGAAGACGGCGAAAAGACTGCGGAAACAGACCAAACTTCAAAAGGAGACGCAGAGAATGGATAGAATAGCCGCAAACCTCACTCTTCACGAACTAGCCGCACCCACAGATGCATAACAGCCTCATTGCATCAATTTTTTGAATTTAGGTGATAATAATACCTTTGAAATAAAATATGGGTTGATTCATTTGTTACCCATTTTCAAGGGTTTATCGGGAGAAGACTCGTACAAGCACTTGAAGGAATTCGACATGGTTTGTATGGGGATGAAGCTAACGAATGTGACAGAAGAGCAGATTAAGCTGAGAGCCTTTCCGTTCTCCCTTAAAGATGATGCGCAAGATTGGCTGTAATATTCAGCTGGAGAAAACGTGCAAACGTAGGCTGAAATGAAGAAGCTTTTCTTCGAAAAGTATTTTCTAGCATTGAGAGCAGCTAATATTCAAAAAGAGATTTACAAAATTTGTCAACACACGGGAGAAACACTCTACGAGTATTGGGAAAGATTCAAGAAACTATGTGCTAGTTGTCCACACCACCAAATAATCGAACAGCTATTGATTCAATATTTTTACGAAGGGCTCTTGCTTTCGGATAGGAGTATGATAGACGTTACAAGTGGTGGTATTTTAGTTGATAAAACGCCGACGACCGCAAGGGAATTGATCGCTAACATGACCTCCAACCCTCAACAATTCGGGATACGTATTGGGCATGGATCAAAAGGCATAAATGAACTTAACATAACCTCACTGGAGAAGAGATTGGATGGTCTCACTTCTTTGGTGTGACAATTGGCGGTCATAAAGAAAGAAGAAGCAAAGGTATGTGGTATATGTTCAATGTTAGGACATGTTACTAATTTATGTCTAATTTTGCAGGAGGAAAACACAGAATAGGTGAATGCCGTGGGAGGATTTGTTGGGCGGAGTCAAAGGAAGTACGACCTATTTTCCAACACCTACAATCCAAGGTGGCACGATCACCCGAATTTGCGATATAGAAATCCTCAAGGGCAGCAAACAACCACAAATTTCCAGTAGTTTAGACAACCGTACATGCCTCAACAAAATCCAAATATAACATCAAATGTCGAAGGTAAGTCCTCTTTGGAAGATATAGTGCAATCTTTGGCCATTAACACTTTAAAGGGTAAAATGTTAAGTTTCATGATCGTATGGCTGGATCCAGTATCTATAAATCCAATAACTTTGATAGGTCTATCATATTTATCCTATTGGAAGAGTTGGATCTAGATATATGGTCGTTGAACTAAAGTATAATCTAACTTCATACAGGCCTCCTGTAGCATGTATAGAGAATCAACCTCTAGAGAAGCAGAGGAGTTAGAGGATTCTTCATCTTCAGAGGTCATGACAGAAAAAGCAAACTTTGTGTCCTCATCTTCATAAGATTGTTCTTTAATTAGATCTTCAAAGTTATTGGAGGAATGACTAGGCAAAATTGATTGCATCTGCTTCAATAACATGACTTCCTTCTTTGTTTTATGAGGACTAGTACATACAAAGTGTCCTTGTTGTCTATAGAGAAAATAACGATCAGCTTTCTAGCAATGAGAGGATTTCTTGAAGAATCTGACCAATCTTCTCTTCTTGCCATTCTTTCTCTTGTATGTTTTTTTGAGAGGCTTATAGCCTTCCATTTGTCTGCGGACCTTTCTTCTAAGATAGACTTATTTAAGATGATCTTTCTTCTTGTTATGACATTCACAAGTCTTCTATTCTTTGCACTTAATTAACAATCTTGAGGAATTGTTGTATTTGTTTCACAGTGAGATGATCATTAGGAAAATGTAATAGCTCTTGTGTAATATGTGGATCAGGCTGGTAGAATTCTTCTTTTAAATGCATACCCAGAAATTCAATTTCTTTAGTGTCAATGATGTTTATCGAGGCTAAAAGCATAATATCATACTATTTAGTAAGATCCAAGACTTGTTGTAGTAAGGCCTGATGTTTCTCATAGGTTTTTTAGAACAGGAGAATGTCAACGATGTAAATGATTACACTATAGATAGGCTTATAAATCTTGACCATTGTTCTTTGAAACAGTGATGGGGCAACTTTAAACCCAAATGGCATTACAGTCCATTGATATTGTGCATCGGGAATGCAAAATGTAGTCTTGTATCTCTCAGTTGGGTGAATACCCAGTTACCAAAATCCTGCTTTAAGATCAAACTTAGAAAAGATAACAACTTCTTTTAGAAATAGTACCTAAGTATTGATCTTTGGAAGAGGAAACTTGTCATCTTGTAGGAATGCATTCAGAGGCTTATAGTTAATTACTATTATCTTGTTTCCATGCTTTTGCTCTGAACGTTTTTTGAAATAAAATGACTGGCAAGCCCAGTCTGATTTTGTGGGCTCAATCAATCCTTACTTTAGAAGGATCGCACACTCATCTTGTGTAAGCTTTAGATCATTAGGGTTCATCCCTAGATGTGTGGCTTTTGTGGGATTGATATCCTCATTCTTTTTGAAAGGTGGACTTAAGAAAAAGTCAACATTTTTCACAAAAGATATGGGTGAGAAAACTATGCATATGATTCAGGACAATATTCCAACAATTTATCTTTTAGCAATGCATATGGTGTAGGAAAGAATCGTATCCCAATCTTTCTCTTTGTAATAAGAAGCCCTATTTTGAATGAATTATCATTTGCAACTATAAAATACTCATCATGTGAGGTCCATGCTTTAAAGGGTAAAATGTTGGGCTTCATGATCGTATGGCTGGATCCAGTATCTATAAATCTAATAACTTTGATGGGTCTATCATATTTATCCTATTGGAAGAGTTGGATTTAGATGTATGGTCGTTGAATTGAAGTATAATCTAACGTCATACAGGTCTCCTGTAGCATGTATAGAGAATCAACCTCTAGAGAAGTAGAGGAGTTAGAGGATTCTTCATCTTGAAAGGTCATGACAGAAAGGCAAACTTTGTGTCCTCGTCTTCATGAGATTGTTCTTCAATTAGATCTTCAAAGTTATTGGAGGAATGAATAGGCAAAATTGATTGCATCTGCTTCAATAACATGACCTCCTTCTTTGTTTTGTGAGGACAAGTACATGCAAAGTGTCCTTGTTGTCCACAGAGAAAATAACAATCAACTTTCTAGCAATGAGAGGATTTCTTGAAGAATCTGACCATTCTTCTCTTCTTGCCATTTTTTCTCTCATGTTTTTTTAGAGGCTTATGGCCTTCCATTTTTCTGTGGACCTTTCTTCTATGATAGACTTGTTTAAGATGATCTTTCTCCTTGTTGTGACATTCACAAGTCTTCTATTCTTTGCCCTTAATTTGAAGATAAGGCTTTTTGCAAGCCTGTTTGAGAACTGGACCACCCTTAATGATGTTCTTGAATAAGGCATGTTGATCACATAACTTATCAAGAGAGGCTAAAGCAAGATGGTAGATTTTTCCAAGAGATATATTAGCCATATCTCGTTGTAATGAAACAATAGTGCCTTGTAACTCCAGTTGCAGTTGATCTGGAAGGTATGAGATAAAAGTATATTGAAGATTAACTTCATTCCAACCATTCAAAAGATAGTAACTTTCCATCATTCATTGATAATGTTTCTTTAGATCACACTTATCAAATGAACAACATTTCATTGCAAAATATTCCTAACGGATTTGCTTATCAATAAGCTGAAAGTCACCAATGAATTCCTTATAAATTATTCCAAGAAGAGCTCCAACTGTAGTGACTTAGATAAACTGAAGTCTTTGATAATCATTAATACTTTGCCACCATACTTGCAAAATACCAGTGAAACGAGATGTAAACTCAGACAAAATATCCTATAAAGGATTATTCATTTGAGTCATTGGTAGATATATGCATACACCAAATTCATGCAAGCGATCTCTCCATTTCTTTAGGGGTAGATGGTCAAAAATGAACCAAGGTCCTGAAGCAGGCTTGGTTTGAACAACTAGTTGAGCAGGTACTGCCTGTGGTGCTGGTTCAGGTCTGAAAGGTTCAGTACTTGTGAATTCTGCTTCACTTATTTCTGGTTTAACTTCAGTAGGTTTAGGCATAGTGATCAGAACTTATGATAATTCTGATAAGTCAGCCAGCTGGGCTGAAGAATCGGTAGATAGTTGTTGGGCTCCAAATTTTTCTAATTGATGTTATTAAACATGAATTGTGTTAATTATGTGATTAAGGCTTAGTTTGATTTAAATTGGGAGTATTAGTGGTTAACTGAAGTGCATT
>JANVCQ010000007.1:8450029-8462383 GCA_025531925.1 Erythroxylum plowmanianum
AGATCGGTGATTATTTTATATTGATGCTTTTAGTTTTGATGCCATGGGAAGTATAGTAGGGTTTGCTCGTAGTGCACCCTTATCGTAGGTTATGTATCGGAGCGACCTACGGGCGTCCCGGTGTGTACCCTATGGTAAAGGGGCGCTACATATCCACCACTACTAGAAGGCAAAGTCAAAATCAGTGCAGTCATGAGCTTATTCTTCAATTCTTTACAATTGTTCTGGCACTCTTCTGTTCACTCAAATTTCTAATTCTTCCTTATTAATTTAGCAAGTGGGGCTGCTATCATAGAAAAGCCCTTTATAAATCTTTTGTAATACCTAGTTAAACTCAAGAAACTCCTCACTTCTGCTACATTCTTAGGTGCTTCCCATTTCACAAATATCTCTATTTACCTCAAATCCACATGCACTCCTTGTTTTGAAATTAAATGCCCAAGAAACACCACTTTCCTTAGCCAAAATTCACATTTATCGAATTTGACATACAACTCTTTCTTCCTTAATGTCTCTAAGGCAACCCTCAAATGTTCCTTATGCTCTTTGTCACTCTTGGAATAAACCAAAATATCATCAATAAAGACAATGATAAATCAGCCTAAGAAAGGCTTAAAGACTCTATTCATTAGACCTATGAAAGCTACAGGGGCATTCGTTAATCCAAAAGGCATAACTAAGAACTCAAAATGCCCATACGGTGTCCTAAAAGCAGTCTTTGACACATCAAACTCTTTTATTCTTAACTGGTGGTAACCTAATCTCAAGTCTATCTTGGAGAAGACTGTTGCCCTTTGTAATTGGTTAAACAAATCATCTATGCGTGGGAGCGGATATCTATTCTTGATAGTAACATGATTGAGCTTCCTATAATCCACACACATCCTCAACGATCCATCTTTCTTCTTAACAAAAAGGATTGGAGCTCCCCAAGGCAAAGAGCTAAGCTTAAAATACCCTTTCTCCAACAATTCTTCTAACTTCTCTTTAAGCTCCTTCAACTCCATCGGAGTTATTCGGTAAGACAAAATTGAGATCGGTGCAGTACCTGGAAGAAGTTTGATGGAAAACTCAATTTTTTAGGTGACAGTAGTCTTGGTAGTTCCTCGGGAAAGATATCCGGGAATTTCATGACCACAAATATTTCTTCTAACTTTCCTCCATCTAGCTTTGTATTTACCGCATATGCCAAGAATGATTCACACCCTTTCCTTATCATCTTCTCTATTGTCAGAGCCAAAACAATTCTAGGAAGACTTACTTCCCTGTCCTTCATAAACACTACCGTTCTACCTTCATCCAATTCAATCTCCACTGTCTTTTATTTGGAATCCAGTGGGTGTTATACTTTTCTAACGTATCCATGCCCAATATCACATTTAATCCACCCCCCCCCCCCTCGTCTTTAATGGCATAAGGTCCACCATTAAGTGTTCCCCACCAACACATACTTTAGAAGCTCTATAGACTTGACTAATAATAATATATTGGCTGATTGGACTAACCATCAAAAGGGTATCCAATAGGCTCAGTTATTTACCATGCACAGTTCTACTTGATGAAATAAACAAATGGGTAAAACCTAGATCAATCAAAACATCAATATTATCATCAAACAATGTAACTTGTACCAGTCGTAGCTTCTGGAGTGATTTCTATGTCCTCTTGTGTGATTGTAAACACTCTAGCTGGTGCTTGCCCCTCGGTCTTCCTGGAGGGTTCACTTTTCTGGTCACATCATAACTTCCCACTTCAGTTGCAATCTTCTGTCCCCCGGTCCCAGCCCTCCTTGAAACTTGCATATGAGTTTTCTCCTGTCTTGCATTGGTTCAAGAATCAGGTCATTTGGAGGTCGGATGACAAAGTTATGGCCAAAAGAATCAAACATGTTCAGAGCTAGAAAACCCTTCGGGTGCGCTTGTGAGGAATAAAGGTGTGATCACTAGGATAAGGGTGCGATCGCAAGGAATGACAGTGCAATCGCGAGGAATGATGGTGCAATCGCGAGAGTGTCTGGTGCGATCGTGATCGAGGCTGTCCCGCATAAACATCCTATTCAACATCACTAATTTATAATGATCATATATCTCAACTCCGATATCCAAAAAGTTCATACTTTATAGCGGAAAGCTTGAAAGATAAGTTACAACTTTCATGAAGACAACTTTGTCTAATTTTGCCGAGATCAATACAGTTTTTCCCTTGAATCCAAAACACAAATTTTACCCCATTGAAAGACTTGAAAATGCAATGTACCAACTTTGAGAATTACGAGCAAAACACAAACATATTTCATTATCATCATGACAAAAGAACTTCTTCAATACTCAATCTTATTGCTAAAACAAAATAATGTTTAAATGTAGCTTTAGTTACATATCCACACTACATCATTAGCTTAATGCAACATACATAGGGATGCTCATGTTCGATATACTGCTAAAGCTACTCAAAAGTTATCAAACTAACTTAGTACGAAAATGCTAACTATCTTGGAGTTTGTCCAATTGCCTTGCAAGGATCGCTAACCTTCTTGTTCTACACCTGAGGAGTGAAAATGATGGGATGAGCTACGAAGCTCAGTGGCTTATACATTTATAGCCGTCGATAACGAACCACACAATCAAGCATATGTACATATATATCTAGCAATTCAATACTCAATAATTCAGACTCACAACTCATAGTTAACAAGATGTCATCACCTAGAACACATCATGCAATTATTCATCAAAATATAACACTCAATTATGTATCATATTTAACAAATCAATGATGAAATGCACAACAAATGGCTCGAGAGTTTCATGGAACGAAATGGAGAAACCAACGTTTACATCATGAACAAAACGACTTTGATGTTCATGATCTCGTATGCCTTAAGCAGGCAGATGGGAGAAGGATTTAAGTTAACGTGCATATGAATAACGAAACGAGTTCCTCTCTTGTCCAATCACAAGCAAATTTATGCTTAATTCATTTCCATACATTTTCATATTCTCATGCTTTTTCCTCCTTTTTTTTATACAAAAAGTCATGACACATTTCAATGCCATAACCTGATCATACATCATAAATTACAATGCATTTTCAACAATCACAAAAATTCAAAACAAGCAATTTAACACACAATATACAAGCAAGACAATTTGCCTATATTACACAATAACTATAAATATATTACCCACCTAATTTGCTCGAAAATCCAAACTCAAGGTTGTCTCTCCTCTTGCTTTTAGATAGGGTTTACTTGGTTTCCTATAACAAACTAATTTCCCATTCATTCCAAATTCAATTAAAATTCATAAAGCTTACACAACAAATGGCTTGAGAGTTTCGTGAAACGAAAAGAAGAAACCAAAGTTTACATCGTAAACAAAACGAGTTCGATTATCAAGATCTCATATGTCTCAAGCGGGCAACTGGGAGAAGGTTTTAGATCAATGTGCACGTGACTAATGAAACGGATTCCTCTCTTGCCCAATCATAAGCAAATTTATGCTTAATTCATTCCCATACATTTTCATATTCTCATGCTTTTTTCTTTTTTTTTTTCTTTATGCAAAATGTCATGACACATTTCAATGGCATAACCTGATCATACAACATAAATCACAATGCATTTTCAACAATCACAAAAATTCAAAACAAGCAATTTAACATACAATATACAAGCAAGACAATTTGCATATATTATACAACAACTACAAATATATTACCCACCTAATTTGCTCGAAAATCTAAACTCAAGGTTGTCTTTTCTCTTACTCTTGGATAGGGTTTGCTTGGTTTCCTATAACAAACCAATTTTCTATTCAATCCAAATTCAAGTAAAATTCATAAAACTTCAAAATCACAAAAGGGTAAAAAATCAAGCTTGAACTAACCTACTCATAGTTTGTTTAGGTTAGTAAAACCAAAGTCCTAGTTTAGAAACTCTAAAATCAAATGGGTCTCTTAAATCATCATCTTCCAAACAAACCCTTCATTCTCAACATAAAACCTCTTTCTCTCTCTCTAACTCCTTCTCTAACAAAGTGAGAAGAAAAATGAAGCTTACCTTGAACAAATATTTTTCCTTCTTCTTCCCCCATGTTTTTCTCTCTTCTTTCCCTAGCTTCCACGATTTCTTTTTCTTTCTTTTCTTCTTTCACACGACTTTCCCTTCTTCTCTTTTCTATTTCACGTTTTCTCTTCTTCTCTTCTCACTACCACGATTTTGCTTCTCTTCATTAATTCAAGACTACATTTCATTAGTCTTTCCATTTTGCCCCTCATCAATTAATGAAATGCCCATTTGCCCCTTCTTTTGTCTTTACCTACTAACTCCTTTAATCTTCTTAAACACCATACCGTACTTTAACTTGATTCTAATCTTTTCATCTAATTTCTAATCTCTATTTATTCCCACTAAATTAATGACTCAATTCTAAAAATAAAATAAAACAAACAAACAAATTATAAATAAATAATTAAACAAGTAATAAGTAATTTTGAAAAACTTCAGGTCCAACACTATGAGATTTTAAAATTCACAAATATAAATATTATAAGTAGTTATTGTGGTCCATTCCTTTAAAAATTTATTTCTTATAGCATGGCTCATGATAAACTTAAAATTTTCTTGTATATTTTTTATTAAAATCTTAAAATAAAATTTTCTACTTCTTTTGGAATTTTAATATTTTATATTCTCAAATGATAATTTTTATGATATGATATATAAATTTATCCGGCTTTCACAATCAAAATGTAACTACTTTTAAACCCTTAAAAATCTTGCATTTGTTACATATTAATGATTTGGTCCAATTACAATCTTAAAAATTTAATTCATAATCAATACTTCGTTAACAAATGCAACTTAAGTGATGGACATTTAAAATAATTTTATTTAAAAATGACAATAATTAGCAAATAAAAATATAGAAATGAGTTTCATAAGAACTGAATTTTGAAAACGCATGCCAAAATAATGACCCCATAACTTTCAAGAAGATTTAAAGTTTTAACCTCTTCCCACGTGTCAATTCTCAACAAGATTAAACCAATGTGGATGAATCTTGCAACTTGGCCAGCAAATGGTGCTTTACAGTTGGCACGGCAGCGATCTGGTTAATATAAGCATAGATAACATGTCCAGTTTTACAGTGAGATCCAAAAATATCCGAAACAATTTTCACTGGTCGTCGTACAGCGGTGACAGAACAGGACACTTTCGGTTTGTTGTCTTCCTGAAGAGTGCACTAATTGTCTTTTGATAAGATTTCAAGTTTTAGCGTCTTCAATTATTCTATTAAAATTTTACACAAACTTTAATATACAAAAATTTCAAGATTTTTTAAATACTGAGAATGTACTTATTTGAAGGTAATAAAAAAAATACAAGTATGAAATGAAAACTTATTTTTAGCAACAGAGATAATACTTTTATTCCCTAATTTTTTAGCAATATTTCATTTCTCTGGATTATCAATGAGATTCATTCTTGGCTATACTCTATTCTCATTTCTTACTATATTTATTCCTATTTTCGTTCATCCTTAAATTTATTTTTTATTCTTAAAACATTTTATTAACACATTTATAACACTTATAAATAAAAATTAAAAATAAAAATTAAAAATAAATTTAATATTATATTTAATAGTAGTATTATTTTAAATAGCTCATTGAAATTTTTGTAATAATAGCATATATTTTAAATTTAATTACTTAATAAATTATATAAATAAATTAAATTATAATAATAAAATATGTAAATAAGAAAATAATTAAAATATTATTTTACAACTAAATAGCATGAATAATATACTAGTATCCAATTTTAGTGTATTTTTTTGAAGTCAATTTATCGCACTAAAATAATAAATTTAATGTTTTGGTGTGATAGTTGGAGTTTGAAGTGAATTTATCGCACTAAAATAATAAATTTGATGTTTTGGTGTGATAGTTGGAGATGACGTGAGTGAAGAGAACCCATGTGCACACTATCCAACCTACCGTCAATATTGTATGATTATAATCGTACACTTAAAAGCGAAAATTTGATATGGGTTTTGGAATGTGATATTTATGTATATATATCTATATATATATATTTCCCCTCGGTATTATGCGATACCTTGCCTTTTGTGAACCGCCTTGAGCAACAGCTTGCTCTCTCGTTCAAAAGGAAAAAGGTTTAAATTTAGTAGGTTTAAGTTTAGTAGGTTAACAAGAAGAAGAGTGCTAAAGGAAGGTGTTAAATTCGCAGCTCAGAAGCAAATACCTATTTTGCTTTCGCCTCGACTAACTGAAACAAAACTTTCAGTCTTTAGATTGTAGAATATGAATAACCAAGAAGTTATGAAGATGCAGGTAAGCCCTCCATTCTTTAGTTACTATCTTTTTCTTTTGTAAGTTTAAGTACAAATCTCTGTACTTGCCTCATTATTTCATTGTTTCTTGTTTATTTCTGGACTTTAACTATCCATTTTGTTGTATTGATTCGACTCTTGTAGCAGAGCTGTGTTCTAAGAGTGAACATAGAGTGTCACTGTGATGGCTGTAAGACGAAAATAAAGAAATTGCTGCAGAAAATCGATGGTGAGGCACTTGTTACACTGGCATCCATTTGTTCTGTTCCCAAACATAGATCTTTATATTACCCATGTCTTGGTTTTTCCAAACTCGGTATCTGTTTAATTAAAGATTGAAGCATTGGGTAAAAGTGAAAATAAGATGATGTAGTTGTGGTTTGTTGTGGTTGCATAAATTTTTCTGTAATTCAAGAAATATATGTCAAGACATTTAGATTATTCCCAAAAAATGTCATTTGATACCTTTATTTGATTTTGTTTTGTTTTTCGTTATAGTTGTGCTAGTCACTTTGACTCGGTTTTAGATTGTTATTTATCTTTTCTTATGAAAGGGAAAATGTTCTTTCTGCCAGGGGTTTATAAAGTCTCAGTAAATGCGGAGCAAGGAAGAGTGACAGTAACAGGAAATGCGGACCCGGCCAACCTGATAAAGAAGCTTGAGAAGTCGGGGAAGCATGCAGAGTTATGGGGTGGTGGTCAAAAGGGCTTCAACAACTTTCAAAACCTTTTGAGCAATCAAGTCAAGACCATGCACTTTGATAGTGGTAAAGGAGGAGGTGGTGGCGGGGGCGGCGGTGGCGGCAAGTCTCAGAACAAAGGTGGAAAGGGACAACAGCAACAAATGCAACAATTGAAAGGGTCTAAGGATCTAAAGATTCCGAAAAAGGACCAAAAATCTGTGAAATTCATTTTACCTGAGGATTCTGCTGTAAGCGATGATGATTTTGATGATGAATTCGATGAATTTGGCGACGAATTTGACGACGATTTTGATGATGATGTGGAAGAATTTGGGCATGGACATAGACAAGTTCATGGTGATGCGCATCATCTACCCAACAAGATGATGCCCATGATAGATAAAGGATTTGGTATGATTAATGGGCCTGCTTTTGGTGACAGAAAGGGCGGAGGTGGAGGTGGAGGTGAAGGTGGAGGTTACGGCAAGAAAGGTGGTGGCGCTATTGAGATACCCGTGGTAATGAAGAGTAAAGGTGGGAAGATTGGTAATGGAGACAAGAAAGGTAGTGATGTAAAGAATGGTAAACAAGATGGTAAAACGAAAAATGGCAGCAAAGGAATTATTGGGTTTTTGGGATTTGGCAAGAAAAGCAAAAGCGGAGGAGGAGATGGTACTACCAAGAGTAAAAATAATGGGACTGCTAGTGCTGTTCGTGCAGGTGGTGGAACCAATAATAACATCAGTGGGTCCAAGAAGGGTGGAAGCAGAAAAGATAACAATATCAAACAAGGATACAGCCACGGTGAGTTGGATGGTATCGTCAATGGTGGAGGTGGCCCCAAGATTCTGGGACATATGGGTAGTAATAATCACATGCCAGCTGTTCCAGGACTGCCTGCAATGAATGGTGGATATTATCAGGGGATGGGGATGCCCTCCACGAACCCTTATAATCAACACCAACAATATATGACTATGATGATGAACCAGCAGAGGCAGCATGGAAATGATATGTATCAACCGATGATGTATGCTCCGCCACACCCAGCGGTCAGTTACATGCCACCACAGCCTGGGCCTGATCCTTTCACTCACTTCTTTAGTGATGAGAACGCCAATAGCTGCAGTATAATGTGAGGGTTGGTAACTATGTTCTAGAGTTGGTTCCTAATATGTAATATGTGCCGATGCTGTCAAGATTTTGTTTCATTATTAGTTGATCTTTCTAATGGATGCTTGTACAAGGGATACAAGGTTAGTCCAGTTCTTCATTACTAGAGTAATTAGTGCTTTTTGGAGGGTATAACGTGAAATTCTGAGTTATAATTTATTACCGTGTTTTGTTGAAAATGTAAATTGGCAAAAGGTTACATAAATGTAGTTGAAGTTGGTGTTGATTAGTGATGGGAGTAATTGATGCGTATACACTAATAATTTGTTTTCTTTTTAATTTTCAAGAAAGAAGTTTACATCCATCATTACAAGTTGCTTTCGGGCTTAGGAGGGACCTGAGCGTTTCCAAAATTTTCAAAACTTTAGGTCCCACTATTAAATATCAGTATTACACAAATAGGGAAGACAGTTGGTCAGGTTGAGATTGCTTAGATCCGAGCCTGACCTTATAGAAGACCTCAGCTTGAGGGCCCAAGACAATGGATTGAATTGAGACTGCTTAGACCTGAGCTTGACCGTACAGGTCTGACTTCACTTGTTCTAGCTTGATTTTTTTTTTATTTTTTGAAGTGAAAATGAAAAGTAACATTTTATTTATAATTTTCAAACTTCGAGATAGGCCTATCTTGGGCAGTCAAAAATGGATCCGAACCAGACCCAAATGGATGGGTATGGGTGAGCCGGTGCTGGACCCAAATATTATCCCTAGACAAGAATAATTCGAGTAAAACTGGTTATGGTTATCGTCATCGAGATGTGATTCTCTGTCCTCCTTCTCTTGTACTTATACTGTCTTATTAAATCTCAGTCATTCATTTGAGGGTATCATCATCATCTCCGTTCATTTTAACAAGCCGTCCTTACATAAATGGATAGCTGATATTTAATAAGACAATAGTTAGTACATAAATAGATAGCTGAGTTTTAATAAGACAATAGGTAGTGAAAGGTGGACAGGATTTGAGGGCGTCGTCGTCATCTCCGTTCATATTAACAAGCCCTTTTGGACGCGGCAAGACTAGCTCATGTGAACTTGAGTTGAACTAAAATTTCCCGAAAGAATGCCTTCCTTTCTCAAATTCAAAGTAAAAACCGATGACATTGGTCAAAATTTATTTAACCTCAAAGGCAATCCTTTCATACTCCAATTATTAAAAAAAAATGTCAAAGAGCCTACCTTTAACAATAATCAATTATTGTCGCGTTATGGGTTATCACATCCAATAATGACAGTCCATTATTTTGTTATACTATATCCTCCAAACCCTCAAATCAACTTGTCATTTTCCTACCCGATACATTGCTGCTGCGAGTTGCTTTAGTCACATTATAGAACTGTCTGCCATGCCATCTTGCAGGGGAGTAGGCTGAAACATATGCCATATCATGCATAACCAACATCCTACTACTTTATCATTTTAGCCCTTTTGTTTTGGGATAATTGATTCAAAACAAATATAAGATACATCTCCTGCAGTTACGAAATTTCCAACCAAAGATACATGTCCTGCATTTCATATAACTACTTTTATGATTCAAATAGTGGTAACATGGCTACTAGTTATATTTGCAACTATTTTAGAATCTGATTATATAAAAAACACACTAATGACATAAAATACATGCCCCTGTATTTTTTTAAAGACAGACTTGTGTTCACTTATAAAAAAGGACCAAAAGGTTACAAAATGCGTCACTTTTAAACATGGATAAGTACATGGTAAGGTGTTCATTCCTATGACGAGAACATGCCCCATGGTAAGTATACATGTCTCTATATTGTAGCCTGCATTCAACATCTCCTTCGTATTCTGAAGGGTATTCATCAATTCACTCAATGTGTAATCCTTGCTGTTGAGTTCAAAATTCAACTTAAACTGTTGAGAAGAAGAGTTTAAGCTATTGATGATCATAATCATCTGCGTGTCTGCATCTATGTCCGCCCCAAGCATCTCAGCCTTAGTAACCGCAGAGATTACTTTAAGCATCTAACCCCACACTGGTTCACCAGGTTTTTGTCTGAGATTATGAAATGTTTGGATATCTTTCACCCTTGCAGACCTGGTTCTCACACCAAACATCTCATAGAGGTGATGGACCATTGCACTAGCAGTTTTCATGCAAACAATTTGCTTTTGCAACATGCCGCTGACAGAAGCTAGAATATAGCACTTAGTAGTCTTATCAACATTCTGTCATTGCTCATATTGTTGGACTTGCTCAGGAGTTGAATGTAACACCCCACTTCTGCAAGACTCGAACCCGCACCTGATATCGATGGGTGATATCTGAGTCCGTGCCCCGTGAGAGTGGCATTCTAGAGCACTCAATTAGTCAAAACTCAGCACAATTTTTTAAAACTACAAACATAATGTATGGAAATCCATAACCAAATTGGGTCCGATTTCATTCATAAACATTTTCAGTTACACGTAACAATCAGTACACAACTCATCAAAGATTCACTAATCACTTGGGGCCCATTACCATTACAAAACACTTTAGACATAATGTCTTTACATTACAACATAAACACATTTGTACAATAATTTCTGAATATACAAATTTATACAAAAATAGGACAGCACTAATGCAGACACGAATTGATCCCAACCTCTATCATTTACTTGTATGCTATAGGGATACTCCCGTTTGTCTAACTGGGTATTCTTCTGAATCCTAAAAAATATTTGCAAATTTTGGGTGAATTTTGCGAACTCAATGAGTGACCATCATCGATGACTCACCTAGTCACATAACACATAATTCACATTCACATTCACATCATTTCACGTTTCACATTTAATTTCACACTTCACATTCAATACACTTAATCATTCATATTATGCACATGAGACTCACTTTTCATTTGTTACTTTGTTGTGACCGAGTGCCTAACTGTCCCATATAGGGCTCATTGATAACTGTTCCTTATCCGCTTGGGAGATACAAGGCTCATTAAACGTTGAGCTTGAGGCTCTGAATCACTTTTGAGCTTGAAGTTTGTTTTTACTCGTTGAGTTTAAAGCTCTGTTCGGTGGTTACGCTAGTCACAACAACCATTATGTTTCATGCATTCATGAAATGAAATGCATCAGTCACATTTGCATGATCCACATTTACTCACATTCACATGCTATCAGACCGTAGTCCAGTATTCAACATTAGAGTTGAGTATCACTTTTCATTTACATGCAAATGCACTTTCAGAACATATTTAACAATCAAATTGCGTACACTTAGTTCATCCAATTCACATTGAGCACTTCAGTATTTCATTCATACAATATATTCATCGGACCTTCTATCCGGAAACTAACATAGTCAATCACATTCATATAATCATTCAGAAATTGATCACGACTTGCCTCCTCCTCCCTTTTCTCTTCTTCTTCAGACCTGCTCGGTAAAAAGGGCATAACTTTTACTACAAATGTAGGATTAAGGTCATTCAAATACCATTTCGAAGAGGACTTCTAGACTACAACTTCTATGAAGATTTAGAAAACAAATTTTGCCTCTATGAGGGTCAAAATTTCAAAATAATGTAACTGTCCCGAATGTCCATCCCATGCAGTATCACAAACTTCTAATGATCATATCTCTTTACTCCAATGTCCAAAAATTCCATACTTTATATCAATGGAAAGCTTAAAAAAGATCTACAACTTTCATGAAGACCATTTAATCAAAATCTCTCTAGATCAGTACAGAAAAATCACAGAAGTTTCATATCGAAAATCCAACTCTCCATTGTTTATTCTCAGAAAATTTCCAGACTTCCACTTTCCAAAATCCAACACTTCATTTTTTTTGTAGTCATTTCCACTCCATTTCAATCAACTCACTCACCATAAATTTCACAATACCCTTAAATATACAAGTTTTGTTGGGACCCGATCCGGAAACCGGATCCCAACCGAAAAACGAAAAGTGAAGAAAACGAAAGCGAATGGAAACGGGAATTTTGCATCGAAATTTCGAATCGGAAAGCAAAGCAATCGATACGAATATGGATCAAATTATCGGATCGAAATAAATCATATGGACAATTAACTCAAACATTTATGAAACTAAAGGCGAATACGAAATCGAAAGAAACAAATCGGATCGAAACGAACGTAATCACGAATCGAA
>JANVCQ010000007.1:8481901-8512779 GCA_025531925.1 Erythroxylum plowmanianum
ACCACATTAAACTCAACAAACCTCAATTTAATTCAAACTAAACCATAATCACACAATTAACACAATTCATACTTAATAACATCAAAAATAATAAAAATTTGGGGTCTAACATAAATGATGGAGGTGATATTGTCAGTGTTTTCATGTAAAAAGGATATTTTTAGATGCATCAATTAGTCAGTGGAATGAAAGAGATCCATGTTGATCTCATTAGCCTTATAATAAACAATAATTCGACCAAGAATATGATGTATATGATTGATAACCATATGCTAACCCAAGTAACATTTACCAATATTCTCTAATTTTATTTTTGTTTTAAGTAATCCTATAATTAGAGGCCTTTCCATCCCAACAAAATCCCTTAAAGCAGTTTGCTTTTTAGGGAAATTTAATCCTTGGACATTTTAGAGGATAACTTACATATTAGAGATGTTGGTTTTTAGAGCCTTTATCCTTGCTCTTTTAAGATCTTTGCCTTTCAACTGTTTGGAAATTCTGGTTTTGCTCCTCAAGGTCTAAAATAGTTTCTTTAATTGGCATATTGTAAGGTGAGTGAGTAGGATTTTCAGACCAAGATTAAGAAGATACGATATGCTAGTGATTGGTTCACTTAAAGAAGCACACTTATCAACTATAATATCTTCAAAGGTGGCTATATGGGAAGCTTCAGGAGTGAAGATCGTCTTTGAAACACATGCAACTGTAGGGGTAGTATGGTTTTCTATGCTACTTATTCACACCATGTCTGGGATCTCAATAGGAGTATGGTTCAGAATTTCAATAGAGTCTTCTTGTTCTGCACCCCCTAGTAGAGACATTGCCATAGATCACAATGATATCATTATTTAAAACCAACCCATTAATAACTCCCTGTTTGAAAATTTTTCCTTGTTTCCTTCCGCACTTTCCCTTGATGTTTATGCAGCAATCTCTATTGATAAGATACTGCTACGCTGTCCTCCTGAAGAGTTTGCCCCTCATATAATTGCATGATTGGTATTTCTGTTGGTAGCTCCTTTGAAAGTTCCACTCTGACACAAATACGGGCATATCCAACCCTTTTCTTCATTGTTGTATTCTCATCCATAGAAAAGGGTTTCCCTATAAAGCTTGCAAGAGCACTTAGACTTTGAGTGGTCTAATATTTAAGGGGAACCTTGTGGAAATTAATCCATAAAGGGATGTTCTAAAATTTAATAGTATCCAATTGCAAAAAAGACTGCCAAATTTGGAGAAATATGGGTTGATTGCCTTTATGCTAGGGCTCTTCCTCTAGGATTTTGTAGGTTATTGAAATAAAGGTAAAAGTGAACAATATATGGTTTTCTTCAGTTAACAGGACATCAACCAGTCCTTTAGTTTTCCATACCTTCTGTGCCCATCAATAAATGACAGGAGAAGGTGGACGATGGTAAAAAAAGAACCCTATTAGTGTAGCTTCCCAATTACAGGCTCCTTCTTCCAATATGTTAATCTCTAGACAAACAACATATTTACCATCTCTCTCTTTTGGAGGCTTAAAAAATAGGTTCAAGGAAAATTGATACCTAATTACCTGCTTCCAACTTTTTTAGGGAACAGATGCAAGAGATGCAGATGGTGGAGTGGTAGAGGTATAGTCTAGTGTGAGTGGTTTAGAGATGGATCAGGATGGCAAAGAAGGGAAATCCACTTTTCCATTGTCAGCTAAAGGTTGCATGGTTAGGAAGCAGAGCCAAAAGAAGAAAGGAGCAAATACTCTCAACTCTTATGATGCTTTTAGAGATGATGCTCTTAACTCTACTACTGCATGTTTGTTGCTTCAGCTACCTTCATGCATGAGCTGTATAATCTCCAACTTGTTTCTAGTATGCACCCTTATCTAGATTTTTACTTCTTCTTTTCTCATCTTCTCCCTACATCCTCCTATCCCTTCCTTCTTCTTAACACCCAAGGACACTATTGGCTCATTACTCCATTTCATTTTACCGTCCGTTCTCTTTTTCCACTTTAAAACACTACATCTCAACTTTTACTTTCTGCCATATCTATCCTCACCAAGATTTCGATGAATGTACTCAAGTGTTTAAGGTGAAAAGTATAAGATCATTTAAATCAATATATAGCAAAACTCTTAACCATAAGCATGCAATTTAATCATATCGCATTTGATGGAAATTTACAACGAAAACATTACAAAAAAATTGTTACTTCATAATATATAGGTCCATACATTATAAATCCATTAGTACTAGACATTTTTCTATGCTTGCAACATATTTAATTTTATATTTTATATTTTCAATCATTCATCATGTACCAAAATTAAAGAAATATTGATCTTTTCAAAGTTTCAAGTTTTAAACAATCAGGTAATAGTAAACAAACTTCAGGGTTCAAATTAATAAAAAGGGTTCATGAAAAATAGGATAAAGGTTACTAATGGGGTTATAATCAATAAAAAAGGCTAAGGCTCACAATTGGTTACTCCTAAAGGATAACATATGGTAAAGTAATTATCAAAGAAATAGGCTTAAACAATTTTCTCAATATGCATAATAAAAGCAAGTTTTAGAATCATTCAACTATCTATGATAGCACACATGAAAGAATAAAAAAGCTTAAAATTTTTTGAAAATTTTGCTCTTAGTCTCAAAAGCTCACAAAAAAATTAATGTGATGTGTGAAAATTGATGGAGTTATGTAAATATAGTGCCCTCAAAAGCAAGTATATTTACGTATAACTTAATTTTCTTCCAGTTACTTTTATAATAAAAATATTTATTATTAGCTCTTTCAGATTCTTCCAAAGATGTTCTAGTAAATTCTTCAGCTCTATACTTCTGTTACTGATCAATCGGAGCCTTAGGTGCAATCAACAGTGTAACAAAGTCATCATGTCTTGCAATAGCTTAACTAAAGCTTCCTCCTGAGTTGGAGGTGCAGGAGTAGGTGGGGCTTCAGCCTCATTCTGATTTACCCCAGAGGGGCCCAAAATAGACAGACGAGATCACAAGGATTATTACTCTCCGCAACCTCATCAACATCTTCTTGAGATCTTTCCATACTCAAATCTAAAACCAAAATATGTGACAAACTGCATTAGGCCCAACACAACCCTTATATCCAGGTATAAGCAATATTTAAGTGCTGGTTAAACTAGAATTGCCTAAACCAGGCTCTAATACCAAACAATGTAACACCCACATATCTCCTAAGAGGATATATAGGTGCCACACAAAATAGAACTAAAAAATCTATAGCATTCCAAGTATTTTCAAGAGACTCATGCAAACATATACTACATTTCATTTGTTCTTGACAACAGTTAACTTTATAAACATTGTATAAATATCAGAAGACATGTTTAAAATATTTAGATCCAACCTGTATTATAGTTATTACAAACTATATACACAAAATAAAAAAAAGGTCTCATCATAATGAGTACAACCTAAAAACAAACTGAACATTTTCAAAACAAAACATCTTTTTCTTAGCCATTATGGTTATCTTTGTTCCAGTCTTTAAACCTTCTTATCAGAACCTACACAGAGGTAAAACCACTATGTTAATTATATGTTGGATCAAAAAAATAAAGCATGCATAATTTGGATAAAATGGTAGATTTCAAAACTTTTTGGAAATCAAAATTGCAAAAGAAGCAATATAACCAAATCAACATGCATAGCCATACATGATACGGTATAAGGAAAACATTTGCATAAACACAATATGAAAATTATTACCAACTCCTCGCTATAGCTGTAACTCCTCACTATGCTATCCTATCCTCGGCAATGTATCCTCTCCTAAGTGATGTATCCTCTTTTAATTATTGTATCCTCCTCGATATTTATATCCTCGACCAATTTGATCTACCACTTGTTCTTCTTGGACAACTTGGTTAACAAGATCCTTTGGTGGGAAAGGAGAAGAAGAGATTTTTCTTTAGAAGAAAGAAGCCAATGATGAGACACTTCTCATGCAATTTTTGGCTCACACGTGCAAGATAGGAGAGAGGGAGATAAAAATTCAACAACCTTATCTTTTTTTCTCTCAATTTCGGTTAAGTCTCAAAAGGAAGAACTGAAGTGCATCCCATGCATCACTTCCTTCCTTAATCAATCATAAAGAAGCCAATAAATGAGACTCTTCTCATTTATTTTAAGATGGTTATATGAAAAGACCATTAACCTAAAAATACATATCAATTTCAGTTTTGTGATGGAAGAAGAAAGATGGTCCACCCAATGCACCTCTTTCTTCTTTAATCCAATGAATGCTAATAGGTTACATGCTATCGTTAAAAGACCACCATTAAACCATTTAATAATAAGGTTATTACTCCATGTAATGATGATAAAACATGTTTAAAAACCATCTTAAATGTAGCAAACCAATGCTAAATGTGCAGCTGCACATTTAGCCCATTAAAATCGAAATTCTACCTCCATTTATCTTTTATAAATTTGTTTTAATTTAATTAATCAAATTAAACCAAAGCCTAGCCCATTTCTAAACGTTCATATGGGCTTATAATTAACAATTAATTAAAGTAAGCCCAACATTCAATCATAGGCTTTAAAACCTCTATTTGTATTTCTTACCTTACTTGATAACCTTCCTAGAAACCAAATGGGGAATTTAATTGGACTTATATAATTCAAGCTTCAATAAACACGGAATTTATTTGATCTCATTAGAATTAATTCCAGCTTATTAACTAAATGCCATTCCACTAAAGACAATTAGTTGAACTCTTGAATTACTAAATATTATGAGAACACATGTTTCAAATAAGTTGTCCAATTGTAAACTCTAATATGAACCATATTATAGCCATCCGCATAATAAAGGGTAAATTTATAGTTTTGCCCTTATGCTGGTTTTTCCTTATAGATCTCTCGTTTTACTCTATATGGTGATCAACACATAAGATCCTATCTTGGTGTTAAGTCCTGATGGGTAGCTAGTCCATCAAACTACTGGTGCTAGTTTAATCACCAATCCCTATAAAACATCTAGAAGTGATGATATCACTATAGACTCTTCATTTGAGTGAATGTTTCCTGATACATGTTTCAATTAATAATTCCAACATGCAGACACTGGATTGATACTCTGTAAAAATTCATTTCGATCATGTCAAGAATTATAATGAAACACATATGAGCTCACCACTCATCAAGATTGTGATCCGTAATAAACGAATGCTTAAGTTGTATGTTTTAAGATTAAAGTAATGGCCCACTTTATTCTAACATACTTGATTCCAAATTCATTTAATAGTGTCATTATCGATAGTCAACTACTATCATGATATGAAACTCATCATTCCCTTGAAGTAAACTCTTTTACTTGTATAAAGATAAATCACAACACTGCATTCTAAACCATAATCAATTGACCAACTTGATTATTCAACTACGAATCTATTATTTTATATTCTTATAATATACATGTTTCCCATACATTTCTATGTATGTGTATGTGTATATTACTTGAAAAATAATCTCAGTACCTTATGACTAGATATATAATGCTCATAAAAAACTAAACTCTTTTGTTTTATTAATAATAAATAATTTCATTAAAAAAGTAACTGGAAGAAAATTAAGTTATATGTAAATACACTTAGTTTCTAGGGAACTATATTTACATAACTCCAACAATGGTAGCTATCACCTTCTAGTGTCTTTTTTCAAGAGTTCATAATGGATTAATTGATCATTACCAAACTGTTGAATAATTTCCAATTTCAAAGAGTTGTACCATATTATCACTCTCCCATTCATATGATGATCATGATTAGAGATTACCTTCCATCCCTTATCTAGGAACCATAAGGTTTTATCCATTTGCTCCTTTATTTTGGTTTTTAACAAACCAACAAAATTTAACCTATTGTTTTTAATCATTTCCCTAAGTGTAAATTGTTTGTTTAGGTTGTTGAGCCCTCTGACATTCCAAGTTGCTAAATTCTTCATTTTTTCTTTTTTCCTAACTTTTTTCCTTCTTGAATTTTTTATTTATGCCTAGGGAAGTAGAACCAATATCATTCTAAGATCTTCAATCACTTGTTTCCCTTTTCTTGGCGTGCTATCCTCCTCTTGTTTCATATTCTAGTTGTTTAAGTAATCACTTTTTATCTCTTTCCCTACTAAGGTAACCTCCTTTTGAGCTAAATTATCTTCAGTTACCTGCTTCCCGTTTTGGTTTTCTTTTTTTCCTCCATATATGTTTCACTTCTTTAACTTTTATTCTCAACATATATGTGACTTCTATAGTATTGTCTTTAAGTTTCACCAATCTCCTTTAGTTTCATGATCCTAGGAGTGTTAGGTAGTTTCTTTGAAATATCTACATATATGCACACCCCAGCAAATCCAATTCTCTTTATTAAAGTAATGTTTTCATCTAATCCTAAAGGCTAGCCTATCTTGCTTACAATGTAACTCATACCTTCAGTAGATCAATACTTTAAGGACAGTTTATGAATGTTAACCCATAGTGGAATTGATTCCAGCTTACGCTTGTCTAATGTAGCACCTGGCTACCACTTCTTGATTAGGATTGGGTGACCCATCACATGTCATGGCCTACGTCTAACGCTTTTTGTCCATTTTCCTCTAAGTGGAATTTGACAAGAATAGTTCGTCTTCATTTACCATTATATTCACCAAACCCTTGTTTCTCCATGTAACATTGACCCATTTACTAATGATTGGGAATGCTAACCTTTTTTAAGGGAAAAAACTCACAAGTGATGTCTCCACTTCCTTGCTCCTTGCTTTAGCGCCTTTAGAGCGGCCTGGATTGACTTCTCCATATCTTACTCCATATATCTCATCTTATCTAGGTTCCCAAAGTCACCTACACTAGAGCTCCATGTGGCCTTATCCTTGTCCCCACCTTGTTGCTACCTTTCTAAGGTTCTTTTTAGCAAAGGAAAGTCTATGGTGTTGGTCTGAAAGGGTGTGGTTATTATATTAGGTGTAGGTTCCAATTTATTTTGGGGATTATTCTCAGGTTTCTCCAAATCTGTTATGTTAGTGGTTAGGTTATTATAAAAGGAAGGTAGTTTGGACATGGTGGTTAGTAACTGTTGACTTTTGGGTGGTAGGGGAAAGGTCGTCTAGTCGAGGGAGGAAGGAGATGCAAAAAGATGATATGGTGTTAATATATAAGCTTTTTAGTGTTAATATATAAGCTTTTTAGTGCCCCCGTTAACAACATTTTTATAGCATTATGCTTGTGTTTTGGGTGTTCTTATAAGATTTGGCACTCAAAATGAGTTATATTTTGTTCCATGTTTTATCTCTCCCTCTATAAGGAAAAGTAGTGAATTTTGAGAAGAATTTAGTCAATTTGGATAAACTTTAGAAGATCTGAAGAAAGGCTCAAGAACACGAAAAGAGCATAAGATCATATTAGTGGTTATGTTCTATGATGTTCCATTCTATTTCTTTGAGCATATTTTCATCTAGGGAAACATCATTTACATTATGTTTTGGCCATTTACTAATAGGGACTTTTCTTCCTCTTAGGATAATTAACATGCCCTCGAGTTCAAGATATGTTCACCAACTTGGTGCTAACATGGTCCCATGTTTAGCTCCGTGTTAGTGGTGTTGATTTACATAAAAGGTTTAAAATGTAAGATAAAGCAATATAGAGGCCACACAGTTCTATGTTAGGGTCGTGTTGGAAAAATATTCAGGTTCATTTTATTAGAAGATGATGTAACTAAAGAAGAAAGGGAGCTTTTTTCCACAAACAAATTTTAGAAGAAAAAGAATTTCAAGAAGATTTAAAAAGAATTTAAAGATTCAAGATTCATGAAGATGTTTGCTTTAATTTTATTCTTTTTTTACTTATGAAGTAATTGGGATATAGATCTACGTGGAATTGACCTAGCATACGATGCTTTAAATTGATATTTTAGTTTAATGAAATTCCTAGTTTGCTTCAGAATTGTGCATATACTTATTTTGGTTTGAATTAAAGGAATGAAAATTGAAGATTTAACAATTGGAATCATACATTGAGATCGAAAGATAATTTGTATGTTTAGACCATAAAATATCTAGGGTTGTGTTGGTTACTCAAGAGAGAACTGCATGATCTTCCTATATTAGGGCAAAACTTATTATGAGAATTCATAAATAAGATTAAACATTATTTTTACGAAATTAAAACTTTTAATTGAGGTATCATATAACAATTTTTAAAAAAAATTAATAATATTTCATTAAACTATGAACAAGGTTAAATAAATGGGTATAAGGTACCCACAAAATAAAAAAGCCATAGTTGTTGCTTTTTAAACACATAGCTACAGTCAAATCTAAACATATGTATCTACTGCCTCACTCTTGCCATCAACAAGTGCATAGTTCCAGCATTACCATCTTTTATCTCCATTTAGCTAGATGAGGCACTGCTTCCTTTTATACTCCTATGATCAAGTAAGTGCATGAGTTATGACGCATTTAGTACAATATCGACTATGTTGTTCATGCATGCACCTTTGATCCACTATATCATTAAACTATGTTCATGAATTGCATGATCTATATGTGATAAGATATTACTATATTCTTAGCCTACATTAACATCATTATTCTAGAAAGCAAATTATAGCATCACCACTATAGGTAAGAGATCATGAATTCATTATGCCTTAGAACCCTTACCACTTCTTATAAACAGTGAAAAACACACTAAGAAACCCTATATACTGACTTCCTCATATGTTTATATCCCTAAATAGAAAAGGTTGCCTCTGATAAGTTTCCAACTTCAAGCTTGTATGTAGTACCTTGAATTAATTCTATATTCCCACCTCCCCTCTCTACTAACTTGGTATATGTTTTTTTTTTGTATGCAGGCTTATTTTAAAGATGATGCTGTAGTAGTTGACAAAAGATTCACCCTAGTCCTCCTTTAGTATGTTACACCGTCTTGCTCTCTCTTTCCTTGGGTGAATATTAGGAAATCAACTTAATAAAGCTCCCTTACCACCTAAAAACTCATTTAATCTCAAATTTTCTTTTTGAATGTTTTAAAAACGCACTATTTTATCCAAATAAAATGCACTTTTTTTGGAAAAATTAAATTAAAAGAAATTTCATTTATATTGAAAGAAATGTTACACTGAGAGCTATATAAGGCAGATTAAGCTCTTATTCCCACTATGCATAAATACAAAAAGAAAAAATGAGACCATATATTAGGTGATACAACTTTGTTACACGTATCCCTATATCATCAGGTTAACTACTGTGTTTGGAAAGCAAATGTCTTCTTTTAGCTACCGTGTCCAAATTCACTAGCCGAGAACTCACCAAAGGAGTCTTGAATCTACAAATTTCCCTTAAAAGTTATCTAAGAAATAGTGAACTCACCTTGCATGTCTCAATAAGAATGCACTTTGGTAATAAATATTTAGTTTCTTTAACTTCTGTAGCTGCTTTCTAAGACATGATTAGTCTCTATCTTCTTCTCCTAGGCTTGAAAGACTTTCTCCCATTATATTTTTTCTCTAGGTGTAATTTCCTTATTAATTCCTACATTTTGGATTCTATATCAATCTATGTGAGAATTACTGAATGACATTTGGAAGTCGTATCCATTCTTAGACTACTACCACTAGTTATCATTATATCCTCTAGAAACTCACAATTTAATTATTAAAATTTTTAACTTCCTTACTTAAGATTAAGTGCTTTCTTATATTATGAATAAAGTTTTTATAACTACATCCATCAAATTCTCTTTACCTTTGAAACACCTAAAGTTCCTCTACATAATCCTATATGCATATTTCAAGGCTAATCATGAATATGGAAATATTAACCCCTAGAGCTGCTCCTATCATCTTATATGAGCTATATAAGTTTAGGGTGCTTGTTTGTGGTGTTCTACCATAAGCTAAGTTCCTTGACATAATTCCGAACACCTGTTGAGTAATTGCATTCAAAGAACAAGTGACTAATTGATTCTTACACTTTTTTGTAAATAGGACAAGTTCTAAATATGTTAATAAAGTGAGCCTATCCATAGTTGACAATACGTTCCTTAATGCCATCCAAAATAAAAAGGATGCCGTATTAATGCATTTTTACATTGCTTTTATTAGGAAGAGATTTTAGTTAATTCAATATAAGAATAGAGATTGTGCTACTAAAGAGAGAACATAATTGTAACTTATAAATTCTTACTAATTAAAGGAGCTAGAGTTGTTCATTAAACTATATTGAAGTTAAAACTCATTAAAGTTCTAAATAATATCTTACTTGGATCTAGTTTATATATTGATTATTTTAATCATGATCGCTATTTAATTTATTTTTATAATTATTTATTTATTTCTTTTTGATCAACCGTGTTTGATATTGTAGGTAATGAAGTTTATATGTATTAAACCAAGGGAGACTCCAATTGATGTTTTAATGATAATAAAACGAAAGTACTAATAATGATTTTGTTATTTTAGTGAGAAGGAATAATAGAACAAGATGTAATCATAAACTCAAAAAGATACTTCTTGAAGCTAATAAAAGAAAAGATGAAAATTGCAACTTACAAAGTGAAAACTAAGTCAAGAACAAAAGAAAAACATGGAATATGAAGGTCATTCTTTAGTTTGTAATGCTAATTTCAATCTTATTTAGTCACTTTGACATTATGAAAGACTCACCATGTATAGATATTTCATATCACTTCAATGCACAAGTCTTTTCAATTATTAGTAGGCATTAAAGCTTTGGTTTTAAAAGAGAAGCCTCTTAATGTTTTAAAAGCTCTTTAGGGAACATTTTTTAAAGTGTTTAAATCATAATTGCATTAAACAAGTTGAGTTTCAACATTTAAATTTGTTAAAACCATGTTTTTAGAGATTAGTCAATCAATATATGTTAATGGTCAACTAATATAGTTTAACATTTTCAAAATTATTTTAGTAACATTGGTTGATATATTGGCCGATCAACACGCCTAGTGGTTGACCAATGTCTCAAAAACTAGTGAATCTATGCTTTTAATGAACACATGTTCACCAATGTACAAGATTAGTCAACCAATATATATAACTAACTATTATAATAGCTAGATTTTTTCTTTAATAGCTAATAGGGGTGTAAAAATCCTACAAATACATGTTTTCTGATACTTCTTGCATCAAGAAACATTTGGGTCTCTTTTACACATATTTCAGGGTATTTTTCAATCATTTGAGTATCATTGTCTCATATTTATGTGAGTAAACCTTTTTCATATTATCAAACTAATAAATTGAGATATTTTAAGATATAAGATTTAGCTAAGGCATTACATTATTATATTTCATGGTTTTCCGTGTGGCATTGAGGCTCCTCTTCACTATAAAGTAAGATTGTAAAAGGGTTACTCTTTGTTAAGAAAAGATTGTACAAAGGTTTTTTTCACCCTAAAAGATGAATTATAGTGGAATTATAAAAAGAGTAGGAGTGGATGTAGGCAAGGGTTTCTTGTCAAACCATTATAAATCAATTTACATTATCTCTTCCTTATCCTTTTTAAATTATTATTAATGTTTAATTTATTTATACTAAACAATCGTGCATTGCTTCATTCAGCCTCCATCTTCTTCATTTTTCAGTTTCCTAGTTTTTATCACTAACAAACACGTTAAACATCTCATGAAATATGAAATTAAGTTCAAATTCTTGCCTTAAACCAACAAACACTTAGAATACATATAAACATTAACAATAGCATAATTCTAAGCCTATACACATAATAATCATCTAATAAACACTGAAAAAAAACACTTAAACATCTAGTAAAACATAGTATAATATACATCTATCACTTTCTTTGAATGTAAGCACATTGAGAGATATCTACCAGACCTGGGAGCACTCTTTTGAGCCTTTTTGCTATTATCTTAGAGATGATCTTGTATATAGATAAGCAGTAAGAGCCATGTCAAAAGTCATTATGGGATTGTGATCTTTCCTTTTTGGGATCAAGGTGATAAAAATTATGTTAAGCTCTTTTAATAAGACTTTGTTGCTAAAAGACTCCAAAACAAAATTTATAACATTTTTCCTCATAATGTTCTAATTCTCTGAAATGATTATAATATTAAAGCCATCTAAACCAGGGGCCTTGTATTGAGCAAGATACTTAATTGTTTTGAGCAAGATACTTAATTGTTAGTTCAATTTCAGAAGGAGTAATTGAGGATGATGGAAATTCAACCTCATCAAAAGATATTTTCTATTGAATAATTTGATTAAGAAGTCTTCTAGAAGAAGTGGCAGAAGATCTGGTGCCTAGCAGCTAATTAAAGTCAACTTGTGTGTGGAGCTTAGTGCTATTAGACATTAAGGAGAAAATTTTATTAGCTGAATTTCTTACTTGGGCAGATCTATGAAAGAAATCAAAATTCTTATTACCTTCTACTAGCCATTTGTTTTTGGACCTTTGCTTCCACAAAGAGTAATCAAACTTAGCAACTTTGATGTAATTAAAACAGGCATGAAATTCAGATTGTTGCAATAGGGGATTAGTTGGACCTAGATTCAGGTCATTTTATGCCTTATTAAGGACTTCTCTAGTAGTGTTTAATAAGTAGTGAATGTTGCCAATGTTAGCTCTATGGAAGACTTTGATTTCCCCTCTAATTTTGCTAAGTTTTCTAGCATATTAAAAATGCTTAAAACCTAAGATGATTGAGCTCGTTCCTTTTCCAATAGCATATTTGAATCCTACCATACTTATCAAGATGTTATTTAGTCTAAAGGGATGTATTATTATAGGTTGTGAAGATTTTGAGAAAACTAACACAAGACAATGATTAGATATACTCGGATTGAGAAAAAATATTAATAATTAGGGAAAGCTTGTGTCCATTTTAAATTTTTCATGCCCATATCTAGCTTTTTCCTTAGGAAATTAGATTCTTTGTGTTTATTACTCCATGTGAAATAGTTTCCATCTCTTGGAAGATCACTGACATCAATTGCATCAATACAATTTTTCAAGTATTCACATATAGGCTTGTTTGAAAAATTCCCATCAGCTTCGTCAATGTGGATAGTATCATTGAAATCACCAAGTAAAATCCATGGATAGTTAATACTTTGATGGATATTCTTAAGCCTATTCCAACATATTAATAAGGAGGTTATTATTGAGGATTTTGACTTCAAAATGTATGAGTTGATCACTGATGAATGAATTAAGAAGTTAAAGCACACTAGAGTTTTAGAGAGCCAAAATTCTTCCATTAGGATGAGTAGTTGAATTAGAAACGAACCTCTAACTGCTGGGAAATAAGGTAAGGATGGCATAACGATTTTGATTTTGTTTTTTTTTCCAAAATACCAAGAACAGATATGGTATTTATAGTAACAAATCTTTTAATGGCTTGTTGCTTTGCAAGGGAATTCAAACCGCTGATATTCCATGAAGAGAAAATCATTTTTTAAAATAGAAGAACCTTAGTTCTTCTTTCTACCTGATTTCCTTTTAGAGGCTAGTTGGAATTCTTCTTCCTATAGAGAAGCAAGAGTAAGTTCATTGTAATGTAAAATAGGTTCTATAGGTGTATCTAAAGTAGTCAAGTTGGCAGCATGAAAGGGTTTAATCATAGGTGCTATAGGTGTATCTGAAGTAGACAAGTTGGTAGCATGAAAGATTCAATCATAGGTACTGAAGATACTAGAGGTGGTTATGTGGAAGCTCGTTTAGAGTCACTCTTTGAAATAGGTTTGTAGGTTCCTATTCTTGGTATGGTATTGTGTGAGGTTAGGGTTTCTCCAAAGTTCCTCCTCAAATGGTCCCTACTTAGTGAATCAGAAGGATTAATTAGAGAATCTTATGAGGTTGTGGTTTTAGTGTTGGTATCTTAGAAGCTTAGAGATTCTCAACGGAATCTTGATCCCACAATTCCTTACATCAACTCCAAAAATCTGCCAATGTTGAACACCTTTCCTGTAGGCTTCTAAACTTCTTTATGGAGGGTTCCAAGCATAGGTGACCCTAACTTCATCTTTAACTAATTGTAGATTTTCATTATACTTCATTATGGGAATTACCTCAGGTAGATTAATAAGAGTGTCAACAGCAATGCACACTCTTGAAAAATTGATTCTCTTTGTTTCTACAGTGGTTTGATCTAAGCACAAAGCTCTCCCTATGAAGCTTGCAAGATGGATTAAACCTTCTATAGTCCAATACTCTAAAGATGTTTCACGAATGCATATCTACAATGGAATATTGGTTGATTTAATTTCATTTAAACTTAATCCAGGTCTTTATGGATAAATGAGGAAAGGTTTGTTAAAAATGTGCCAAGGTCTAGCCTTAATCACCTCAATTACTGAATTAATGGAATCAAATTTGAAGAAAAATGTCTTCATTATTCATATTCACATCAATCAGGCCATATTGTTTCAAATTATTCCAAGTCTAGGTTTTCATAGCAGTAAAAGACACCTTCTTATCAAGGAAGAAACCTATCAATGTGGATTGCCACTTTTGTATTGCAACTTATAGAATGGAAGCTAGAGGAGAGACAAGAAGTTTGTTAGCTGAAGGATAGGGTATAGGTAATAGGATAATTTGACATCAATGTTAAGGTTGCCTGCCACTTGCACCTAGGTGTGTTTGGTGTGTATAGGAGGAATAGTTAGTGGCTCAGGTTTGTTTAGAAGAGTAGAAGAAGGATTGGGAGGATTTTAAGGTGTTTGAGGTGTTACAGAGGTGACTAGAGTGAAGGGTATGAGTGACGGGAATAATTCAGACAAAAAGATGGATATGCTTAGACTATAGGTTAAAAGCACTAGCTGTCGGATAAATAAAAGAAAGAGGGGAAATGGTACAAAATGCAAAACAATAATGAAGTTGAAAGAGTAAATGGAGAGAGTAGAAGATTAAGAAGTTGAAAGTTAAAGGGTCAAATAGAAGAGGAAGCACTTGTAGCTATCTAAAAATTTCCTTTATAGGAGCAAGAGCTATAACTGACTACAAATCTCTTAAGTAGAATAGTAAAGGAAGTAAAAGATGAAAAAAAACCAGAATGTAGAGAGTAGGAAGAGAAAATAACACAAGATCAGCAGCTAGAAGCTACCACCTGCATCTTCATCTTCAGTTACTATTCCTTCCATATCTATTGCAGCTACCATCTTCAGTTATTATTCATCTCCATATCCATCTCCATCAATTACATTCTCTCCTCAACTTGTTAGTGGATTTATTAAATATCATTTTATTGAAATACATTTGCTCAATCTTAGTAAGCCTATAATATATAAAAGATGACATGAAGGTGTTTTATTTAAGTTAAATCTAGGTAAATCACACAGACCAAACGGACTCAATGCCTTACATTTTTTTAGAAAGTTTGGCCATGGATAAGGGATTTAATAATTTTAGATTATAGACCAATATCTTGTTGCAACACCTTGAATAATGTTATATATAAAATCCTTGCTATAATAATGAATTTAGTGATGGCAAGAGTCATATATGTTTCTTAAGGAGCCTTTGTCCAGAACAAGTTAATATGAGGTAATGTCCTCATAGCCTAAGAATTGTTTAGATCTTATGGAAGGAAGAATACCTTTGGGAGTTGTACAATAATATTGGACTTCTATAAAGCCCTTAATACCATTGGATGGTATTTCATCTATCATATGGAGGCTTTTGACTTCCCTAATGTATTCATCAAATGGATCTCTCTATATGTCAAACTACATCCTTTTAAGTACTAGTTAATGGTGGCCTACAAAGAGATTTTATAGTGGTAAGGGACTAAGACAAATAGACCTATTTTCTCTTTACATCTTCATTTTGTGCATGGAATACCTCTCAGGACTAATCTCTTTCAATATAAACAATGATCTATGTTTTCATTACCATAGTAGGTGTAAGAAGCTGGAAATTTTCAACTTAAGTTTTGCATATGACCTCCTACTCTTTTATAAGTATAACGATAAGTCTCTAAGCATACTAATCCTTTAGCACTTCTACGGATATCTTTGGTTTAGCTCTTAATGTAAATTAGTTATATGATATTATCAATTAGTAGCAAATATATGGCCAATTGGTTCTCTTCCATAATAGGCCTAAGACGAATGGATCCCCCTGTTTACCTATTTAGGTCTACCTCTATCTATAAAGAGAATTTAATATAGGGAGTGTCTTTCACTGTTGGAGAAGATACATGTGAGGATCTTTATTTGGTGCACTCAAACTATTTCCTTTGTAGGTTGATTACTCTAAATCAATGTATTTCTTAACTTTCTCCATACCTTCTAAACCTTGCATATATTTCTTTTAAAAAGAGTGAATATGAATATCGTGGGGCTATTAAAAAACTTCCTTTATAAGGATATGGTAACTCTCATGTTTATCACAAAGTTAATTAGGATGAAGTCTATAAGCCTAAGTTAATTAGGGGTTTAGGGATACAATCATCACATATCACCGTCAAGATGCTTCTGATTAAACTAATCTTGAGAATCTTACCCAATAATGAATCTTTATGTGTAAAGTGGATTTATTCATATTTTTTAAGAGTTAAAAGTTTATAAGAAGTTAAAAGTAACTTCAACACCTCTTGGTTAATGAATCATATTTTAAAGCACAAAGATACCACTAAAACTAGTATCCATTATAAAGTGAAATGAAAATTTAACTTCCATATGGTTTGATAATTGGGGCTCCTTTAGTCCCCTATCAAACTATCAATAGATACAATTATTAATTTAATTTTATCCTATATATCTCTACTAAGGTAAGCTTTATAATAAAGAGAGGAGAATAGCAGGTTAGCTTCTTGAGAAACTCTAGAGATCCTATTTCATTGCTTCCTCCTAATCTAAGAAAAGAGGACAACTATGTTTAGAACAGGCACCAGTCAGGGAGCTTCACTCTCCAATCTTACAAAGAGTTAGTCATTCTCAGTACTTATAGGCACCTTTGGTCACTCATCATATGGGAGAAGAAGCTGCTTCCAAAAACCTCCCCCTTTCTTTGAGTTTTCCTCAGACAAAAGCTTCCAATTATAGACAAGCTTCATTTTCTTAATGTCTTTAATAAATGTACCCTCTACTAGAAAGTAGAAGGAAACTAAAACCATCTTTTTCTCTCTTTCCAATACTCTCAGGTAATTTAGAATGCAATTTAGGGACAGTGATTTTTGGAAGGAGATAGCTCAGATTACCATGAAATTTTTGAAATGATTTACCCTTTAGTATATATGGGGATAAAAACAAGTATTATCATTTTATAAGGATGCTACCAAATGCTAGAATCTTCAAGAATTTAGAAAAATCAAGTGGTATTTGAACTAAGGACCTGGATAAGGGAGCATTTACAAATACTCAATTTTATCCACCGAAGAACAAGGAGTACTCTAAGGCATTAGGTAAATAAAACCTACCACAAGATTTATCATATGGAGACCAAATTATTAAGGAAACTCGAATCATAGTTTGCATAGTTGGAAGACGAATTGGAACTACTTGTTAACAAATTAATGACGATAAAATGTACTTGGAAGCTGTGGAATTGACGGAAGCTGTTCTTGAACTAACTCCAGCAAACTGTAGATGTTGTCAGGTACTCAAGAACCATATATGTTGGGAGCTAAAAATTAGGCATTATCTTGAATACTTCTGTTGGTTAAACATAGAATATTAGAAGCTACTCCATAGGCTTCATTTTGTAACCCAAATTGTTCCCTTGACTCTTGCTCTACTTGTATTAATTCAATTCCTTATTCCAAAAAAAAGGGAAAGAAAACCATATACGGTACTCAATTCGAAGTAATTTTTGTGATTGCTTTTATATGAATAGTTGCATTCTACAATTCCAAATTAGTTAGATATTTGCAATGCATCTCAGTTAACTTTTTAAAGTAGAGAATAATCAATCTTTAACAACACAATTCTCTATTAATTAAGAACATCAGCTATTTTACACATTGTAAACGTAAGTGAATCGAGCATTCATGGTCGTACATGACGCCTAAGATCTACGGCCCTTTTATTCCATTAACACAAAGAAGTAAGAAGGTGAAGCATATAGCTTAAGACAAACACACACTCATAATATATATGTATATATATATATATATATATATGTATCTAACACCGTACTTATACGCTTTATGGATGAGTGGTGGTGAAATTGAAGTTGCCACAGTTAGACCTCTTGAGTAGCAACGATGAGCTAAAACCTAGCCTAGAACGAGCAAGATCAAACTGCAGAAAATTATCCTCAATCTGGTGAGCACCTATTACAATTGAAGCTCTAGTTTGTTTCAACCCTCCTTCGACAAAAGCCAGACAAGACACTCCAGGGCGTGCCTGAACCATTGAGTTTGCACCAAAAATCGTCCAAGCGGCATTGCTGAACACAAGATCGATGTTTGGAACTCTAGGACCAACTCGAGTACCGGAAAGCCTTTTCGAGTCATAGCATACACTAAAAGGTGGCACGTTTTGTACTAGGGGCACCCCAGGAAATTGGCTAGTGAAGAATTTGGTGAATGTTTGGTATATTGAGTGCTCGAGTATTGTGTATGGAGTTGTCGTGCTTATCATAGTTCCACCAAATCCTCGTTTGTTCGTCGTTAACAATGTTGTGTTTATTGGAACAGGTTTGTTGTTTATCTTGACTGAAGTAACTTGTAGGTAATACTCTCCTTGCCTGGTAATAATCAACGGCGTGTATCCTACAGGACCTAACACATGAACACCTGAAAGCATACTGAAAGGGCCTTCACCGAAGAAAATCACACCATTATTGTTGGTAGAAGAAGATAAACATATGCCAAAGTTTGGTCTGAATCCAAAGTGCGAGGCAAGTTGGATGGGCAAGGCAATAGGTGCATGGCCTATACCAGCTACGCCCTGTACGTTTCTAGGCAAGCCCTTTTGCAATAGAGTGGAAGGTGCACAAGCAAAGAGGAAGTCGGGAACCTTAGCAACAGGACCAGGTTTAGATCCTCTTGTGGACTGGATAGCGAGAACATCTTGCGCTAGCTCACCGATGGCGGTTTGGTGAGTCACAGGGTTGAGAGCAACGAGCCCACAGGTGTTGTTATGGCAACCGTATCTGGCCTTAGATGATAAGCATGTGTGGCAATAGTCACTACCGGCTCTAACACACAGAGTAGAGTGGCATAAAGGTGCCTGGTATGTCGTTGACAAGTAGTTCTTCTCGCAATTTACCCATAGGAACCTACCGTTCAAATCAACAGCAAACTGCACTGGGGTTTGCGGGGTTCTCTTTTGGATGCTAGTTACATGAAGACTTGTTGCACCATCTTTGCGCACAGGTAGCACAAGGTTGTTGGGCTTGAACGTGGGTGGTTGGAATATACATTCCGAACGTAAGAAAAGAAAAGTTAGGGAAAGGAAAGTGAAGAGACGATTGAGAACCGAAGAAACCATTGTTGGAGAAGCTAGCAAGGAAAGCTTGCGAGGATGTAGTATGGTAAGATTATTGAACACATCTGGTGTCATATATAGACATAGTCCGTTAACAAATATGAAAAAGGGACATATTGAGATTGTGGATTTGTGCATGATGTGTAGAAAGAGTGACGTACACACAGCACAATGTCACATGAAAGTTTGGGTAAGACATGAATTCGTAAACAAGCCAACAAAAGTGAATAGATTAGTGTCCGCAAACACTTGGCATTGAGAACGGGATCAATTGCCATGCATTGTTTTCTAGCATCAGGTTCATCATTTCTAAATGGGCTCTGGTTGATCCATACATGATGGAGCTAGGAAAGATTCAGTTTTATCCTGATACGATAGCACAATGGAGAAAAAACTGTCTCCTTTTCTCGTTAGCATAACATTAATATATACAAGTAAAAAAAACCCTTTCTTTTTTGGCAACTCCCTTAAAGATAGCTAACAAATCAATTTAAAAGGAAAACAATATCCTACGATTACAAAGAATATTATCTACAAGAATTCCTAATATACAATAATTCCTAATACCCCCCTCAAGTTGGTGCATGAAGATCTCTAATGCCCAACTTGCGAAGAAGACAGTCAAACTGTGATTTTCCAAGAGCCTTTGTAAAAATATCTGCAAGCTGCTCTTTCGTCGAGATATAGCTGGGACTAATAGTACCGTTGACGATCTCATCATGTACAAAGTGGCAATCCACTTCAATATGTTTAGTTCGCTCATGAAAAACCGGATTCTGCGAGATATGTAGCGCCGCTTGACTGTCACAGTGAAGTAACATGGACCGAGGATGGTTTACACCCAGGCTAGTGAGAACAACCTTCAACCACTTCAACTCACATGTTGTCGTGGGTATAGATCTGTATTCAACTTCGGTCGAAGATCGTGAGACTATATGATATTTTTTCGTTTTCTAGGAGATTGGAGAGGTACCCAAAAATATCAACCAACTAGTGAGGGACCGTCGTGTGAGTGGACAACCTACCCAATCCGCATCACACCAATCATGTAATTGTAAATCACATGTGCTACTCAAGAAAATGCCTTGACCCGGATTACCCTTCAAAAATCGAACCACTCGAAGCGTTGTCTCCCAATGCTCGATACGAGGTTGTTGCGTAAACTGTGACAGAATATGAACACTATAAGCAAGCTTCGGGGGAGTGAAGTAGCGATATATCAGGCGTCCAACCAATCGCTGATATTTCTCGGGGTCCTTGAGAAGTTTTTCTGTTGCTAAAGCCAATCGGTGATTTTGTTCAACGGGAATATTAGTTGGCTTAGCCCCTAGTAGACCAACTTCAGAAATTATATCAAGTGTGTATTTGCGTTGATATAAGAAAATCTCTTTGGATGCGTGGGCAACCTCCACGCCTAAGAAGTACTTGAGCGTCTCTAAGTCTTTCATATGAAAACACTTACTCATATAAGCTTTAAATTCAGTGATGGCATCATGATTGTTTCCGGAAATGATAAGATCGTCCACATATACAAGGACGTTGAGTTGCATCCCAGCCTGATGCATAGTGAAGAGAGAATAATCAGAGTGAGATTGCGTGAAGCCGTAAGTATTCAATGGTATCGACAATTTTGCAAACCAGCACCGCGGAGCATGTTTAAGCCCATAAAGGGACTTCCGAAGTTTGCATACCTTTCTCGAACTGGCCACTTGAAAACCCAGTGGGAACGTCATATATACCTCCTCTTGAAGGTCTCCGTGCAGGAAGGCATTGTGAACATCCATTTGATGGAGTTCCCATTACTTGGCTGCTGCAATTGCTAGAACAAGCCGAATTGTGACCATCTTTGCAACAGGAGCAAAAGTGTTATTGTAATCAATTCCTGCAACTTGACGATTGCCAAATATCACAAGCCTTGCCTTCAGTCTTTCAATTGTGCCATCGAAGTGATACTTTATTTTGTACACCCATTTGCATCTAAGAGCCTTCTTCCCTGTTGGAAGATCGCCAATCACCCAAGTCTCATTTTTTTCTAGAGCTTGAATTTCACTCTGCATTGCTACACACCCCGCATCTTTGACTGCCTCTGAATAAGAACTAGGTTACCAGTCTACTATGATGGCTACAATAAAATTTCGATGCCGCACAGAAAAATTATCATAGTTAACAAAGTGTGCTATAGGATAGGGTTTACCTGTGGACTACTGTGAAGGGGGTGATTGGATAGATGGACTCACTTTCTGGATCGTATATGTGACATAGTTCCGCAGTTGAATTGAAGTTTGTCGCTGACAGTGCCCCCAACGTAACATAGTCAGTTCCGTGGTATCCTCCTGTCGAGCTACTATCCCCTCAGTAGTGTCATGACATGGAGATCTGCCCCCACTGCCTACCACATTATCATCTTGTGCACCCCCTGGCTGGTAGTATCTCCTCGTCTGTCAATTCAAGAACAACATCCCCTAGGCCAAATGAGTCTCCGGTTTGTTTATGGGATTGATTATTAGTTATAGTAGCCATTGGGAATTGAGTCTCATCAAACACAACATCCTGTGAAACAAAGAATACCTTTTGCTCCAAATCATAAAGTCTCCACCCTTTTTTCTCGTAGGGTTACCCCATAAAAACACATCGACTACTCCGGCTGGCAAATTTGTCTCCATTGTTACAACGACCAAAACATAATGACCCAAAAATTCTCATATGACCATAATCAGGACAACGACCAAACAAAACTTCATACAGACTCTTTCCATTTAAAACCAAAGAAGGAGTGCGATTTATGAGGTATCCTGCAGTCAATACACATTGCCCCCAAAATTCGATCGGTAGTGACTCATGAAATTGTAAAGCACGGGCTACGTTCAAAATATGTTTGTGTTTCCTTTCAACCCGCCCATTTTGTTGAGGAGTACCCACACAAGAAGTCTCAAACATAATCCCATTCTCAACAAAATAACTTGTCAAATAGGTGAACTCGGTACCATTATCACTTCTCATGGTTTTAATTTGTTTGTGAAACTGACGCTCAACCATGGTGAAAAAAATTTTCATAGTTTGGGATACTTCGATTTTATCATTCAAGAGAAAAATCCACACACTACGTGAAAAATCATCCACAATCGTCAAAAAATAAGAGGCACCACAGGAAGACCGAAACCGATATGGACCCCATAAATCACAATGTATCAACTCAAAAATACCATTAGCTCGATGTTCACTTAAAGGAAACTTATCTCTAACTTGTTTTGCCCTCAAACAGACATCACAACTGTTATTAAAAAAATCACTATTGCTTCTACTATCTACTTTTGGGACTAACTCGGTCACTCGTAAGGATGGATGACTCAAGCGGTCGTGCCACAATTCAAGAGAATCTCTAGTATTTGTGTGCATTGCTTTGATGCTCAATGCGCCCCAGAAGTAATAGAGTCTATCCCATCTCTCACCCGCTCCAATCAGCGTCTGTGAAATACGGTCCTATATAACACACAATGTTTTAGTGAATTGAACAAGGCAGTTGGAATGATCAATGAGTTGTGATACAGAAATCAAATTGCAAGTCAAATCAGACACAAAAAGAACTTTTTTCAACACTAAGTCATCAGTAATATTGACTTCGCCCTCCTTAGTGGCTTCGACATGACTCCCATTCGGTAAACCAACTGAACAGCTAGCAATACCGCGCATGGCTTGCAGATTACTAAGATTGCCCGTCATGTGGTTGGACGCTCCTGTGTCAATGATCCAAGAAAGTTGCTTACAAGTCATTTTCTCTTGAGGATTGCTCTGCTAACTTTTCAGTGCTTGTAGCAACAAACCCCATTGTTCACTGCTAAGTCCAGGTAGAATATGTCCCTCAGCTGCAACTGGGTTCGAGGAGGAACCCTCTCCTTGGTTCTGGGCAGCATTAGCCCGTAATCCAGGCTTGCCGCGACCACTGCCATTGTATCTGCGACCTGCTGATTTCCCACGTCTTGTGCCTTTCACATCACTATGGGGGCAATCTCCCGACCACTCGGGGTACTCGATAATGGCAAAGCAATTTTCTGCGTCATTTCTTGGACGTTTGCAATGGGAACACATGCTATCTTTGTCTCGACCTTCACTTCGACCACGACTTTGCACAGCCATAGCCATCACGTCTGCAACGTCCTCCTTCCCTCGAGATATCGTTTTTACTCGCTCCTCTTGTATGAGAAGAGAGTAAACTTTGTTCAAGGACAGTAATGAATCTTAAGCCAAAATGTTCGAGCGGACTGTCCCGTACATAGAGTCATCTAAGCCTAGTAGAAACAAATGAACTTTTTCTTACTCCCTTCTCTGTTCTAATGTTATAGCAAGATTGCAAGTGCACATGCCACATCAACAAACCGGTAATTGAACAAAATTAGCCAGTTCGTCCTAAATCTGTTTTAGACGACCAAAGTAACTGACGATCGTCATTCCTCGTTGTCGACAGTCCGCGAGATCGGCGCGAAGCTACTGAACATGCGATCAATTAGCCATCGAGAACCGTTCTCGAATGTCATTCCAAAGGTCTTGAGCTACCTCAACATACGAGATGGTCGAACGTAGGGTAGGCTCGATGGTATTGCGGATCCAAGAAACCAAAAGTGAGTTAATGGTCCACCAATCTTCTAGATCTGCGGATTTATCGTCGAGACGTTTGATTGTGTCGTCAATAAAACCAAATTTTTTCCTTGCTCGCAAGGTCATTCGGAAAGCTCGAGACCACTCATCATAGTTCTCGTCCTTCAATTGCACTTGAGTAATCACTATTCCAGGATTATCAAGTATGGTTATGTCGTATGGAGAAATTGTCTTTCTCTGCGTTTCACCAGACATGACCGATGATCTTGTGTTTGAAAAGAAAAAAAAATTCAGTTTTTAGAACCAGGCTCTGATACCATGATACGATAGCACATGGAGGAAAAACTCTGTCTCCTTTTCTCATTAGTCCATATTACAAATACCATATGAATATAAAAAAAAACCATGTTTTATACAAAAAAACATAATGCTAGATTATAAAAATATATTTAGTCAATATTATAAATACCACCAATTCATATTTAAATACGATGTATTTATACAAAACAGAACTACCACTTTATATAGAAATGCCAAGTATTTATAAAAAAACAATAATGTTATATAAAAATATCTTTAGTCAATATAGTAAATACTAGGTCATATTCCAAATACCACATGTTTATACAAAACACTATATACAGAAACTATAATGTGTCTATAAAAAATACTACAACTCTGTTAAAATATCACCCAGTTATACAAAAATACTTCTAACAGCTGCAAGTTGCATGATATTTTAGTAGGCATTTTTAGTATAGTTTTAGTAATTAATTAATTGATTCATGCATATTTAGGTTTGGAATTGTGTTAGTTAGATATCTATATTTTGAGTGATATATGAGTTAGAGCATGATATTGAGCTTTAATTTTGTGTATTTGAGGTGCCTTGATGTATTTGTTAGTATTTGAAAGCAAATATTAAAGAATTGAAGAGATTCGGAGGAAGCTCAAAAGAAGACCTAAGGCCACGATCATGGTCCATGGCCTGTTTACGATCATGATAGAATCATTTTGGGGCAGCCACAATCGTGGCCTGTTCTGCCATGATTGTGACAAAGAGCATTTTACCAAGCCACGATCGTGCCCTACGCAACAACAGACGCAAACCTACTTCTAAAACTCAACTTTACGGGATTATTTTAGATTTTTTGGGCCCAAGTAAAACCTATTTTTACCCTAAATAGAAAAGACTACAGAGAGGGGAGAAAAACCATAATTTTCAAGCCTCCATTTACCACTTTGGGAAATAAGCTAAGAGGAAGAAGGAAGAGAGAGAAGAAGAGAAAGAGAGAAGGTGGACCTTCAACTACTTCAACCACCAATCCTTCAAGTTATCCTTTTCTTCTTTTCATCTTTGATTTTGTTCATTTGATGTATAAGATGGAATTGATGATGATGAACCTTGGTGATGTTCTAACTTCTTTTAAGGATTTATACTTGATTTAATATTAATCTAGTTGCTTTTGTTGTTAATGATGTTGAGTGTTGTGATTATTTGTTTTAATTGCATGCTTTGATAATAAATCGAGAGAGTTAAATGAATGCAAAATGATTAGGTTAGTTAATGAGAGTTAAATGATCTAATACACCATGCAAATAAACAAATCAGTAATTATACGGAGAGAGATCTTGTATGAGGACCTGGTTGTTTATTGGAGTGCTTAAGAACTAATTAGTTTGTGGGTTGTTTTGTTAATCGAGAGATTATATGTTTAGTAGCTCAATTTAATTAGGACTTACGATTTATGGCTTAGTGATTACAACTCGAGAAAGACTAATTCACCCTTTGATAATCTTAGACCGACACCGCATTAACACAAAAGTAACTAAATTAGCATTGATGATAGGATAATTACCCTCTTCATAATTTGTTAATCTTCCTTATTTGAATCTCAATTGTCAATTGGTGGTGTTCAATTTTGATTTATTTCTTTAATTTAGAATTCTCATTTCAATCACCCCATATTCGATTGTTTACTTTTCTGTTTAATTTTTATTTTCATTTTAATTACATTTTTAGGCCTTAGGCAAATTAGGATTCAATTAGTTCACTAATTCATCGTGGGATCGACACCTCATATACTAAGCTATAACCTGTGCACTTACAAAAATATTAAGGGTTTTATAAGATTAAAACTTGCTCAACAACTTCTAGTTAATACTATGTGTTTATATAAAAAGTATCACAGTCCTATAAAAGAATACCACATTTTATACAAAAAGTACTACTAAGTTGTACGAAAATATTTTTGGTCAATATTGTAAATACCACCTGTTTATATTCCAAATACCATGTATTTATATGAAAAATATCACCATCCTATACAAAAGTATTACATGTCTATACAACAAATACCACCATGTTATACAAAAATAATTTTAGTCAATAATGTAAATACCACCAATTCGTAGTCCAAATATGATGTATTTATAAAAATTCTACCATTCTATATACAACTACCAAATGTCTATAAAAATACCACTAGGTTATACAAAAATACCTTTAGTTATTATTGTGAATCCAATTAAATCATATTTTAAACTACCATGTATCTATAAAAAATATAACTATGTTATACAAAAAATACTACTGCTTTGTACAAAAAATACCAACAAGGAATGCAAAAATACCATTATTTAATATTGTAAATACTATTAGTTTCTTTTCCAAATATCACGTGTTTACAAAAACTATGCTTTTATACAAAAATTACCACTTGTCAATACCTAAAAATAGAACATTATGTTTTAAAGAAATACTTTTAGTCAATACTGTAAATACTATTATTTCATAGTCCAAATACCAAATATTTATAAAAAACACATCAACACCCTATGAAAATACCATATGTTTATATAAAAATATACCACCACTCTATATATAAAACATCACCAAATTATATAAAAATATCTCTAGTCAGTATTGGAAATACCACCAATTCATATTTTAAATACCATATATTTATATAAAAAAATTTCCATCCTATATAAAAATACCACAAATCTATACAAAATACCATTACGTTACACTAAAATACCATTAGCCAATATTGTAAAAACAATCAATTTATACCCAAAAATAAAACCAAACCTCGTAAAAATACTAATACTTCAAACAAAAATGTTTCATTAGCTATTAATGGCCAGGATTTGAATATCTAAGACAATCAAATATGCTACTTCCATTTGAATAAGGGGTATTAAGATGTCACACAACAAGGCAAAGATCACATAAAGTTTAGGCTTAAAAATTAATTTTAGAATGTCTAGAAAACATTAAGTGTTTAATGAATAAGTTAAATAGTTGACAATTTCTATCTTAATATGATTTGGTTCATCAATCCTATTCGTTGATGGACTCTCATCATTATTACTAATGACAATGTATTCTCATACTACTTTCATCTTCCTTGCTCTTCTAAATCATCAAATTTGTCAATCATGATCTTTATACTACTTTTGCACTTTAGATAGAAGCACCAAATAAACCTAAGAACATATAAGAAAGAAGCCAGAAGTCCATGGCTTCTTGTAAAGAAACCCACAAGAAGAGAACAAAAGAAATTAGATTTTCATATAATCAAAATTCATTGAAAATGTTCATAAATTATAATTAAGATATTATAAATAATAAATAATAAGATTGGTGTAATATTTAATCCAAGAATATTAATCGCAATAAGAACTAGAAAAATAAGATTATGTAATCATTATTTATATACGAACAACTGAAAAATTTAAGCCTTGTATGGATTTTATGAAAGTGGATTATCAGTGACCTGATCAAGCCAATTACTTCCATCCCTATTTATATATTAGAGTTTCATTTTTGACAATGGAGGGAGAAGAATGTTAGAGTCTAAGAAAAAACTTAAATTAAGCTCTTAGATGAATTTTTAATGTTTTAATGTCAAACAATATCAAAAGGTAGAAGTAGGTAAATGGCAATGGAATCAGAGGTTAAAAAAAACCTAAGATATTTTCAATGAAAAATGTCCGGTGAGTGCAAAATGCATAGTTTTGATCTAAAACATCCATTTAAAATTTAACTAATTCATATCATAGTAGAATAATTTATTAAACCAAACCATAATATTTTTAGTTATATGAAAAACTAAATTAAGTCTAACAAATCCAATTTCAAAAAAATTTCTTGGAGTTTGGATTGATTTAATATTTATTAAACATTAGTAAAAATAAAAAAAAAGTAATTGTTGAAGAAAATATATACATTTTGATATATCATGGCAACACTTGTGACCTTATTACTATATCTGAATGGATTATTCATAAAAGTGAAAATTCTCTACTAATTGTATGATTAAAAGTCCATTCCAAATTATAAGATTTTTAACTTTTGAAAATAGTTTGTATTACAAAATTATAAACATGATATTTTGTAATTAATTCTATTTACTAAAAATTATTATTAGATTGTGACAATGCTTTGTGAACATATTATTACCTCATGTATGTTAAGTAATGTGACATAAAATTTACTTGTATAATTTAATTTTTCAAAAAACTCAAAAGAAAAAAATATTAGAAGTATTTTACGCTTTCCATATCATCTTGTCTCATCTCCATCAGAGGTTAGATGAGGAAGTTAAAACCAATTTAAGAAGTATTATTCAAATTGTCACAATTTTTATTTTAAAAGGAGAGAGAGGCTAGGGCATGATTGTATTCCATATTATATTCTTCATTTTTCTAAAACTACTACGAAAAATTTAGATTTCTTCTTACTATTTCAACAAAATCTTTATTCATTTCCATCAGAGCTCAGACGAGAGACTTACTTCCAATTTAAGAAGCATTTTCTACATTGTCAAGAACTTTGTTTCTAGTGATGGTCATATCCCAAGCTTTGTTCTTCATTTTTCTCAATAACTCAAATGGGGACAATTTTATTTTTCTTATTATGATTTATGTAGAATCTTGAATCATCTATATTAAAGATCAGATGAAATCACTATGTTCAATTTAAGAAGTATTGTATAAAATTAACAAATTTGTTAGAGGTAGAATTGGAAAAAATTGAACAAAGTTATAGAATCCATGTTATTCTCTTTTTATGTTATCCCTCACATCTTTTGTCATCATCATACATATATTTCTCAATTAATTTAATACTTTCTCTTTTTTCCATATTGGATGTCAATAACTTAGATTAAGCATAAAAAGGTGGATATAAGAAAAAAAAAGTGAGAAGGTTGTTGCCTTGATTGATTTGTTTTCCTAATTCATAATGCAACTTCCCAATTAAATCTAAAGATCTTGTTTTAGATTGTTCTATAACTAGGTTTAATTAATGAGCTCTTCTTAATTAAATTAGACCTAAGGGAAAATCGATATTAGCATAGTTTGTTGTTAACTTACAATTAATAGTTATTAGGAGAGGTATAAGAACAATAATTCAATAAAATATATTCTGTAACATGCACATACCCCCTGGAAGGATATGCGGATGTTACCTAAGACAAGACTTAAATATATCAAAACAATACAAAGCATTGCCATAAATTCAAAAAATCAATCATTACTTTTCCATTGACATAATCGACTTTAAACAGAATTTAACCAGCAAACTGAATTTATCCAAATACATGCTTCAATTATGACACCATTCTGAATTTAAGTTATTACATTACAAACCCTTAAATAAAACAGTACATATCTGAAGTTCATACACTCCATATTACAATATTTACAAACTTTTAACAAAATACATCATGCCTCATATTATTATATACAACTCAAACATACATTCCCAAAACAAAATACATTCTTCATTGGCCACTACGGTTGTTATTGTCCTAATCTTTAGACCCTCCTATCTGAACCTACACAAGGTAAAACCACCATGCAAAGCAGAAAGCTTAGTGGGGAATAAACTAAATAGGATATAAGCTGATGACTGTTTCAAACAGTCATCTAAACATTTACATATTCAAAATCACATAAGATTATAAGCAATGTTTACTTATCCATTTTCAAACCAAACCAAAATATCATGAATCTCATAACAAAATATAACATATCAGAACAGGTTACATATTCACTTCAGAGCAAAACTCACCGATTTCAAAGTTAAATATTATAATATCAGAACAAAACTTGTTTATAATAAAACAGAATTTGCTTATTTAATAACAAAGCTTAGTTGTTTCAAATCAAAGTTTATTTATATCAGAGCTGAGCATATAACAGAATACCAAACAAGTTAGTATGTTCATCCTTTATACAGAAGTGGGTAACGAGACTAATACAGGAGATATTGTAATTAATATCATAAAATAAGAGAGACTTTTTTCTGAATAACAAGAGACACCGAAGTGTCAGTAACAGGAGACACCGACGTGTCACAGAAGCAGCTACAGATCCTTCTAGGCATGTCTATTTACCCACATCTAGGACTTAATAGTTTTAAAACAAAACAGGTTCTTTTCAGAAATCTTATGTGACGAATATATTGCAACATATACCACTTTATTATGTTTTGTTCAACTTGGCATATTCATTAGTTTCCAAACAAACAAAAATGACATACAATTACAAGTATGTGCAACATTGCATCAATAAAGGTATTGAGTCATCACAAATTATGTATATTCACACAAATTGAAAGTGAAGTGAATCACACGTTAATACAGTACTTATAAGAAGATATAGAATTCACGAGAAGGGGGGGTTGAATCGTGTATTCCACTTTTTGAAATTTTTTCAAAAATGTTTGTTAAAAATAAAACTCTTTTACTGTATTTCAAAACGTTCTAAGTAATCAAAACTTTTGAAATAGAAACTTTGTTTACTGATTAAGTGATAATGAAAACTTGTATCTAAACT
>JANVCQ010000007.1:8522277-8540009 GCA_025531925.1 Erythroxylum plowmanianum
GGAAGTGAATGAAACTACGTAGTTTAGGTATGAGTTTTAAGTTAAGACTCATTTAGTAAACCTAGAGACTACCGAAATTTAGAAGAGAAAGGAGGCTTTCGAAATTTAGAAGAGGAAGGAGAGAAGAGCTTCGGTGGATTGGAGAAGAAGAAGAAGAGAAGTAAGAGCTTGGTTTAGTTTGCTTTAGAAAGGAGGGTTTAGGAGTTTCTTTAAGCAGAAGGGAAGAGAAAGAGCTTAAGCTTTCATTAAAAGCAAAAGCAAAATTCGTGGGTTTTGTCCTTAGGTAAGGAATTTTGGATTTCTGGAATTTCTTTTTAGCTTAAGAATCAAATTTATTTGTGGGCCCTAAACAGATCAATTTTTATTGGAGAAAAATTAGGGTAAAATTATCAAGTTTTGTTCGGATGACGTTAAATTAAATTCGATTTGAGGTTTCTTTCGTGGTGAGGAATTCCTCCCTTGTGAGATGCGCGTCCAGATGTCACAGTAGGACGTCGGGCCTGCGACTCACCGGGGAGGGGTTGCTTATTATCACCACCAGCACTTCCCAGCTATTTGATAGCAAACTCAATAGGAATAAGGCTTGAAGCTAGTCATCAAGAATGATCTTCATTGTAGTGAGCTTATTGATTATATCCTGAAAATCATTCAAATGCTCCGACATAAATTTTCTAGCTTTCAGCTTCAAATTTACAAGTCTTTTAATCAAAGAGGCCTTGTTATGAGTTATTTTCCTTCATAAAGTCCTTCTAGCTTTTTCCATAAATCAAAAGGATCCATTTCTTTAGAAACACGATTGAATACACTGATATCAATGCATTATCTAATTGTTCCTAGAGTTTTCCGCTTACTTTTTTCCCATTCTCTATCTGATTTCTTCTTAGGTTTTGAAGGAACAACATCCTTCACACCTTTTTCCACATCAATGGGATCGAAGAGATTCTTATAATATAGAAGGTCCTCCATTATGGGCCTCTAAATAGAGTAATTTGTTGATGTTAACTTGATCATAGAGCTATTTCCACATTCCATCGCAATAGATCTGATACCATTTGTTGGGAGTCGATAACATAACTCTCTAAAAAATCAACCAAAAATCAACAACAAAAACACTCTTCTACTTTAGCCAACAAATTAGTATGAGAATAAGAAACTTAATAATGAAGCGAACATCAAGATTTATGTGGAAAACCCTCCATTGTAGGGGAAAAAATTACGGGCCAAATAAAAGCAAATATACTAAATTTAAATAAGGATTTACAAAGTTATATATCTCACCTTACACTACAAATTGTCTCACCAAGTTTAAGGATTGAAACCAAAGTTGATGTATCAATCAACAAACTGTCAAACCAATCCTTAAAAATAATAAAAAGGGACAAGAATACTATATTACTTTCTCTCTCTCTTTATTTTTCCTCACTTTTGGATTTTTTGTCACACTCTCATACAAAACCTAGATACTTTTCTCTTTTATATTGTGAAATAGGTTTTCTACACCATACACGGTCTCATACATTGTCGTGTAGGTGATGTTGTCTCTTTTAGCACAGTCCCATTTGCAGATGTACATAGTTATGAAGAGATACAAGATTGTTATAGATAGGTGTATATGTTGTGGACACAAACGTGTACACAATCATTTTTTTTCACCCTTCACATCCTTCTTCATATAATTCCAGAGATTTACATAGTTGATCCACACAACCATATAAGTAAAGGATATGGTCGTGTAGCACCCTACGTGGTCGTGTCCGTACAAAAGAGCTTGATCTAACCATCATCTGTCTTGTCTTCACTCTGTCTTCATCCCTACAAACTATAAAGGTGTCTAAGATCACTGTAAACTATCAAAATAGGGGATAGAAACTCAATAAATAAGTAGGTGAAAGAAATGGTTATTGATCATGTCCTCCACAAGTTCTCATTTTTTCTTCTTCTATCTTTACTATGTTATTCTCCATGATTAATATTGCTTAGTTATGTGTTTGTGCAAAATTTAACTTAGTTTATTTTCTCAGTTGTTTGTTTGTATCATAAAGCTTGTAAAGTTTATCCATTAAAATTACTACAAAGATCCTAAAACAGTCTTTATTACCTTACTATCTAGTCCTAGGAAGTTTATATTAAATGGGTAAATCATAGAAATGTGGATCAGATTGTTCTGGAAATGCTTCAACAGGTGATTAGACCATCTATCTTCAGCCTTACACATTTTTAAGTATCCAAAGACGAACACCCTTGATTATTTCCAATTTACTAGTTGAAATTCCTATTTTGGATGTATAGAAATACTATGTTTGGTGGTTATAACAATCTTTGATTGATATATAGTAATAGAATGTCAAGAAGCTTAATTTGTTGTACTTTATATAGTAATAGAGTGTCAAGAAGCTTAATTCGTTGTACTTTAGAAGTAGAGATTGCAGAATTAGTGATGCCCCATCAAAGGAGCATTCAAAAATTAACCTCGTCAAGTGATTGTTATATTTTGCAAGGAAGACTTAAAGATTTAGGGTTAGGAATGGTAACAGGCTGGGTCAGGTTTAGGCCTTCTATGGACTAAGTTTAGTTCAAAAAAATTTAAGGTTTAAGTCTTGTTCAAAATATGATCGAACTTAGTCAAATTTTAATTAGAAAAAAGTCTATTGGAGTTAGATCAAACTCAACTACATCGAATTAGGTTTAAAAGTTTAACTCTTTTAAAGAAATATTAAATGGTCTAAAGATTATTTTAACCAGGTTAAACCAAGGACTCCAACCTTTTAAAAATATTAAATATTTAAATTTTAATAAGAGCAAATCAAGTCCAAAAGACCAGTCTTTAAAAAGTTTTGCAATTAAATTAAAGATCTAAATGTTTTATTTATACCATCATCCATTCATCTTTGTCTCCAATATTAAAAGTGAAAAGTCAATAAGAAGGAAAGTAATTGTGTAAATAAAGTCTTTAGATATTTTTTCCTTAATCATAAAACTTCCAAAAGGTTAAACTTTTAAGGTTAACTTCTCTCAAATAAGTTTTGGACTCCTTATCATAAATATCCTTTATTATTAAATAAGCAATGTAGTTTTATTTAAAAAATAAATGGACGTGGTTTAAATTAAAGCTAAGATTCGAGTTTCGAATTGGATTGAGCTATAGAACCGAATGTAAAGCCCATATTTTTAAAAAATAAAAGTATAAACCCAATTCAAAGTTTTGGTCAACTTTAGTCTTTAAAATTTCATCAAATGTACATTATAGTCTTTACAATTTTTGTCAAAATTTAAATTTGATCTTAATGTATTGTAGTATTTAAATAAGATTTTTGTGTTATGAAAATCATCTTAATTGATTTCAAATAAAAAAAATTACTAAGTTTGCTGAAGAGTTTTTTAATCTAAGTTTCTATGACTTTTTCTTATCAAATAAGTGTTTCATACTATGTAAATCATTTTAATTAAATTCAAATGACCAAAACCATTACTCATAGTCAAATTTCATTAATCTATATTCATATGACACATTTTAATCTATTATATTAGTATTATAGTTGAATTGTCCTTTTAATTCATTTGAATAGTATAAGGAAAAAAACCTCCATATTTTCTTTATATTGATTTGGGGGTTATTGAATAGTGGATGATGATGTAAGAAAATAGCAAAAATAAGATTGCAAATGTAACAATCAAAACAAGAAATAAAATTCTCCCTAAAAGAGATTTAAATGTTGGCCCTATAAGGACTAATAAACTACTAGTTTAGATTTCTACAGTTTAACAAACTACTAGTTTAGATTTCTACACCTTATCTAGATGGTTGAATAAATTAGTGTATTAAGTTGAAGTAAAACAAGCAAACCAAATAAACAAGGTAACAATAACCAATGAGAATTAGGTTAGTTAAGATTTCGAGTTCTCCATTAATATTAATTTATGTAACAGCAGCGTTTAGAATTTTATTCTCATTTGATCAAATTGAATAAAATTTTGATTAACTAATAAAATTTATAATTATATTTTATTAAATTTAATTAATTATCAAAAATAAAAAACTAAGTGCAAAGCCTAATCTATAATGGTTATTAACAGTTGGATTACTGTGAGAACAAGATTCAAATAATACCTATCCAATTTGGTTAACTCAAACAAGCAAATATCAAGCATGAATAGCATGATATTTACTCATTCATATTATATCCAAAAATAAATAGCAAATTGGTCAAATATTACTAAAATTAACATTTATTATCATCATAAAAAAAAATATTAAAACTCAAGTTAAATACAAAGCTACATCATCAAAGATTTTCCTAATCCTAACGAACAACATGTTTAGTCGTTTATAATATTTCAAGTCAACAATTATAAACTTATTCCAAAAATATTCTTTTATAAGATTAAACAAGAGTTGGAACAATATTCAAAATATAATTGAAAGTAATAAGGTTTAAGGACTAAAAATCAATCAAATAAATACAATAATTACTAAAGTACTCTAAAATTCCATTTAATTGTAAGAAAATGAATCTATGGAGAAGAGGTCGAATAACAATAGAAATTTGGTATGGTAGTTTGTGGCAACAAGCATTGATAAGGTTTCGAGCAACACTAATCTTCTTCAAATGTGGGTTCAGATAATGTTGAAATCTAATAAAATTTAGACTAAATGGACAATTTCTCCAAGAAATTTGTAACGATATATGATGTTATAACTTCATATAACTGTAGATATTTTAAAAAAATACATGATATGATCCAATTCTCTATAGATGTCTCTCTTAATTTAACTCTTCTTCTCTTCAAACATAGCTTCCTCCTTCCAATAAATTTAACCATCTATTTATGTTCTTATTAAGATTGAAAAATTATGTTAAGGAAGTTTAAGAGGTGGAATAACAAATTTAATCTTCCTTAATGTATTCTTTCATTATTAATGTATTAGTTGTTGCTTGGAACAAATATCCTTGCTATTTATTATGGGATAGAATATAAAAGGCAATAAAGAAGATTCATTTAGTAATTGTCATTCTTATTCCTTTTTCTACAATTTAGGAGATAATATTAATTAGGAATTTAAATTCTGAAAGGTATTTTTAAATAAAATTTATGTGCAATTAAATTTCTAGAGAATAAATATTAATAAAATAAATAAGTACTAAATTATAAAATATTATAAAATAAATAAATAAAATATAAATTATGTTTAAAATAATAAGAATTAAATATATATTATATTATTTACCTAACAATAGATAAGTTTTTTAAAATAAAATATAGTTTTGCAAAAGATGGAAGAAATTATAAGTTTTATATATTTATTAGGATGCTATCCATAATAGGAAACAATTATTTGAAAATTACATAACTTTAAAGTAAAATTAAAATTTTGCTTTCTAATAAAGGCACATAAGAAACAATAGCTATAAACATTCATTTATTAAAAACCATATGAACTAAGGAGAATGAAGAATATATTCCAATTAAAGTCATTCAAGATATATTTTAAATCCTCTTGATTGGCTTCTAACTTGCAATGTCTCTCTCCGGTTCCTCATCTTAGGTTTCTTAGTAATCCTTTCCTCCATTCTTCACTCCTCCTTCCTTTGTCCTTGCTGCTCTATCCTTAGTTACTTTCTTTTTCCCTCTTCTGCTTCTAGTTTTTAGCTATCTTCTCTCCTTTCAATATTCCTTTCTTATTTTCCTTCCATTTGTTCAAGGATATTTTAAAGATTCCACCTACCTTATTCTTCCTACCTTTAAACTTACCATTTAGGGAACAATTTTTTTGCCTAAATTTTGGAACCTTTTTTCCTTTTTTTTTTCCTCATAGCCACTGATACTTTTAGTTCTTGTTAGGCTCTTATCTCCATCTCTCCTCATGATTTCCCACTTACCCTCTTCTTTTTCCCTCTCCCCTAGGACCACCTCTCCTCCTCCTTTTATTCATCTTCCTAGTTCCTCTTATACTCTTACCTCAGCTTCTCAACCTAATCCACTTCTTCCATTTCAACTTACTGTTTCTTGCTCCTCTCCTCCACTAATTATGCCTTGTGTTCTTGGTGTCTTTTCTAAATCTAGGGCCAGGTTGAGTCTTAATTGGAAATTTGTTCTTGAAGACTCATCCTCATCTTCTCTTCCATATTTTCCCCTATCGTTAAAAAAGATTTCTCCTTTGTTTATCCTCAATTAGAGGTCTTAAGGAGGAGGCTAGAACTTAGTCCTCCACCATGGTTAGTTTCTTCATGAGAAAGAGACCATCTTTCCCCCTCCTAAAGACTTAGGCCATAAAGTTGTGGAAGCGCATAGGGGTGGTTGAATTGCTTTTAAATGAAGATCAATTAATCATTTTCAAGTTTTTTTTTCAAAGAGAAAGTTTTAGAGATAATTAAAGAAGGCCCTTGGTGCCTTAAATTTTGCCAATTTTCTTGCACATGTGGAATTTAGGGATTAACTTGGAGGATGTTAAGTAGAAGTTTATCCTTTCACCAAATTCTCCTTGAGTATTGGTCAACTAAGGGGTTAACCTTAGTTGACAAGTTGAACCTTAGTAAAGAAACTTTTAAAATGGATTAAGAAGGATTGAGCTTAGTGTTAACTATCATAACTTTAAAGCAGTCAATAAAATTAGTTTTATTTTGTGTTATTTTTTAATGAAACAAATTAGTCAAATAATAGTTAATGTTGTATCAATATATAGTAGATTTTTTCCATTTCAATTTCAGAATTATATTATACAAATTGATGATTTTCTACTTAATAAAATTAGATTTCTATAGTTCCCAAATATTATTTTTTATTATTATTTGCCAATAAAGTGGTATCAGAGCAATATCATTAGGGATTTGTGAAATTCAAGAAACCAAAAAACTCAATTCATAAACACTTATCACCTATATACACAAACACAAAACAGTAACCCTTTGAAAATTAATTCAGAAGCTTCATTCAATGACATAGGACATCGTAACACTATTCAAAATAACTAGACCTATAACTATAGCAGTGGTGAGTCTAGGTTCAATTCTACAAAGAGTGCGTGTAAAACTTTGAAATGAAAAGAATCAGTGTTTAGGTTTATGGGGGAATAAGAAAATAAAATGAAACTAAACTAATGAAAACAAATTAATGAAAACATTTAAAAATGATGAAAAGTGATTAATATGTTAGGGACCCAGTCATCGGTTCAATCTCGACCTACATATAATTAAGCATGCTTCATTGAATTGTTATTCTCATACCTCTCCTAATAACTGTTAATCGTAGGTTAACAATAAGCTTTGTTAACTGGTTTTCCTTTAGGTCATGTTTAATAAAGAAGAGCTGGTTAATTAAACCTAGCTATCTAACGACCTAGAACAAACAACCTAGATTTAATTGGACAGTTGCATTACAAATTAGGAAAGTAGATTAATCAAGGCAACAACCACACAAGCTTGAGTCATTTAACTTAGATTATGTTATTCCTAATGATTACAAACCATTAGTTCAAACAAATGAATCTCATCATGATAATTACGGATCATATTAAAGATTCTAGCAATGGGTTCTTACATAGAAGCAATCAAATAAAGCATTCAATCATTCTTACACAACACCCAATCATTAAACATAGGATAATATAGTCAATCCCTAACAGAAAGAACAACAAACAATAAGAGAAGTGCTTAACCGGGTTCTTTGGTATCGATGTCACCTTCAAAGCGGTGTCAAGAAGTTAACTCTCCATAGGTCTCTAAAGGAATGGAGCTTTTCCCCTTCTCTTCTTCAAAACTGAGATCTAACACCCAAAATGAAAACCCTAACATAAGTTTTTTTTCCATCAAAACGATGTTTTTATACTAAAAATTAAGGTTCAGGTGAGTTGACCAATTCTCACGGGCGTGCATGGTGGTGTCATACTCGTGCCGATGCAAACCATATCATGGGCATTACACCTGTGACACATTTGTAGTGGGTGTGAGAAGAGTCTCACATCTATGACAATGTTGGCATAGCTGTGAGAGATGAGTCACGACCATGACAAGATAGTGCATGCCGTGAGTCATTTCTTCCACTCTTGATCTTGATGTTTTCAAAATATAATCATCATCTTCGTGCATTTTCTTGTCTTATCTTGATCTGATCCTTCTAATCCTTGCTCCGTGAAGACAAGTGAGTATGAATCTCAATAAGACGACTTAAATATTGTGCTTTCGACTCACTTTAGCTCTTTCTTTTTCGAATTATACCTAAATCCAAATATGAACTAAAGTGAATGTCTTAAGCATTTCATATCATTAACATCCAAGTGTTATGGAATAAATGTATAATCAATTATGATGATGATCGTGTGGTGTTGAGAAGTTAGGGTTAAGAGTGATTTGAAGATCTTGAAGCTTAAACAAGTAAGTAGTATGTTATTCTTCTTGATATGTTGAGTGAAACATGCATGATGATAGTTAGATGTTGAAAGATCATGAAATGGTGATGAAAACATGTTGAAGCATGGATGAGAAAAATGAGCTTATAGATGTCTTATTTTGTGTATGTTTTGAGTGATAATATATAAATTGTTAGAGAGATGATTTTTAGCTAGAATGATCATTTTAAATGTTGTATAATGAACGCAGAAACTTTTAAAGGGATGATATATGTTCATGTTCTGTTTTGAGGTGTGATCACGTGGATTATTGGTAGCTATTATAAAGATGAACTAGAATGAGTTTAAAGCCAAAGAGAAGGCTAGTGCATTGTCTTGAAATGAGAAGAAGTAGGATGATAGTTTTGAGACAAAGTAAAGTTGAAAATGAAGTTAAATGTGTGTTGGAATATGTTAAATGGAGTGTTTTCACTAAACATGCATCCATATTTTGACCATATCTTGATCTTTAGATATCTAAATGGGATGATTTTTTATTTAGATTAAACTAGAGACATATGGATATATTTTTCATGAAGGAATCTAATTTTAATTCTGTCTCTAAGAGTTTCAAATTTTGGCTTGAAATTAAGTATTGTGTACCACCATGGTGTGAATACAGTCTGAAGTATTTTGTGTATAACTTGCATCATACTGAACTAAATTGTGTGAACTTGGTGTTGTTAGAAACTTAAGACATATGGAAACATTTGTTTAGAGAATGTATTACCTAAATACTTCATTTTTCTTGTCAAAATGGCCATGAAAAATTGACCCGAAAATTTGTTTTGAGAAAAGCTAAAATGATGCTTGGATTAGATGACTAAATGTGTGATATGTATAAAGTGATAATTGAGGTTATAACTTATTGAATGAATTGCTGATATGAACGTACAAAATGCATGAGTATAATGGGAATGAAGATGTTCATGTGATTGTAGTTATGATTCAAAGGAATTGAGTAATATGTGTTTAGTAAAGGTAAATGAGAATTGGATATTATGAGAGCATATAATACTAGAAAAGAATTGACGAGTAATTGAACTATGATATTAGAATAATAAAGTTTTCTTGAGGTGTAAACCTAATAATAATCTAGACATAAACAAATGATAAGGTTTGAATGATCAAGAGACGTGATTAAGGAAACATATCCATAATAGTCAAATTAAGCATGCATTATACATTAAACCTATACATATGGGTACAATTGAATGTTTATGTGATCGTGCAATTAGTAATTGTTTGTGCAATATGTTTATTATACAGGATAGAACATCTGCATTCCAGATGTTTCCGGATCAAGAAAGCAAATGCTAATCTGGAACGTATTGTGAGTCGACTTAGATGGTCTTATTTTTATTGTTTGTTCTATTTTAAATTTACGTATTGAATTACTACTGATATGATTGATGTGAATGTGTTAATTGCAGACAATAAATATCTGAGGAGTTTGATGAATGTAAAAATCATTAGAAGTGCTCCTTGAATGTGAATTTGAATGAATAAGTGATACTCATCATTATTGTTGAATATCGGACCAAGGTCCAATGATAAATGTAGATGTGAATGTGAAACTGAAATCAAGTGACTGATTGAATATATATAAATGTGATGCATTTCATTACATGAATGTATGACAACATAAAGGTTGTTGTGATCAGAGTAGCCACCGAAACTATTTCTCCTAAAACTGCAGTTATGAGCTAGTTGGCTATCAGGAACCGGGTTAAAACTAAGGATAGGTGGAGAGGAAGTCCAGGAACTAATGATCCTAAATGTCTATTTTGTAAAGCAGAATTAGAGACAATCTCACATTTGTTTTTTCAATGCAATTATTTTCATACCATCCAGAAGAGAATACAAAACATAATGCATATCTATTATGCATAGATTGATTGGAGAAATATGATTACATGGTCCAGCAGAATGTGGAAGCACTTGAAGCGGGATGGGATCATTCTAAAAACTACATGGTCTTGTTCCATCTTTTCTATATGGAGGGAAAGAAATAACAACCTTTACAGAGGATCAAACGAGGGAAGTTGCAATAGTTGGAAAAGCTATCATCAATTGGATTAGGGAAATCTTATTGGCACACGAAGTTCAATCCAAGATCAGCCAAAGAATGAAAAACTTATGGAGGATTTAAAATCTGAACGATGTAATATTGTTACTAACAGTTGTTGTTCTTGTTGGTTTTTTTTGTAGGGAGAATATATGTATGGAGAAGACTCTCTCATTTATTTCATATCAGCTTTGGGTTTAAATAACTGAGAAAGCTAACAAGAATTTAGAAAAATAAGCAATCCTAATCGTGATCCCTATGAATCACATAATAGATAACAATCCCTTTAGAATAGGATTACATATTGACTAGGACTTTTATTTAAAAATGAAAAACATAGCAATCACGTGCACAAATTTAAAGCAAACATTTTAACACTCTTCCTTGCTTTAAAGTTTGCAAAGCTTTAATGTCAAAATAATTCATCCTCCTCAAGTTAATCGTTTATAGCTTGATTGGCTTCTCTCACATTTTGTTGCGCTTTACATATCCTTTCAACATGTCCTAGTTGTCCACACTTATTGCATCTTACATCTGGCCTCCACCAACACTTATGTTTTAGATGATTTGTTTTCTTACAATACGAACATGGTGGAAAACTCTGAGCATTGTTGTTATTAATCCTCTTTTTGTTGTATGATTTTACTAGAAAAGCCCCTTCCACGATTCCTTTTTGCCTCATGAGTCTCCTTTGTTCTTGTGCCTGTAATGCACTTAACAATTTTGTCAAACTGATTTTTGCCAAATCCTTTGAGTTTTCGAGTGATGAAATTGTAGTCTCAAATCTTTCTGGGAGGTTACTAGAATTTTTTGAACTATTCTAGAATCATCAAAATGAGAACCAAGAAATCTTACGTTATTGGCAATAACAATGAGCCTGTTGGAGTAATCCCTGATCGTTTCTGACTCCTTCATTTTTTGTATCTCAAATTTTCTGATCAAGTTGAGCATTTGCATTTTTTTGATTCTTTCGTTTCCTGCATATTCTTCTTTTAAGAAATCTCAAATTTCTTTGCTCATCTTGAGCGTCATAATTCTGGAAAAAATTGTTGGTGTGACTCCTGAAAACAAGCAAGCTTTTGCTTTGGATTTCCTTTGTTTTTTTTCTTTGTGAATTTTGATTTGAGCCACCGTGGGATTTGTAGGCAAGTCCGGAACGTCGTAGTCTTCATCTATAGCTTCTCACAAGTCATTTGCTTCAAGGAAGGCCTCCATTCGAACAACCCAACTTAGATAATTTCTTCTATCAAACACTGGCAGAGTAATGGCAGTGAATGATGATTCAGAATCCATTGTCGTGTGGTTTTTGTTTGTGGTGTGGGAAAGCGTAGAATGAGTTATGGGTTATAGTTATAGGTTTGTAGATTTAGAGGTCCCTTAAGATCAAGAGAGCTCTGATACTAATTGTTAGTTTTTTTGTAGGAAGAATATATGTATGGAGAAGACTCTTTCATTTATTTTATATCAGCTTTGGGTTTAAATAGCTGAGAAAGATAGCAAGAATTTAGAAAAATAAGCAATCCTAATCGTGATCCCTATGAATCACATAGCAGATAACAATCTCTTTAGAATAGGATTACATATTGACTAGGATTTTTATTTAAAAATGAAAAACATAGCAATCACGTGCACAAATTTAAAGCAAACATTTTAACAGTTCTAACATAGACTTGCTTAATCAATTGTACGGCTATTTTCATGGATAGTTCTTGTACCTTTGTACTTGTATAAGCTTAAAAAATTTTATTCATTTTCTAAAAAAACACTCAAGAACAAAAGAGACGGGACGTGGAATTTAACGCGGGCGATATGGTGGTTCTGAAGCTACAAACTTTCAACAGCACACACTTGAAACATGCACATTGGAAGGTGGCATATGAGCTCCAACTGCCTGGGGGAGCAAGGATACATCCTGTGTGCTTCATGTATCCCTTCTAAAGAAACATTTGGGAGGACCTACCACCAATAATAACGGATGGAGGAGCAGCATCTTTGGAGTCTGAGAAGATGATTGACACCCGCCGAGTCAAGCAGGGAAATAAGTTAATTTAGGAAATGTTGGTGCTTACATCTTGAGGTGGGAAAACGATGAGTTAATGAGGAATCAATTTCCTACCGTGGATCTTGAAGACAAGAGCCTACTTAATGGAGAAGACATTGATTGACCACAAAGGCTCACCAGGATAGTCAAGGAAAATTCCAGATATTCTGGGACTACTGCGTGAAGTGGGAGTACCAGGTCTTCGAAGGATTTTGGGAAGTTGGCCGTGTTCCTTACCTTGTGTAGAATTGAGTCACATGGATACATGCATTATATCGTGTATTTTATTTTGCCTACTGGTTATGTTTGTTATTGACTAGATAGTTAATTTCATTGCATTAATTTCCTCCACGTTGTTATGTAGTGAACATTTTGTTGGATCATCTTTGTTATAGAAATATACTGTGACTAAGCTCTTACCCGACTAGAGTTGTGGGTGCGTTTAAGGCTTTGAGTGGGACCACATCTAGTTCTCAATAACGCAAGGCACCATCGACATTGGATCTGGAACGAATTGTATCATCTGTAAGTAATCTGCGGGAACTCTTAAGCTTATGTTGTTGGCTTTCTTGTTTTCATTGGGCAACAAATGTATAAATAGAAATCTAAAGCTCGGACCCTTGTTTAGGCAAAGCCGTTTGTTTGGAAGTATTGTCTATAGTTGTAAATTCCAGGAACTATCAATGTTGGTAGAATCCATTAACTATCTAAATTTTGGGTGGTTGTGCTAATCCATTACAACCTAATATTGACCTGAAAGACTAGAAAGTGCCACAGCTTCACTGAGAACAACTATATGGTTAAGCGTATAAATGCAAAAGATGATGTTTAAGAAGCATGTTGTCTATTATAGCTACTTGCATTACCAGTTCTCTCACTTTCATATTCAGTTCTCGTACAGATTGGCTAGTTCATGACCAGTGAAAAGATTACAAAAAGTAAAGCATAGCTATTAGGCAGTTTGGTTCTCCTTCATCACAATACCCTCCAGAACTCCATCCATGCCAAAATTACCAGATAAATGTTGAGGATCAACTGGTCCAGGTAGGTGAAATGTAATGGAGAAGTGCCCTGGCGGGCAAAGATTCTCTGTTTGCATTTCAAACACCTGCGAGAATCTGCAGACAGTTCTCTCTCCCGTCGTTGTGACCCCCCTTATAAGCACCTTACCATCGCTTTCAACATTGCAAGTGAACTCTTCTGCAAGAATACGTTAGTAAAGATAATGTTAAGACAAAAAGTATAAAAGAGAACAGGGCCAATATTTTTAACGGAGCTACAAAAGTTACCATTAGTCTTATGATATAGTGAATGGAAGTGAAAGTGGGTAAGATCATGTTGGTAAACATAATTAGAGCTACTGAAAAGCCCGATCTGATAGCCAAAACATGCATCAACATATGTAACCATGTTCACTGATATTCCATTAATAGACTTCTAATTAACAAGGGTAATGACAGTAGTTGGAATAAACAAAAGTAATATAAGCTAAAGGGGCAACAGATGTTTTAAACAGACTAGCTCAATATGCACCACCAGGCAAGTGACAACCAATCATCAAAGTGGTAGATATTGTATACTTGATCAATTATGATATACTGACAGGCTCAAGCATTTCAACCAATGAGTCATTCAATTATGCTTCAAGGCAAGATATGTCTCATATAAAAGGGTACTCTGTCTGCAATTAGTATTTAACTCCTCACTCAAAGCAAAAACCTACGTGCATCTCTTTTGACCCCGGGAAGAGCCACACGAAACAGGTAAGCATCATCACTTTCTCCAATGTCCATGAGTCCAATTGTGGGCCCTAACTGCCCCAGGGCAGCGCTTCCAGTCAATGCAAATGCTGTGTTGCTGCCAGTAATTATCCTTGACCATTGCTCTTTATCTGAGCAAGAAGGAAATAATATCATCCCTGGACTAGACTTCATAGTGCTGGCGGAGTCCTCATGGGTTGGCAGAAGAGCTGTATGATTAGTTGCTTCCCATGCCAGATGCTGCAGGAACACTGTGCATGAAAGTTATAATGCAATGACTAAGAATCTTCAAGAGAAAATCGTTCATAAACTGCAAGTGATTACATAAAAATTCTCAAGATATAGGAAACAACACAAAATCATATAAACGGAACCATTAGCACTATAATATAGTTAACCAGCATCGTTCCAAGATACTAGGAACTTGAAAAAAAGGGGGGGAAAAAGCATTTACTGCTCAGCTTTATCATTGTGGTACCATCACCTCTGCATCCATCAATTAGCAAGTATAAATTGTACAAACATAAGTTTCCAGCCACCAATTAATATTATCCGATCATCCACCAACTTCTTGTCACCAAATATTTTTTCCCTATATTGTTTCAATAACAAATGAACTACATACACAAATTACAATCGTCAAATGAGTGAACATTTGAGTGAGATTGCATGATAAAGATCAAACCTTTTGCACCCATTTCCTTGAATTAACAGAAATTCAGCTTTTCTAAGCAAACACCACCATTGAAGAAAACCCAGTAATCATCACCAATACATCAAATTCAATGAAAACCAATCCTAAAAAGCCAATTAAAGTTATTTCACTTTCAACCTTCTTCTGCCCACATGCTTCTCGATAAATTCCAACAAGTTCCATAATTAAATATGGATGTGTCTATTGGCACTTGATAACAACAAAACTTGTATATCATTATCGATCCTATTTATTTTATCCGCATTTGAATATCTACATTCTTCTTCTTAATCTTCTTCCAATAAATGGGTGATTTCAACTTTTTTAAATTCCCAATGGGGAACCATAGCAACTAACAAGAATTAAAGCCGTGACAAGGTGAAATTATTTACCTTCCTCTCTCTGTTCTTTCCCTGCACCTGCAATGCCCTCCTAATGATTGATGATTAGACGGTCGTTGGCAAGAGAGATTTCGAAAATGAAGTGGCCAAGTGCTTCAATCTAAAGCCAATGTAAGAAAACTCAATAGATTTGATTAGGTTTCTTGTAACAAGAACGGAGTAGTGATGAGAAAGTGCGCTAGCCACCACCGGTGAACCCTAGTCACTCCCGGCCACGAAGGAGAGGAGAGTGTGGGAATATACTTGAGTTGTACCGTGAGGGATAGTATGAGACGTAAGGGAAAATTAAACATAATAATCAAAATAATTGAGGGTTAATTATAAAAAAAAATAATTGAGGGTTAATTATAAAAAAAATTACGAAATTTACCAATTTTATAATCATAATCTTAAATTTACATAAAATATTTGAAATTTAAATTTTCCACAAAAATAGTTTAACATAAAAATAGTTTATTGTTAAACTCTCGAGAGAGTTATTGTTACTAATATAATTTCTAAGTAAATATTAAGTAAAATTAATTATCAACTTTAATAATTAATTAATTTAATATTAAAATAATAATTAAAAAGAACTAAATTTATTGTTTTTTTCTTCCAAATTCTTCTCATCCTTTTCCTTGTGGAGATATGTACTACATCGTACCAGTCAATATAAACTGGTACAATACTTAAATCTTTGGTAACACATCGATTATAGATACTAGTTGGTACTGTGTGGTATCGGCTTGTATCAATCAGCACCCGAAGTACCAAAAACATTCTAAGAACAAATTAAAATCTCTAAAAGTTATAGACTAAATTATAGCTCAGTTAAAACATCGAATGAATAAGGTAGTGGGTTCCTCGCTCCCCAGTGATCGACTGATTTTTGACAGCGCAAAACGGGAGTACCATGAGGTGGTGCTTCGCAAACAAGAAATCTTCTGGAAACAACGGGCCAAGCAATTCTGGTTGAGTGAGGGGGATAAGAACTCCAAATTCTTCCACACCATGGCTTCCAAGCGGCAGAAAAAGAATGCCCTTTTTCGGCTTCAAACTGATGCCGGCGTTCCACTTGACTGGGCTTCGGGCCTAGGTGATTTTCTCCTCCAATCTTTCGAGGCCCTCTATACGGCCCACGGGGGGGATTGCGCTGAGGTTATCCGCTGTGTTTCTACCCGGGTAACGACTGACGATAATTGTTTGCTCTCTCAACCTTACACTACGGAGGAGGTTCATACTACTATTTTTGGTATGCATCCGGACAAATCCCCTGGTCCGGACGGCTTAAATCCTTGCTTTTTCCAACGCTTTTGGGATGTGGTAGGTCCTGTAGTCACTGACGAGGCTTTGGGCATTTTAAATTATGGCAGGTCGGTTGGATCTTTTAATTCCACTTTGTTGGTCTTGATTCCTAAGAAGAAGAGGCCTGACACTTTTGCTGATCTCTGCCTTATCGCGCTTTGTAATGTTTTCTATAAGATTATAGCTAAAATGGTGGCCAATCGTCTGAAGGCGGTGTTGCCCCATGTGATTTCCCCTTCACAGAGTGCTTTTGTTCCTAAAAGACTGATTTCTGATAATGCTATTATCGCCTTTGAGCTTCTCCATTGGCTCAAGCGGAAACGTCAAGGGAAGGAGGGTAAGGTGGCCCTAAAGCTGGATATGAGCAAGGCTTATGACCGTCTTGAGTGGTCTTTCTTGACGCAGATGCTTCGGAAACTGGGTTTTTGTGACAATTGGGTCTCTCGGATTCTTGATTGTGTCTCCATTGTCACTTTCCGCTTTACTGGTGGTGGCCGGGAGTTTGGCCCGTTTTCTCCGCAAAGAGGCTTGCGACAGGGAGATCCTTTATCTCCCTACCTCTTCATATTGTGTGTCGAGGGGTTGTCAGCTATGCTCCAAACCGATGAGATGCGGGGGAAGCTCCATGGGATTACAATCGCCATAGGTGCTCCTTCGATTTCCCACTTATTTTTTGCTGATGACAGTTTCTTGTTCTTCAGGGCCACTTAGGCAGAGGCCTCGCAAGTGCAGCTACGGCTACACCAGTATGAGATAGCTTCTAGCCAAAAAATTAATTTCGCCAAATCCAACATTCACTTTAGCCCTAACACCCCGGAATCTCTGAAAGGTGTGGTGGCTGGCGGCTTCGGTGTTCCACAATCAGCCCATCCCGGTAGGTATTTAGGGTTGCCTTCCTTAATTGACCGTCAAAAGAAAGCAATTTTTAGGTATGTGGTTGATCGAGCTTGGAAGCGAATTCAGGGGTGGTGTGATACCGATTTGTCCCAGGCTGGTAAGGAAGTTCTGGTCAAACACGTTTTACAATCCATTCCTCTCTATGTTATGAGTGTCTTTCTGCTCCCTGTTGATACGTGTAATCAGCTGGAAAAAATGATG
>JANVCQ010000007.1:8574015-8595917 GCA_025531925.1 Erythroxylum plowmanianum
GCAAAGGAGTCGGTAATACTCTTCATCTTGTTTATGTTTATTATTATCCTTATACCATATCATGTATGGATTGGCATAATGATTTGAATATATTGCTTTCACTATAAATATGATTTCTAAATGGTTTTGAAATCTACCGATTCTTCAAATATAGCATGCTTTCGTTTTCCGATCCAACATTTACGTCATTTAAGTTTTGTCACCGTTTATTGCTCATCTTTTTTGTTACCTGCATTATGAGGACTACAGAAATTTTGGATTTGGATCCAAGTAATTTATTTATAATAATAGATAGGGTGAAAGAAACATGCTGTGATCTCTCTTTCTGCATCTTTGCATCTCTCCTGGATTTGTACCATCTCCAAAGTTGGTATCTTTACGGTGATTGCTGCTCCAGAATCGGTTGTGGAGATCAAAGTTCAAAGCTTTTGTCTCTGTTGGGATCAAAGTTCAAACCGTGTTGGCATGGTTTGTTACTCGTTGTAACCCTTTTGTTCACTCACAACCCGCATGAGGTGTAGCTTCAGGTCCCCAAGATCTCCTAGCGTTCACAAACGTGGTCCGTACAATCATTGGCTTGATTTTTGGGTCACCAGTGAACGAAGATAGAAGACAAGGGGAAGGATTATGGCTCATATATCAGATCTGGAAAGCTAGGATGGTTTGTGAGAGGAACTGTTGTTTTTCTACATGGGGCTCCAACACAATCTTACAGCTACCGGGTTGTCATGTCTTAGGGATGAATACATCGGAGAGCCCGTGGTGCGTGCTTAATGGGACACGAATTGCTTCGCTTGTTTGGATTGTAATAAGCCTTTTATAGATTTGCTTACTCTCTCTGTTAAGGTTTTTGTTTTATACTTTTATTACCCTTTTTGAGAAGAAGAGTGCAGGCTTGTCGGCAGTGGTGTTGCAATGCTTTGTCAAAGCCGAAGTAGAGTTGCTCTCAACAAAGGGCTGGCAGTACAGAAAAATAGCTAGAGATGGAAATACAAGAAGATAAGCTAGAGACGAAACAACGAAGAAGTGAGCTTCATGAGAGATTTGCCGAAGCATGGATCCAGTACTGTAGACATGACAGTGGCTATTAAGTAGTGCTTTCTCTATCCCTTTTTTTTTTACAACTTCTTCGTTGATAATGGGTAGAGCAAGCTATAGCTCTTCGGCTATCAAAGGGGATTCAGCATTCTCATGCATCTAAGTATATTACTTCTACCTTGTCGCTTATCTAAGTTTTCGGTATATAGTGTGTGTGTAAGTTGATAGTGGTCATCGCCATGTGTGGCTCCCGTAAATCGATAGAGGTAAGGTTTAGCTATTCAAGCCATCATTGGTAGTTACATTTATTAGTTATGTATGCTATTGTGATTCTGTGTGTTTAGTATGTATTATTGTTAGTTACGCATAGTGAAAGTCCTGTGGATCGAATATGTTCTGCACTCGTCTGTTTTTTTGTGAGCCATGAACATTACCTAGGATAATGCGTAATAGGTAGAGCTCTCTTCTCCTAAACCAAACACAATGCACCTGTTGGAGACGATAATGAGTGGTTATTGCATTGCAATAGATAAACGTAAACTCGCTGGAACATCACACGTCTGCTGAAAAGTTTACTGCCTCAAGCATCCTGACAAATCTGCAGACAAGTCAGTTGTGAGACCCATTACCAACATGACGATTCCCAATACTCCAACCTTTAAATAACCTTATCTTTTATTATCAAACCTTACCAGTCACTTTTGGACCAAGTACTTTTAAGCGAGGATCAAATTTTGCTGTCACTTTGCATACTTCACCAGTAGAGGAAGGAAACTTTTAAGCGAGTGTCAAATTTTGCTGTCACTTTGCATACGTCACCAGTAGAGGCGTCCTTCGCATATATTATTATTAATATTGATAATGATGATTATTATTATTATTATTATTATTATTATTGTTATTATTATTTTCTTTTTATTGAGTTTCTTATTAGTTTCAGTTTTATCATCATCATCATCATCATCATTATTAGTATTTTGTATTTGTATCTTTATTATTTGTATTAAGCATTTTTTCGTATTATTATTATTAATTGTGATTTATTATTCTTATTTTCTTTTACTTATTTATTCTATTAACCTGCATCGCTATTTTTCTGTCACATCTACATATGAATCTACCAAAAACAGCCTCTCTACTATGTAAGGGTAAAGTTACGTATTATCAAACCTCACTTCAATGTAAGATTTTAGATTGAGTATAATGATGATGATGATGAACATAATTCCAAAAAAGTTAAAAGGATTGATGTTAAGTAAAAGGACATTAATTGTGGTTTGACATGTTAAGTTTTGAAATAATAAATTAATTGTGGTTTGACATGTTAAGTTTTGAAATAATAAAAAGGTATAATTAATTTTTAATCTATTAATTTTTTCTGAAAAAAGTTTAACTTTTTAAAATGTTGGGATTAAATAAATCAATTAATCAGTTACTTATTAAAGACATTCATTAATATTTTTTAAATGGTCGAACCAGCCGTTTACCGAGACAAGATCCTCTGTCTAATTTTATGGTGTTTTATCGTATCCAGTGAATCTCAGTTATTTATTTTTGCGAGATCCGTATTTATTTCTGCGGGACTCACGCGAGACTCACGCGGGACTTACATAAATAAATGACTGAGATTTACTGGACACGATAAGATATCATACAATTGGACAAAAAATCTGGACTCCCGTTTACCCGCAACGTGACTCCTCGGCTCTTAACGGTTCCCAGGCACAAAAGTTTCAAGTGAAAAAACCAACAACGGAAGGGTACTTTGGTCACTTCATTTACCTTCTTATCCATTGGCAAAATGTTAAAAGAAAACAAGCTTCGCATTCTTGCTCGGAGTGGCCTGGTACCCGAGAGAAGTTTGGTGGCTGATTGAAGTTGCCGAAACAACCGAGACTTCCCCAGTTCCATCTTCTTTTTCCTTTTTCCTTTTTTTACTGTTTAGAACCTCCTAAGAAGAAGATACCAGCCATGGCAGTGGACTCAAATTATGGAGCTTTCATGGAAAACATTTTGCTAAGGCCAAGTTCTTTAGCTCATGATCTTCCATTACGTGGCTTCACCTTTGCAGTTAAAGACATGTGAGTCCCACAATACTTTTCTTTCTTTTTGTTTCGGTTTATCAATTATTTGTTTTCGATACTTTTGACGAAGTTGCTGGCTTTCCTACATATTTAAGCTTCTACGTCCATCTTTACAAATGGGTGTCATCAAGGTTCATCTGGGGCGTATGTATACGTCTATTCTATTTTTGTGCGTCTCGCTCTCTCTCTCTCTCTCTCTCTCTCTGTTGCCTGTCTTGCTAACCAGTGGATAGTAAGTGATAGGAGGAAAAAAAAAAAAAGCTGGGATGTTGTTAGCGGAAGAAAATGGGGAGTTTTAGTGCGATGACTTCGTTTAGGTCTAGCTGCAAAGTTAGGGACACGTGTGGTTAGTAGTGGAGAGGTTTGGCAACTACTATGATAGCTGTAGCCACCAACGGTTGTGTTGGAGCAACGACTATATTTTATTAGCACCTAGCTCGGGAGGAGAGTATATCATTGCATTGGAGCAAAGATTTGGAGAGTTTGTGTTTGATGACCCTGCGGGGGATCTGAAGGAACTGAAACAGCTAGGGTCAGTTAAGAATATCGCGGCCTAGTTCAGTTTGTTCTTACAAACCATATTTGATCAATTTGTTCGTCAAGGGGTTGAAAGCTAAGATTGAGTATCCAACGAGTTCATGAAATCCGAGAATTTTTCAGCAACTGTATGACCTTGCAAAGAAACAATAATTGGTTGCTCAACATTGTTATGGAAACCTAGAAGTACACACAAATTTCCACAACAAGGTCAACCAATTCAGAGATCTTACCAAGATCTGTTTTCAAATCCGCAAACTTCACATCCTGTAGTAGTTAGACAGAATGGGGAGCAGAGGGTAACAAGGACTACTATCAGCAGGAAGTTTGATGAAAAGAGGGACAAGGAATTATGTTTTTGGTGTGATGAAGCATTTACTCCTGGTCGTAAATGTAAGAAAAGGCAATTCTACATTTACATGGTGAAAGAGCATGGTGCATTGGAGGAAGGAGATGTGGCAGCCGTTGGAAATTCACAAGTGGAGTCATCCCTTATTGGAAAGAGAAATATGGATAAAGTGACTTATATACAAAGATAGGACTCATAACTCAGTATCTTAAGGTTGTGGGTTGGGATATGATTTCCTAGTTGTATACGGGTTCATTTGTATTTGGTCTAATTTCTCCCTAGGCTTTCTGAAAACCCGTCATTGATACCAGAGCCAGGTTGGTGATGAGGGGGATGTTTGAAATTCACAAGTGGAGTCATCCCATATCAGAAAGAGACATATGGATAAAGTGAGTTAGATACAAAAGATAGGATTCATAACCTAGTACCTTAAGGTTTTGGGTTGAGATATGATGTTCTAGTTGTATGTGGGCTCATTTGTATCTGATCCAATTTCTACCCAGGCTTCCTCAAAACCCTTCATTGGTATTAGAGCTAGGTTGGAGAAGTCTGATGAATAGAGATTCATGGATTTGGGTCAGAGTGGCTCAAATGGCTTCCCTAAGCTATGGGTTGAGGGAGAGCTAGTCGGATATAGATAGATCCACTTGTGAGGGGGAGATGTTGGAAATTCATAAGTGGAGTCATCCCACATCAGAAAGAGACATGTGGATAAAGTGAGTTATATATAAAGATAGGGCTCATAATCAAATTTTAACAAATGAAGGTGGTCGGGAGAGGCAATGGTTGAATGATACGTATCCTATTCAATGGAAGAAGTACCATTAATTTTGTTGGTGAAAAACTTGGTAAATAAAATGAAATATAGAGTTGATAGATATTGTCCCTATGACAATTTTAGTAGGTGGAGGATTGAATAAAATATAGTAGAATATGTAGAGATTTTGAGTGGATAATGAATGATTAATCCTTTGTGAATGATGTACTCATCATTAATTTTAGAGGTAGTGATATAGTGTTGGGTATATAGTGGCTCTCTTCATCATGAGGATGTGATGTGTAATTACTAAAAAAAAGACATAATGAGGTTGAGTGGAAAAGGAAGCAAATGGAATTACATAATGGATGTGAAGGGGGCATAACTGCAACTTCTTCTAAGCAAGTTGAAAAGCTTTTAAAGGGAATTCAAGCAACTTGTCTTTTTTTTTTTTAACCAAACTGTGCGCAAGTGCAATGGATTGAATCATCATTAATGTTCATAACAGAGATTGAGAATGACATTTTCAATGCAAGGAATACCAGTGGAATTTCAGGACACTTCTAGAAAGTTGTTGAAAGCATGTGGAGGATGTCTTTGCTGAACATAAAAATCTTGGGTGATCGAGAGATTTTGGAGCTGGATCTTAACTCCTTTATATAGTGTGTTACAATTGATGGTATCACCATTGCCTATTTGCACTCCAAAAGAAGGAACTTAAACTAATGGAAGGTGAAGGTTAGTGACTACCTTGTCCGTTATGAAGTTGAGGGTTGATCCACTATTGATTAAGATGAAGACATCTCTTCCTTTAATTTTTCCCCTGATTTTTATGATGGTGCTTGATGTTTTTCCCAAAATTGTATGCATAGAAATTTCTGTTATCTCAACCGCCGTTTCTTCTTAATTTGCTTCAATAGTTCCATCCAAGAAATTTGTCCTCCTTCTTCGACTTCCATAATTGCTAGAGTCGACCGTTTGCATTGATGGCCTAGTCTGAATTTCTCATTACAACAAAAACACAAGCCTTTATCTTTCTTGGTTTGTTGTTCCTTTGTAAGGAACAAAGCTGGCCACTTTTTCACCCATTGTTGGGTTCCTGCTGGTAGAAGGAAAGGCATTTGTATAATATGGAGAGTAAGAGCTACCTCGGGTTGCTAAAGGAGATCCAACACCACTTGTTTGGCTTTAGTGGTCATAAGTATATGCTTCACTAAATTAAGATTCGTAGGACTAACTAGTTCATCACTAGAGTCTCCTTCTAACTTCTCTCCAGCTTTGTGTTCACATACATATTTGTCAGATTCTTCCTCATCTTCTTTTGTCATCATGTGCAAACTCTATTTGTACTTTCATAAGCAAAGTGGCTCCCTCTCATTGCATCAAAAGCACTTATTGTCACTGTTGTCTCCTTGCATCCTAGTCTTAACTATGATTTTGCCTTTTGTTTCAATTCCTTAAAAAGTTTTGTACTTGTTCTGTTGTGCAAATTTTGAGGTATTAGGTGTTGGCCAAAAATTGTGCAATGTCGTAGTTCTCTTCATACCGAACTCCTCGACTTGGCTTTGAAACTTTTTAGCTACTTATTGTCTTAAGTATTGTTTTGCTTTTAAAGCCAAATGATATGCATCTTTAAGGCTAGAAATCCTTTGCATTATCAGCTCCTTGCAAATGTCTACCCTTAAGCCATTGTTGTAGTGAGATATAAGTTGTCGTTCAGACTCCATATCTTCACATCGTAGAGAAAGTTTATCAAATATTTTTGTGTACTCAGTTACGGACATAATCTCTTGTTTAGAGGTTGTGAGTTGATCTTGGAGATCTTCTTGATAGTGAAATGGTAAGTATTTTTCTGATAACTTAGCTTCATCTCTTCCCAATCAACAATTGGTGTTTGACTTGTTTTTCGAAGTCTATCCTTTATTGATCTCCCTAGATTTTAGCGTGTCTAACTATCTTCATATTTGTTAATTGAACATTTTGATTTTCTAACATATGTTATCAGTCAAAGAAAACTTTTATTGTTGTTGTCCAGTCTAAGAACAGAAGTGGATCCATCTTTTTTGCAAAATTAAGGTCTTCAACATGAATTTTCTTAGTAATATCATTGAGCTCGTTGTGTGTTTCAACTCTATCGTGGCTTGCGCTCTTCATGTGTTGTTGGATGGTTTCTTTGTCTTGGATCTCTTGGTAGGCGTTGATTTCCTAATCCCACTTGTTGTTGATTAGTTTCAGCCTCTTCATCTTGGATTTCACTTTTTCCACCCTTAACATCCAATGTAGCTTGTTGGTCGATATTGTTTTTTTGACTAGTTCTTGGAGCACCTTGTAATTGAGGGTCATTAATGTCCAATCTTTCCATAATTCTCAAAAGGATTTCATCTTATTCTTGGTCGTCAAATATTCATTTATATGCTCTTTTGCTATGTGTCGCTATTGTGAACCAAAACTCTGATACCAAATTGGTGTAGAACAAATAGAAGAAGTATTATAGACAAACTGTGAAGGTAAAGTTTCCAGTACACTTGATAGAAGAATTGTTAGATGAATTGAATGGATCTAGCTATTTTTCTAAATTAGATTTAAGAGTTGGTTATCATCAAATTTGGATTGGGGATGTTGACATACATTAAACAATTTTTAGAACAAATAAGGGCCACTATAAATTCTTGGTGATATCCTTTGGGTTAACTAATGCCCTTTTTACATTTTAAAGTTTGATGAATTCTATCTTCAAGCCATACTTGAGGAAATTAGTTTCGTGTTTTTGACGTTATTTTAGTTTACAACAAATTGCGTGAATTGCATTTGGAGCATTTGTAGAAAGTATTGTAGATTTTGAGGGAGCAATTCTTACATGTCAGGCTCACCAAGTGCTCTTTTGGAGCTCAATAGGTGGAATACTTGGGACTTTACTGTCGTAGGTGTTTCTACAAGTCCAAAGAAGATTGTTGCTATTAGGCAGTGACCAATTTCTATCAAATCAATTTGAAATAGCTAAGAGGTTTCTTGGGGTTAACAGGATATTACTCACGTTTTATCAAGAGATATGGAAAGCTGTTGGTTTTTTTTAGGAAGAGATATGTATGGAGAAGACTCTCAATTTTTATTGAGTAGAAACTTGTCAATTTATACAGTCTTTCTCTAACCAAAATTTAAAAATCAGATAACATCTAATTTAAATCAACATGAAATAAAATCTGCACTTAAAGAAAATATTCTAATAACAATTTTGACTGTTTCAAAGTCACATGTTCAGCACTCCTCCTTGACTTTGATACTGCAAACTCCAAGCATGCTTTTTTTTTCTTTTTTCTTTTTCGTTTGTGGTCCCATAATTTTGTTGTTAGGCTAGGCATGATGCTGCAAATAAGTCCTCCTCCTCAAGTGGATCGTTTATAGCTTGCTTGGCTTCTCTCACATTTTGTTGCGTTTTACATATCCTTTCAACATGTCCTAGTTGTCCACATTTGTTGCATCTTACATCTGGTCTCCACTAGCACTTGTGTTTTGGATGATTTGTTTTCTTGCAATACGAACATGGTGGAAATTAATCCTCTTTTTGTTATATGACTTTATTGGAAAAGCGCCTTCTACGATTCTTTCTTACCTCATGAGTCTCCTTTGTTCTTGTGCCTGTAATGCACTTAACAACTCTATCAAATTGATTTTTGCCAAATCCTTTGAGTTTTCGAGTGATGAAATTGTAGCCTCAAATCTTTCTGGGATGGTTACTAGAATTTTTTGAACTATTCTAGAATCATCAAAATTAGAACCAAGAAGTCTTACGTTATTGGCAATGACAATGAGCCTGTTGGAGTAATCCTTGATCGTTTCTGACTCCGTTTTTTGTATCTCAAATTCTGTGATCAAGTTGAGCATTTGCATTCCTTTGATTCTTTTGTTCCTTGCATATTCCTTTTATAAAAAATCCCAAATTTCTTTGCTCGTCTTGAGCGTCAAAATTTTGGAAAAAATTGTTTATGTGACTCCTGAAAACAAGCAAGCTTTTGCTTTGGATTTCCTCTGTTTCTTTTCTTTGTGGATTTTGATTTGAGCCACCGTTGGATTTGCAGGCAAGTCCGGAATGTCGTAGTCTCTTCAATAGCTTCCCATAAGTCATTTGCTTCAAGGAAGGCTTCCATTCAAACAGCCCAACTTAGATAATTTCTACCATCAAACACTGGCAGAGTAATGGCAGTGGACGATGATTCTGAATCCATTGACATGTGGTTTTTGATTTGTGGTGTGGGAAAGTGTAGAATGAGTTATGAGTTATAGGTTTGTAGATTTAGAGGTCCCTTAAGATTAAGAGAGCTCTGATACTATTTGTTGATTTTTTTTTTAGGAAGAGATATGTATGGACAAGACTCAATTTTTATTGAATGGAAGCTTGTCAATTTATACAGTCTTTCTCTAACCAAAATTTAAAAATTAGATAACATCTAATCTAAATAAGCATAAAATAAAATCTGCATTTAAATAAAATATTCTAATAACAACTTTGACTGATTCTAAGTCTCATGTTCAACAAAAACTTAGTAAGCCCTTGGCTTCTCTTCTCAAGAAGAATGCCTTTCTTTGGACCACGGCAGTTGAATGTACATTTGTCGTATTAAAGCAAGCGCTAACTTCTTCTCCAGTCTTTGCTTCACCTAATTTTGATCAGGTGTTTATCATTGAAGCTGATGTGTTTGGGAGTGGACTTGGGGCTATTTTGATGCAACAAACCATTCGATAGTATTTGTCAAGATCTCTTTCCAGTGGACACTTACACCTGTCTATTTATGAGAAAGAGCTGTTAGCTCTTATTATACTGGTCCCGTCACCTCACAGGAAGGCATTTTACTGTGTAAACGGATCATCGAAGTCTTGAAATGGTTTTTTGGAGCAAAATATCACAACTCCTTTTCAGCAAACTTAGTTACCCAAGTTGTTAGGATTTGATTTTGAGATCAAATACAAAAACGAGTGGAAAATACTGAAGCTGATGCATTGTCAAGCGTAGATGGTGGTGAGCTTTACGTTATGATGATTTCCAAAACGAGTGGAAAATACTGAAGCTGATGGATTGTGAAGCATAGATAGTGTGGTGAGCTTTTCATTATGATAATTTCAAATGTTCAGATTGATTCGTTAACTGAAATTAGGAGTAGTTGGGGAGCTGATAAGGGAATGCAAGCACTAATGACTCAATTGAAGGATGGTAAATTGAACGGTCTCATGACTTATTATATGGAAGGTTAGGCTGGTAATCTGTAATGTGCCCACTTTGGGATCTAATGTCTTTTCCTTCTTCCATAACAGTACTATGGGCAGCCACTCAAGGTTCTTAGTGATTTACAAGACATTTCAATTCTATTTTTTTGGGAGGAAAATGCAGAGAACGTCTGGAAATACATTAGAATGTTACAGTCTAATTGTCCCACATTGATAATAGGAGGGGCTGATGTAGGGTTTATAGGCTTATGGGCTTTCTCACCCTTGAAGCTAGCTTTTGGGGTTGAGCTCTCTCATAAGACCTGTAATAATTGATATCAAAGCCAACACTAGTCCTCCGAGTCTTGGGGCCACGAGTGGTGTCGTTAGCATGGCAATGTTTGCCTAGGGCTAGAAAATGTCTAGCGCACAGTCTGCCTGTGGGTGCCTAGATTGCGGAGAGTGGTAGAATGTTGTAGTCTAATTGTCCCACATTGGTAATAAGGGGGCTGATGTGGGGTTTACAGGCTTATAGACTCTCCCACTCTTTAAGATAGCTTTTGGAATTGGCCTATCTCATAAGACCTATAGCACAGAAGTTGTGAGGTGTGCTAGAGAAATAAGTATGAAACAAAAGCAAGCGTTGGATTGCAGAAACCTTATCTGTTCATCAACAACTCTTGACTGACATTAGCATTGATTTTAGTGAGGAATTATTGATATCAAAAGGTGATTCAATTGTTTTTTGTTGTTGCACTTTTTGTGCCGATATCACATCCTTATACAATAGTTAAGACCCCTTCCTAGCTCCTGTGTATACATTGTATGGTATCCCTAAACGTATAATAAGGGATCAAGATCCCATTTTTAGTTTAGTAGAAACTCTTTTTCCCTTAAGGAGTGTCACTTCATATGTCAACTGCTGATTGAGATGGTCAAATGGAGGTTGTTAATCGTACACTGGAGATCTACTTGTGTTGCATGGTGAGCGATATAAGCGGTTACCATTAGCGGAATGGTGTTCCATTCCAAGTGCCAGTGTGTGGGTATGCTCCTTATTTACATACTCAATATTTAATTGTTGATTCAAGGTTACCAGCAGTTGACCATTCTTTGAGGGATAGGGAAGTGATAGTGATAGTGACAGTGATAGTGATGAATAAGATGCTGCATGGAAATTTCTGTACGAGCTTTAGCAGTGTTACCGTAACGGTTAACCTTCTGGAAATTGATAGAAGAAAATTAGATGAGATGTTAGCTAAAGAAAACGGGGAGTTTTTAGTGTGTCGACTTCGTTTAGCTGTTACATGTCTTATGGGAGAACTAACCCCAAAAGCTAGCTTGAAGGGTAGGAGAGCCCATATGCTTATAAATCCCACATCAATCTCTTTTTTACTGATTTAGGACAATTAGATTGTAACATCCCACCACGTTTCGCAGCACAGGCACTGATGGGCTAGCTATCACTAGATCTTTTCTAGCCTCAGGCCATCAATGCTATACCGGTGTCACCACCCACATACCCACGGGCTGGCTGTACGCTAGACTTTTTCTAGCCCCGGCCGAACACTGCAATGCCAGCGTACGAGGACTCGAAGGAGTAGTGTTAGCTCTGATACCAATTGTTACAAGTCTTATGGTAGAACCAACCCCAAAGCTAGCTTTTGGGATTAGCTCTCCCATAAGACTATAACATTAGCTGTAAAAAGAGGGATGTGTCATTAGTTGCAATGTCGGCGTATGAGGACTCGAAGGAGTGTTGTTAGCTCTGATACCAATTGTTACAAGTCTTATGGGAGAACCAACCCCAAAGCTAGCTTTTGGGGTTAGTTCTCCCATAAGACCTATAACATTAGCTGTAAAAAGAGGGACGTGTCATTAGTGGCCATCATAGGTTGTAACTACTTTTTGAGAATTAATAGAATTCAGCTTCTTCTACTCTTTCTCTCTCAAATCTCTACTTTGCTCTCTAAAATTCTCTTACCAGTTTGACTCATGACGCTCCATTCTGTTTTTCTTTTTTCTTTTTTAAATTGTGGCAATTTGTTGTTTTCCGTGTGCTTGTGTTTAATCTAGGACTTCTACATCTCCTTTGGTTTGGTTAAGTTATTTTGGGAGATTAATGTAATAGATTTGACGTGGATGGGTATGTTACTGGATTTGGTAATCCTGATTGGGCAAGGACTCATCGAGCTGCTACATCAACTGCTCCATCTGTTCTGGACGTCTTGAGAGCAGGTGCAACATGTATTGGTAAGACTATCATGGATGAAATGGCATACAGGTGAGAACCCAAAAACCTCTGAAATCTTTTCCTATTCACATTTTTAAGTCATAATGCTTTCAAAGTGATGCGAAACAAGGACTGTACCGAATATATATGAAGATTTTCTGGAGTTGAATTTCTCAATGTAACCTTGAGGTTGTTTCATTTAAAGCTTATTTTGTTTATGCTTATCAAAGTTTTAAAGAGTCATTACCTCCATTACTACAAGTTTTGCTCATTTCTGAAATTGTTAGCTACAATAAACAAAATTTCATGCCCAGAAATTCTAAAAGTTGGAGATCCATGTGCTGCAATGTACGTGCAAAGGGCTATTGCAATAGTAATCTACGTTTAGATGGGTATAATAGCAATTTTTCTGAATTCTTTTGACATGTATATGGATAACAGGAGGAAGAAACAGTTTGAATATTTTTAATGGTCGGAATTATGCGCTTTAAGAATTTCAATCTTATGAAAAATCTGATTCCATACCGAATGGGAGCCATGTCACCAACTGTTTCATCCTTGCATTGGTAAAATGCTTACTCAACATCCTTGTTCATTCAATTTCCTTGACAACTCAACTATTGATAATTGTGGCAGCATCAATGGAGAAAATAAACATTATGGCACGCCTAGAAACCCATGTGCTCCAGAATATGTTCCTGGAGGATCTTCCAGTGGGTCTGCTGTTGCAGTAGGGGCAGCACTAGTAGATTTCTCCTTGGGTAAACATTCTGTTTGAGATGTTCTTAATATTGTTGATCTATAATAAAACATTAGAAGCAAAATGTCGTCTATACCACAGGAACTGATACTGGAGGAAGTGTTAGAGTTCCTGCATCATATTGCGGAATTCTCGGATTTCGACCTTCACATGGTGCAATCTCAACTGTAGGAGTTATTCCCATGGCACAGAGTTTTGACACTGTAGGTATGGAACTGGAAATAAATGATTGGTGGCATTGGTACGAAATGTTGACGCAGATAAAGAGACCTTTAAACCAATTTGTTATTCAATTGTTAAATGTTATCTTACCTCTGAAATGCAATGCAAATTCTTGTGTGTTTTACCATCTTAATTCATTAAGCATTTATATAGTTAGCTAGTAGCATTTTATGATATTGAGAACAAAATATAAAAATAACATCAACTTGGTGCCATGCTCTGAAAATGATATGGCAAACTAATACTTTTCATTTGTTTGAGATTTTCAACAGCGTTTTGCAGATAAATTTTTATGTTCTTAAGTAATTTACAAACAGTGGTCGCACAAGAGTTGGGACTTTCAGTTTCCATTTTACTCAAATATTTATCTTCCTGGGGCAAATCCTCTTGCAGGATGGTTTGCTAGAGATCCTGTGATTTTCAATCGAGTTGGTCAAACTCTACTTCAGATGCCTGATGTGAGTCCTCTCCAACCAATTCAGATAATTATTGCAGAAGATTGTTTTCAGCTTTCAAGCATTCCAGATGATCGATGTAGTCAAGTTCTTGTCAAATCAGTGAAGAAGTTAATTGGAGGTAGGTTACTTCTGTCCCTGTTAAAATTTTGAAGTTAGAACTGTAGAAGGCTGGAAACATCAGTTTGACTTCAAATTATATAAGGCATGTTATTTTACCTCAGAGTAGACTGATTAGTGAATAATTGCATCAACCTTATCATGGTCACTTGTTCAATCTTCCCTGTGAACAATATAATTTAGAGATTAATCTTGGCTAAGAAGAAACGCCATATCTGGCAGAGTGTTAAATTATTTATTTCATCCCTCAAATGCATTGTAGTATCAATTGCTTGTCATTTCTATCCGCACCATTCCTTGAGTGGGATGTATTTTGTGATACAGATGACATTGTGAAGCACATAAATCTTGGAGACTATGTTGAGGATAGGGTTCCTAGTTTGAATCATTTCATGAGCAAAGAATTGAAGAGTCAACAACACAATATTCCATCCTTGGCAGCACTCTCAACTGCCATGCGATCACTTCAAAGGTTGGGAAGATTTCTTAAGTTGATTGATATTGAGGATCTTGGCTGTGGTGTCAAATGGAAAGGCTGATGCTTAAAGTTACTGACTTCTGAACAATTTGAAGTATAGGTACGAATTCAAAGTTAACCATTGGGAGTGGGTCACTAGAGTCAAGCCTGATTTGGGTCCGGGAATATCTGAACGAGTGTGGGAAGCTGTTACAGCAACAGGGGAAGACAATGATATTTGTCACACTGTTAAGTCAGAATTACGTGATGCTCTAACAGATCTTCTTGGGGTATTTTATCTCTCTCTCTCTCAATGCTCTAAATTAAAAGAAAAATTCTAGCGAAGATGATACCCAAGACAATATTGTAGTAGGTTGCAAATTATTTGTGTGTTTTATGGCATTATGTTTTGATATAGACTTAACATTCTTGTAAGTAAAAAACTTATTTTGCCATGACAACCAACAAACTTGGAACTTTTATAGTTTTGGTTGATGCAAAGATGCTCTCCCGCTCTGAAGAAAACACTTCATTAAGAGAATATATAATCTTCATCCTGATAACGCTTGTTCTTGCTGAAGACATGAATTCATTCACTTGCCCTCAACTTACAATGGACCCGTGTGATTCTGACATAAACTCTATATTCTGGACTGTTACAAATTCAAAATCTATTAATATATAAAATCTTAGCAGTCTCAGGTGTTATCTCTGATGCAGTCGCTTAATTTGTAACTTAAATAATGCCGAAGCGATTTCTTTGCAGGCTTCATTCACTTAATTCATAACTTAAATAATGTCGAAGCGATTTCTTTGCAGGCTTCTGGTGTTCTTGCTATCCCTACTGTCCCAGGGCCTCCGCCAAAGTTACAAACAGATCCGAGCACACTGGAAGTTTTCCGTGCCAAGGCTTTTAGTTTGTTGTCCATTGCAGGGGTATCAGGATTCTGCCAGGTCCTCTTGCTCTCTTTTATTGTGGAGACTTTTACCTTCATTGACATATGCTTTAAACTGTTGTTTTTTCTGACTATTGTATTCTTGTACAGGTATCTATACCACTAGGGATGCATGATAATCTTCCTGTAGCTGTTTCATTGTTGGCAAAACATGGTTCAGATGGTTTCTTGCTCAATCTTGTGGAGACCCTTTACGAGACTCTTCAAGAACAGGTCAGGATTGCGGAGATGTAACTTGCCGAATTCTTTGTGCTTATAATGCTCCCGATTATTAGTGTTTACAGTTGTATTGAATAAACAGAAACATGAAATTCCAAAGTCTGTATGCTGGTATTGAGGCCAAAGTTAATTACACCTTCATTTGTTATGATCAATAGTAAAGGCTGTAGGTTTAAGATACAAAAGATCTTGCGATCCATCCGAAATGGTTTTTTATCATCCGCAAAGGATAATAACCAAGTAATTAAAACAGTATGGGTAAGAGATTGCACAAACAATTGATAATGGTCTGGTTCTCTTTAACCTACGTCTATCCCCAACCTCCTCTCAAGAATTTCAATCCATTATCACTTATCTTTAATGTGTGAAGAGAAGATCGTACAACTTGTCTTTTTCGAAGGGTCAAGGCAAGCTTAATAACGCTATTCCTTCAACGGTGAAGTAAAACTATAATATTATACTCCTCTTTCAATTAAGAATAAGATGGAAACACATTATTAAGGAGACAAATTGGAGAATCTTGACATAAGAATGAAGCAACTAAAAGAGAAAAGAAGGAAATTCTATAAGTAAAGAACATCGATATTCTATTGAGAATTGAAGCTTGCCAACATTTTTGTTCAATTTTAGTTTTCATATAAGGGGATTGAGATATCGTATGTGTGAATAGATTGTGGCATGAGAGTTACTTAGAATCTTAGAGATAAGATCACATATATTTTTCAGGTTAGGTTTGAATCTATCACAAGAATTTATATAGAAAGTTAATTCATTCTTATGGATTTTGATTAGAAAGATATTTCAATCAATCAACTTAAGGAGAGAGGTCGTACTTTTTGACAAAGAATATGGTTGTTATTTTGGAATTTCTGCTGGTCCAAAAAACTAAGGTTATTAACTGAATCAAAATAAATTTAGGTGAAAAAAATGCTTTAGAGGGATTCTACATCTTCATCTTAATTATCATTTAGTTATTCCATTCCTTTTCATTGCTTTGTTTTTCTTACATTAGTTATTTCAATTTCTGTAATCTTTTCCTTTAAATCAACATTAATTTGTTGAACTAGATAACAGAAATATGGTTACTGCTAGTTCTTATAGTCTTTGTGGAATCAAGACTTGTATTCATTGGACTGTTCTATAAGAATGATAGGTGTACTTACCTAGTTGATCTTTAGTGCATTTGAAAAATATACAATCAGGTTTTTGACGTCATTACTAAGGACTAGGATATGAAGAACACTTTATTTTTGTTATTAATATAATCAAAATTTCTTCTATTATTTATTTATTTATTTTATAACTTTCTTTCTTGATCTTGTGTTTGTTAGTTGAATTTTAAAATTTATGTATTTGAACTTACAACTACAAAACATGATGGCAAGATAGGAAGGACAACATACTATAGGAGATTATGCTAGACCAACACTTATAGGGACATAATCTAGCATTACTAGGCTAAGAGCGGAGGGCAACAATCTTGAGATCAAGCCCAACATGATTCATATGGTTTGAAAAATTATGTAGTTTGATGGCTTACCAAATGAGGATCTAAATGCACACATCACTAACTTTTTGGATATTTGTGATACTTTCAAGATTAATGGAGGCTTGGAGGATGCAATTTAGTTGAGGTTGTTCCTTTTCACATTAAGGGACAAATCTAAATAGTGATCGAAATTCTTATCTCGTTGATCAATTAACACTTGGAATGGTCATGTGGAAAACTTTTAGCCATATATTTTCCTTTAGTATGAACAACCAAACTTAGAATGACATCTTCTCCTTTCAACAATTAGAGAGTGAGAAGTTGTATAATACCTGAGAAAGTGCTTATATTATAGGCCTGATCTAGGATTATAATGTAAATATTTCATAGTGGATTGAGTTACCCATGTAAATAGTTGATTGATTCATCTTTGAGTGAGATCAGTAGCTTTAAAATTACTAAAAAATTGCTAGGGCTAATTGAGAACATAGCTATGAATAATTACTAGTGGGGGAATATGAGGTTAAAGACAAACTTAGTAAGTGACAATGTGGTGATAAGTTGTAATGTTTGTGGTGGTGGATATTGTTATTTTATGCCATTACACTCAATTGGTTGGTTGCAATTTAATGTACAACATTATTATTTTAATTAATAAATTTATTCTTTATCTTTATGTATTTTTGTTAATTATATTTGATATTTTGATATTAAAGGTAAAATCCTTGCAATAATTATTGTGCAATTGAAATTATGATGAGATCATAATCATGAGATTTAATTTACATTTTTGTACTATTATTAAATTGTTCCTATTTATAGTTTTATCAAGATAAGATATTGACGGAATAGTAAAACTTGCATATAATATATTTCTTTTTTTTAAAATAATTAATCTCATAAATTAAAGTATAAAGATACTAACAAATGCATAGGTTATTATTAGAAAATAAGTTCCCTGAATTGGTCTGATTACGAGGATCATAAATAGAATATTATTTATGTGTTTACTAATTTTGCTATTATGACGGTGTTATAATTGATCTTTAAACTTCATATTACAAAGATATCTCTCATGAGAACTATTATATTTTGAAGCTATCTATGACCTATTCTATTTTGGTCCATTTATCTCATAGTTTCCTAAGCCATTTGTCACCCAATTATACCACCATTTGTCACTCATTTATCCAAGCCATTTGTCACCCTAGTACTAATGCCATAAGTCACTATTTTATATGCCTAGTCCCTAAATTTTCATGTATCAATTTGTCTTTCCATTTAACGTTTTTCCTAGGCTAGATGCATATATCACTTCATTTATCGCTAACAATAAATTCCAATTTATTAATTGTAGTTCATCAAACCAAAATCTAAGACATAATCAATACACAATCACATAATCACTTAAAACCTTTCAAACCTCAGAATATGTCAATTGAGTGCATATATTATCTTTGCAATAATTACTAAATCATAATTCATGAATGTATGCTAATGATATGCATGTGAATGAAATGCATTTCATGAATTCTCGATGATACGGTCATGTGCAATAATCTAAGTCTCTAACCCTCAATATGGAAAACGGGCTATTACATACATTCATGAACACCGCACAAATATAAATAGTGATGGCATACTTAATCAAATAAATAATGCAAACATACTTTAATATGTTGTTCATAAATTCACCTTCAAAACTCAAACATTGATATTCAACACTTAATGATATAAATTATTAGTATAAATGCAAATGCTCATTCATAAACTGATTATTTATATTATCATATAGTATTTCTTATTTATATCTATTTACTTTATTTTCTGTGTTAGGCCTGCACATTCCCGTTGGTGTGGATAATAGGAGTTGTAGATATCCGAAGATATCAAAACTATGGATACCCGAAGACATCAAACTGTGGATACCCCAAGGTATCAAACTGTGGATACCCCAAGGTATCAAACTGTGGACACCAATGGTGTCAAACTGTAGCAGCTGCACTGTATCCCTATAGGCATGCCTATCTATCCACACCAAGGCAATAGAGCAGGCAGTATAACATTTCCTTTAACCATTTGTAGATTTCACAATTCATATATTAACAAATCATATGATATATATTTGAAGTCATAAAATCTATATTTGCATTCATACATGCAATTCATGGCTTACCACGATTAGAAGGGTATCAAAATCACACTTTTATAATCATACTATACATATATGAGTAATGAATATGCATACAAATCATTTATGTACACGTAAATTTTCTTTGGAATGCATTATGCTCAATCTTATATTCTAATACTCAATCACCCAATTCACATATGGTAAGGCCTATTTCATTTATTTTTAGGTGTCCAAAAAGTTTCATACACATTCAAAAAGGTTTAGTTAAGATTCAAAAAAATTGGAAACGAAAACAAACTCAAAATCGTGCAATTTGAGTTAAACACCAAAGTAGTTTAAAAATAGGCAAACTATTAGTCCAAAAACAAATCACATGATATAGTCTAGTTGTCCCTAAATATTCGTATATAAAAAGTTAGAATTTGTGGTCTTCTACAAATTTGTCCATCTATGTCTCTAGTTTCCAAAACACTAAAGATCAGGTCATTCTAACTTCTAACACATGAGCTATAGACCAAATATCACATATTGCTCTACATCAGGGGCAACATTAGGTCACCATTTTCTATTCCAATTTCCAACATCATAAAGCCAAAATTAAGCCAGAGTCTCTTCTATATATTTTTATTTCTATATCTTAGGTTTCTTATATAACTAAAAGCACTCAATTTAGAGGTCTGTACCCTGAGTTATGACGTAAACAATGTTACTGGTTCAACAAATCCTAGACAGAATTCCACTACACAATACTCTCTTGTCATATTCAACCAATTTTATGCAAGATAGCACCAAAATAACACCAAAGCATCATCCCAGCCATTCCACATCCAAATGAATCTTTTTACAAATTCAAATATACAGATACAAAAATTAATCGAGGGAAGTCCTAAAAGTCAAAATCGACAAAGTAAGTCTTCTATTGCCTTTTCTTCCCTTCCTCTTGGCTTTGCTTGACTCACCAACTAGAAACATCACAATACAATTATCAATCCCACTTCTAACCTTATAATTTCATTTCTTCATATGCAAAATAAGAAGAGATAAAGGTGAAGAGAAAATCCCTAAATTTTACCTTGATTTCCACCTAAGATTAGCTTGATTTCTTACAAGAAGAATAATGGGATAAAGAAGGTAAACTGGAGAGTAGAAAAATTTGAACATAGAACCCCCAAAATTTTGTGCATCTCCCCCCTCTATATGCTCATTCCAACACTTCCAAGACTCACACATATGCTTAATTCCTATTGGAAACACATGCTTTATTATTATTCATCACACATGTCGTAATCTAATTGGTCCATGTGTTAACTGTAGAAAAATTTCATATTAGTTCTTCTTCCTTTGCTTCCCATATTGTCCTACAATCTTATCAATTAATTTCCTTCCCCTATTTCTTAATTTTCTAATGGAATAAATTTTATGCAATTTGTTTAATTATTCAGGGAGTTATACCAAAAACATTACAGGTTATTTGAAAAACAAGGACAACAACCATAACTTAACTTCAGGCCATAATTAAAAAATCTTAGAGGTAAAATAAAATTTTAGTTCCTTCATGAAATTTTATATCTATGTCTCTATTTTAATCTATAATTGGAATTGTCCAATTTGGAGGTCTACAGGCCAAGGTATTGCCAAATTACATAGGTATGTTTATGCCAAAATTAAAAAATTACCCCATTTATCCAAGTCTTTTACATTAAATACCATTACGTCTCTTACTATACTTAGATGCAATTAATTCATTTGTTATGTTCAATTTTTAGTATACCCTAGACATGCTATAATGCTTCTAGGGTATACGTTGGGGCCTTACAGATACCATTGAAGTCCAATATCTTTGATATAAATGGCTGGATCGACTACTAAAGAGGATTAATTTTAGATACTGCTAACTCCATCTTAAAAAGAACTTGATGCTGAAATAATAAAATTCTATCTTATGTAGGTAGGTTGTAGCTAATTATCTCAATATTGAGTGATCTTAATTTGGAGCTCTCACTTTGGCTCTCGAGAAGCCTAATCAAATCTAATGAAAGAATATTGAAGAACTTCTTCTAGACTAGAGAAGACAATAATAATACCAAATAAAAAGTTAGGTAGTTTAATGTTTGTACTCCAAAGGATGAAGGAGGCTTAAGAATAATCTTCATTAATGTTATGAATAAAATGCTACTATCCAAGCTTATTTGGAAGATCATGATAGGAAATGATTTTCCTATTAGTTAAATTGATTAATGCTCATTTCTTTTATGGTGAAATCTCTAGAGTTACAAGCATAAAAATAACACCTTATAGACCTTATTCCAAGTTTTGAAGCTTAGAGACTTATTAGCCCCTTATATTAGATGTATCATTGGAAAAGGACATTCAAGCTCTTTCTGACTTGATGATTGGCATAATTAGGGTTCTCTTTATAAGACCCTTGGCTTCAATTCCCTAGGGCATATAACTTTAAAAAAAGATTTGGTAAGAGAAGTGACTTAAGGTGGTTATTAGTTTTGTGATTCAAGAGGATTTTCCAACATAATGAAAAATACGCCCACTTATAATCCTAACACAAATAAAGAAAATGTTGTGAATTGAAGTGCACTTCACTTTCACTAGCAAAACCTGCTTGACATTAAATTAGACCTATCTAGTATAATTTCTTTTTAAAACATTTCAAATCATTCAAAGAGAATAATAATGTTTTATGAACATTCAATTTATTCCCCCAACTTAATATCTTTATTAATTCTCCATCATAAAAATCCCACTTGGAATTTTTTAATTTTTTTCTTATAAGTCTTCATGCCAAAGGTTTGTTTTATATGATTGATTGAGCCAAATTTATACTATAAATTGGCCCTGTTTTCTTAAGTAATTATGCACTTGTTGACTCCTAATTCAT
>JANVCQ010000007.1:8600680-8621190 GCA_025531925.1 Erythroxylum plowmanianum
TTGCAATCTTGGAATTTATTATTTTTGACCGATTTCCAAGGATCAATCTTTAGGTTGAATCGACAGAGCCGCGATCAGAAAGACACAAAAATATAAGAAACTAATTAACATTCAATAAAACTCATCAAGTCTTTAATAAAATCTTGCACAAACACTAAGTAATACTAACGTAACTTGAAATAGTCAATAGTCAAATAATATGCACTAATTTTGGTGCTAAGAAACTTGAATATTCTCTTCCAAATCAAATGATGGCAATATAATTATTGAAAAGTGTCATTGTAGATGAGGACTTCATGTCATAAATGAGACCTTCCTTGCAAAATGGCTAGAATATAACTAGAGTACAATGTTGAGCTTCAAATCTATACATAAATTAGGTAGGTTTCCTTCTTACACTTTGTTCTTATCAACAATATGACATATCACATCATCAATATATTATTGATGTAATAATTGAATTCGTTGGCAACTAAGAAAAGTTACTTGAATGAAATGTCAAATGGGATAATTAGATGAAAAGAGATCGATAAATAAGAAGAGGTGATAAAGACTACTAGAGGAAGAGAGAAGAATGGATGAAGATGTGTAAACTAATGATTAGAGACGAAGGAGCTAGAATTTAAAAATGCTAGGGATGGATGGGTTGGATTTTTTTTAGTCCTTTTCTTTCTAACTTTATGTCCACACTTTCATGTAACATAAACATCTGGCATGAAGAGTTACAAGAAAAAAATGCCAAGCAGGTATTTTTTTATGAATATTAACAAAATTGAGATGTTAAGTTGGGGTTTAATTGAAATTTATAATACATTAGGGTTCAAATCAAATTATGAATAAAATATTAGTATCCAATTTGACCCTTTTTCTAAGAAGCTTAGTATAGCCTAAAAGTAACCTCCCAAAATCCCATAAAAGAAACCTTCAAAAATCCTCTTTCATTTTATAGCTAGTTGCTAAGCAAAAGATTAAAACTCGTAACATAGTTAAAAGAGTATTTGTGACAAGTTGTCGTCTCCCTCCACAAAATTGAGCTTAAATCCATTAAGCACCTATTCTTTAGATGCAACTTCTCTAATTCTTATGAAAGCAATCCTTGGTACTATATGACTAGGAAAAAAATTCTTAATTGGGCAAGCAATATCAATTATAGATTTAAAGAATATTTGATCTTTAGAGATAGGCTCTAGCCTCTGTTTAAAATTTCGAAGTCTTTGAGCGCTATTAAGCTACTTTATTTTCTCACCCACTCTTAACACTAACTTTGTGGAATTTGTTGTTGAATCGTAGCCAATGCTCTATCTTTAGTTTTTGCTTCATGTTCTCAACTAGCTTTTAATGAGGCCCCTACTTCACCTACCCTTGCGCATCCTCCCTCTTCCTCATTCTTCATTCTTGTATCCCAAGGACGCCTTAATTCATAATTTCTTTTTAAGTCCCCTTAAACCCTTAACTGATCGATCTTTTATCATGCAATTTTTATTAATGTATTAGACCGTGGAGACTCCTATGGCATGTTAGTAGCTAACCTTGAGTTTACTAACAACTAATCCTAAGGTCTCTAACCGAATTACTCAGGTTAAATCTTATAGGATTGCATTACCGATTTATAAGTCCCTCTATTAGGTTTGACCCTAATTTGGAAGATTTATGTTATCCTATCTCTAAGGTTGCAATCAATTCCTTCTAATTACAATAGATATGTTCACACTAAGATTTCTCATTCTCTATGTATGAAGTCAAATTATAATATAATATTCTCAGGTTATTAGAACTTAAATAAAATGTGTAACAATAAGTCAAAAACCAATTGCATTAATAAAAGAATCAAATCATGTCAAAGTATTAGCATAAGGTTCATCTAACCTAAATACTAACTTGACGTTTAGTTACACATGATTGAATACGAAATCATACATTGAATGAAAAACGAATCGAAAACAATGGAATCATAATTCTAAATCTCCCTAATTGTCTTTTATCAAATGTTTTTGTGATTTAGAGCCTTGATCTTGAATTCTAATGGATCTGTCTATGATTTCTTTGTGTTTTCCACTTCCCTAGACCAAAATCATCCCTTTTGGATGTTCTCCATATCTGGAAATCATCTCCCAAAGTCTACTCCTTTCTTTATCAGCAAAAAACGTCCTTTTATATTAAAAACTAGGGTTTCTATGACTTACATGATCTAATGTACAGCAGTGTATCAAACCGTGTATGTCCAAAAATGCTTGAAATTGCAAAAATGCATAGTCGTGCTTCCATATTGTTGATTCTCTACTTTGCACCTCTTTTTTGTCTAAATTCTTCTCCTTTAAGTTTGTGAAGGCAATTATACTCTATAAACACACTTAAAATGAATTAGGTACCAGATACATACAAAATATCAAGCAAGAATAGATTAAATATGGGGTAAAATTATGATCAATTATGCATATATCAACTATCCCCACACTTAAGTTTTTGCTTGTTCTTTAGCAAACCATAATCAAACTTATAAATTTCACATCATCAATCCATCATCAATTTCAATATGTCCATTCATACTATACGTCATCATATCCTATTGAATCTAATTAATATACAAATAGAATCAAATTATCCTAAAATTAACTTCCTAAGTAATATTAATAATAATCACATCAACAACCGGATTGAAATCAAAATCATATCTCTTTACACCCTTACCAAAATTTCACTCAACGGACTCAAGTGTTTAAGGTGAAAAGTGTAAAACTCTTAATCAATGCATAGTAGAATTCTTACCATAAGCTTGTAGTAAAATCACATCCCTACCGCTTAAGTACAAACTAGAAACAAAAATCAGAAGGTCTTTATGTAGGTTGTAATAGGGTTTACGTACAGTGTGAATGGAATAATAAAATGGGTTTAACTGAAGGAAATTTACTCAAAGAAACATTACAAGACTTGGTTACAAAAGACACATAGGTCCTTTCAATGCAACTATTTTGGTACCATAAACTTATTTAATCTTTTTCTTTTTTCTATTTATTTTTTAATCATAATTCACATATTTAATACCACAATTAAAGAAATAAAGGACTTTTTAAGAATTTCAAGTCTCAATCAAGTAAATAATACAAATAACCTTTAAGATTCAAAACCATTAAAAGGTCTTTAACAAAGGATAAAGGTTAATATGTGGGTAAAATCAATGAAAAAGGCTAAGGCTCAACTTGGTTATTCCTCAAGGTAAATTTTATAGGTATGGTAATTTTCAAAGACATAGGCTAAGCAAGTTGGTAAATCTAAATGCCTTCTTCATATTAATGCTTCTAATTCAACAATTATAGCCTTAACATGTATAATAAAATCAAGTTCTATCATACTATACATGATATCAAACACATGAAAGAATAACAAGAGCTTTAAAAATTTTGCAAAATTTCTCTTAAGTTCAAAAGCTTACGAAAAAAAGTTAGGTGTATATGTGTGTAAATAGTATGCAAATTTCATTCAACTTGAAAATGTCAATGATTACGAGAAATATGACTTAGAAAACTAATTTATTTCTAACCATCATCCTTTTGCACACCAATTCAAATCAATATTCAATAACAACATATAGTACCCAAGGACAGATCTCAACCAATTCAAGATATCGGTTCATAAAATATTATAATCATGATTATAATAAGCTCAAAGAAAATCATTAAAAATTTATTAAACCCATTGTGAAAAAGAGAACTCAATAATTCTTGTTGTATTGAATTAATTTGCAAGACTACTACATCTCTATTTAAACAAGTGTGATCCTAGTATATGTAGATGGAATAAAATCCTATACAAAATAAAATTCATATACAATAGCAGAATAAATCATTAGAGATTAGGATCTAATTTTCCCACATTCAAATCCCTAGAAGTTAGGAACTAATTTTCCCACACTCCACCTCAAGTTGGTAAATGGATGTCATCCATTCCAAGCTTGGAGAACAATCGTTAAAATGCTGCTCTGGACAAACCCTTAGTAAGCATTTCAGCAAGTTGATCACTCGTAGAGATAAAAGGAGTACAAATCAAACCACTGTCGAGTTTTTCTTTGATAAAATGCCTGTCAACTTCAATATGCTTCGTACAATCATGTTGCACTAGGTTATGAGCAATACTAATAGCTGACTTATTATCACAAAAAAGTTTCATTGAACCTTCCCATTTAATTATGAGATCATCCAAGACTATCTTCAGCCACAAAAGTTCATAAATTCCAAGTGCCATAGATCTGAATTCTGCTTCTGGACTAGACCTGGCAACTACATTCTGCTTTTTACTCCTCCAAGTTACAAGATTACCTCCTAAGAAGGTACAATATCCAGAAGTAGATCGCCTATTAACTGAAGATCCTGCATAGTCTGCATCTGTATAGCTTTCAAGGATCAATTTCTCTCCTTTCTTGAACATCACTCCTTTTCCAAGAGACCCTTTTCAAATACTGTAGAATTCTATTCACATCTCTAAGATGAGTTTCTTTTGGATTGTGCATAAACTGACTAACAACACTCACAGCATAGGCAATATCAGGTCTAGTATGAGATAAGTAAATAAGTCTTCCCACAAGTTTTTGGTAAGACCCTTTCTCAACAGCCATATCCTTTAGAAATTCACCCAATCTATGATTTTGTTCTATAGGTGTATCTACAGGTTTAGAACCCAACATACCTGTATCATTCAAAAGATCTAACACATATTTTTGTTGAGAAATGAAAATTCCATTCTTAGAGTGAGCAACCTCAATACCAAGGAAGTATTTGAGTTTCCCAAGGTCTTTGATCTCAAACTCCTTCACTAACTGTTGTTTGAAGTTTTCCATCCTTTCAAAATCATCTCCTGTGACAATAATGTCATCCACGTACACAAGAAGAATGCCCACTCCCCTTGAAACATAATGTTTCACAAACAGTGAATGATCGCCTTGGCTTTGTTTGTAACCCAATGAGAGCAAGACTTTAGTAAACCTTCAAAACCAAGCTCGTGGAGATTGTTTGAGTCCATACAATGCCTTTCTCAATTTGCATACCATGCCCTTTTTTTTTGGTGAGGCAAAGCCTGGAGGAATCTCCATATATATTTCTTCTTCAAGATCACCATGAAGGAATGCATTCTTGACATCAAACTGTTGAAGTGGCCAAGAAAAATGGGCAGCTAATGATAGTAAAATTCTGACTGTATTCATTTTTGCCACAGGAGCAAAAGTCTCCAAATAATCAATCTCATAAGTCTGAGTATATCCTTTAGCTACTAGCCTGGCCTTGTACCGTTCTAATGTACCATCAGAATTGTATTTCACAGTAAACACCCATCAACATCCAACAAGCTTTTTGCCACTAGGTAGTCTCACTAGATCCCAAGTGTTGTTCTTCTCAAGTGCATCCATCTCAACTTGGATAGTCTTTTTTCAATTTTCATCCCCTAATGCTGCAGAAAATGTTTTGGGAATGGGAATAGCATGAAGATTAGCAAGGAAAGTTTGATGGGGAGGAGATAAAAAGGAATAAGACACATACAAATTGAGTGGGTGTTTAGTACATGCTCGTGTCCCTTTTCTAAGAGCAATAGGAACATTCAAATAAGCCAAAGTGGTAAAATACTTACTGGCATAGTAGTAGGAGCAGAGTCGGATGCTGGGCCATGCTTAGTCGTAGGTAATGGTTCCTTCCTTCTTGAATAAACCTATAATGGACGGATATAATTTTGGGTTTGTTCCCACCTAGTAGGCAAAGGTGTAGGTTCAGGTGAAGACTCAGAAGAAATAATGGTGGATGTGTTTTCTAGTCCTTTAAGAGGGGAACTAGTGGGTGGAAACTCAAGAAGAAACAAATCTCTATCCTCACTATTTTGTAAGTTGTTATCCTCTAAAGAATAATGATTAGTAAAGTAAGGTTCAGTTTCAACAAAAGTGACATCAGCAGAAACAAACACTTTTTTGGTAAGAGGATTGAAACATTTATAACCCTTTTGAGTAGGGGAGTAACCTATGAAAACACACTTTTGAGCTCTTGGATCAAGTTTATTCCTATTTGGAGAATGCACATGAACAAATGCCACACACCCAAAAATCCTTAGAATTAAATTATTTGATATAGGATGGTTTGGAAAAAATTGTGAAAGAACTTGCATAGGACTCTTCAAATCAAGAACTTTTGTAGGAAGTCTATTTATAATATTAGTGGCAGTGAGAGCTGCTTCTCCCCAAAAATGTTTTGGGACATTGTTTTGAAACAAAAAAGCTCTTGTGATAGCAAGGAGATGGCCCTTTTTCCTTTCCGCCACACCATTTTATTGAGGTGTGTAAACACACGAGGATTCATGTACAATGCCTTGTTTATGGACAAAAGAAGATAAGTTTTGATTGAAAAAATCTTTTGAATTATCTGATCGAAATCTTTTAATTCCTACCCCAAATTGAGTTTTGATCGTATCATAAAAAATAGGAAATATATGACTGACATCAGATTTGTTTTTAAAGAGAAAGATCCAAGAAACTTGAATGCAATCATCAATAAAAGATACAAACCATCTAGCCCTAGAAATATTAGCCATAGTAGATGGTCCCCAAATATCGCTATGAATAAGATCAAAAGGAGTCAAAGATGTTTTCTTATGAATGGGAAAAGAAGCACGTTTATGCTTGGCCAACTTACAAACATCACAATGGAATTGTTCAATAGATATGTCTTTAAATAAAGAAGGAAACATGACTTTCAAAACATTAAAAGAAGGATGTCCAAGTCTACGATGTTTAAGCCAAATCTTATTTTTCCTAAATTCTAACATATCAGAAAGAAAAGCAACAAGTGACAAACCCTGAATTCTACTTTGTTCACTACGTGGCTTGTTAAGATGGTTGAGACCATTCCTTTTCTTAGCATGCCCAATCATCTTCTTCGTGCTCCTTTCCAGAAACACACAATAAGATGGAGAGAAAAGAGCATCACAATTAGAATCTGAGGTCAACTTATGGATGGAAATAAGATTAGTGCATAATTGTGGTACACGAAGAACATTTTTTAATGTGAGGAATTTATTCAAGCACACATCTCTTTGACTAGCTACAGTTGTAGCTGATCCATTGGCTGTAGTGATTTTTCTATTGCTTGGACAAGGTGTATATGAGATGAAGTTGTGGGAGGAGTTGGTCATATGATCTGTATCTCCTGAGTCAATGACCCAAGAGTTGGGAAGGACAGTATCTAAAGCACTAAATGAATGAGAAGAGGAAACAGGAATGTAAGGAGAAGAAGTACCTGAGAATACCAAGGCACTAATACCTATTAAGGACTAGAATTTTTGTTTCTCCAATGTCTCCAATAAGCCCCTAAGTTTCTCTATGTCCTTATTATTGGAGCTGACACCATGAGAACTAGCACTCTCCACATTCATAACTGCATGTGCTTGTCCTTGCTCTTTTGATTGTCCGCTCTTCATATTTGTGGGCTTTCCATGAAGCTTCCAACACTTTTCTCTAGTGTGTCTAGGTTTTTTGCAAAAAGTACATCACATGGTGTCTTTGTTAACACTTTTGGAAGCATTGGTTTGTTCAACACTGATGTTCTGCTCTTTACTGCTCTTAGAAACTAGCTCGGAGCTATCTATAACTGGTGTGTCAACCATAACCCCTCTCCTACCCTCTTCAGCTAGGACAATCGCAATTGCCTCATTCAATGAAGGCAATTCTTCTTTGCCAAGGATTTGCACCCGTACTGCATCAAATTCCAAATTTAAGCCAGCCAAGAAATCATAAATTCTATCCCTTTCAACAAACCTTTTAAGGATAGAAACATCCTCACTGCACTTCATTTGAATACACTGGTAATGATCCATCTCCTGCCATAAACTTTTCAGAAAATTAGAATAATCCGTGACAGAACGATTGCCTTGTTTGGTATTAGAGATTTTAGTTTTAATCTCATAAATCTGAGCAGCATCATAAACCTTTAAATAGGTTTGTTTAATAGCATCCCAGATTTCTTTAGCTGTCCCCAAAAACATACAAGTATCACTAATTTCAAGTAACATTGAATTCCAAAGCCAAGGCATTACCATAGAATCTTCTATATCCCATGCATCAAATTTTGGATCACCCTCTTTCAGAAAAGTATGAACCAATTGATACAACTTTAAATAAATTTTACCATTCAATCTATAGGCTGCTTGGATCTGTGGCAAATCACTTGTTACAGTGTCATTGGTATTATCAACTACAGTCACTTCAGTTTTAGTAGGGGTTTCTGACATAGTTTATGGCATAAATATAAGAGGTAAAGAGAGTGCTATAGTAAAAAAAAAATACCACAAATGCGATCCTAACAAACCAACGTTGAACGGAAGGCTTTCTAGCAAGATAAGACTGGAAACAAAGTGTCGAGATCAGAAAAAAAAGTTGGAAGACGAAACTTTGGTGGGGTGAAGCTCACGCGCCGGTGCGTGGACCAACAATAGAGAGCTACAGGAGGGGCATGAGGAACACACATTCACTTTCTAGTGACCGAATTTTGGGGAGTCGGTTGACTTCTGGTGGTGCTCCTATTGATACCGACGGTGACAGTAACAAACCACTCTAAGATGGCGGTTAATGTGAGGCAACCCTATCCTAGGGTTTCCTCAAATAGAAAAAAAACTAGGTTTTTAAAGAACTAGGCTCTGTTACCATGTATAAAAGAGAACTCAATAATTCTTGTTGCATTGAATTAATTTACAAGACTACTACATCTCTATTTATACAAGTGTAATCCTAGTATATGCAAAGGGAATAAAATCCTATACAAAATAAAATCTCTATACAATAGTAGAATAAATCACTAGAGATTAGGATCTGATTTTCCCACATTCAAATCCCTAGAAGTTAGAAACTAATTTTCCCACACCCATATCCACACTTAAAGTTGTACATTGTCCCCAATGTATACATTATAAGCATGAAGAAAAAGTAAGAGGGTTAATGGTAGTTTCCTTATTATGATAATTTTATGATTTGGATCCATCTAATATGAGATTAACATCCTTAAAAAATATAAAAGAAAGGGATAACAAGAAACAAAAGAAATAACATAACAGAAAATAAAATCATATACTAAAATGAAAGCAAACACAAGGTAATATCAAAATTGAAATAAAATTAAAACTAACTTATGGTTTGCCTCCCATGTAGTGCTTCTTTAGCGTCGGTATCTCGACGTAACCTTTAAGCTTAACTTCATCCTGGATTAATAATCAATGGCTTGCTTCCACTCTTTTCTTCACAAAGCAGTTTCATAGCCTCTGAACAAGTCACCTGTTGCAAGATAATAACAAGGACATAATTTATCGAATTAATAAATCCAATTTTAAGCAATAATTCCCTTTTTAATGACAAAATGTTAATGAAAGAGGGAATAACAAAAATCTCTACATCGTTGGTTAACTCGAACAATTTGCTTTTGAGGAAGTAGGAACCCTCCGTATTTATGGTTACTACCAATGCCTCATCAGTAGTTTCCTTAGTTGGTTCCTCCACCAGTCTTCCTCAATCACCTCTGTCCACTCTTCTTCTTCTTTTTCCTCTTGGATAAAGACTTTTGGCTCATCTTCTTCAGTTATCTTCTACTGCTCCTCTACTTTCTCTTATTAGATAGAGGTTTCTTTGTCTTCTTCTTCTTCTTCTTCTTCAGGAGGCTCTTCTTCATTACTAAGGGTGATTGTCTCTCGGCCAACAATATCAGTTTCAATAGAGCTAGGAAAACTCCCTTGCATCTCATTAGATAATATATCCATCAATTGATCAATTTGATTCACCATATTCTGTATATGAGCCTCTATTTCCTGATGCCTCATGTTTGATTTTTGAATAAGGTCCATCATCATATTTTTCAGAACAACAATTACCTCCTCGCCTTCTTAAAATGCATCTTCATTCATGAAATTGACTGTTGTCTCTTCTTTACTCTGAGATGGTTGGAAGCTCAAATTATAATCAGCATATATAGGTGAAGAAAGTTTCTAGTTGAGTTCATATTGTCTAGCTACTCTCTCGACAAGAAATTCCAATAGTATTATCTTAATACTTTCATATCGCTGCTCTTTTTGTACATATTCAGTTAGAGCATAGTCATTCCATCCATATGTATAAGGGTTGCTCCACCCTGAATTATACTTATTCTCATATGATGGGCCCTGAGGTCAGTTGTACATGTTTGATTGATCCCATATATATGTCGATTGAGCTTCTAAAAACATGCGAGGAAATGACTCCTTCCAATATAGTGATGTTTCATATTGCAAAGACACATTCTGGCTCCTATAATAATATTGTCCACTTCATCCATCTATTATGAGTTGTGGTTATGAAGTTAAATATCAATTCCTAAAATAAACCACCACACATTATTAGTTTAGATAAATTCGTAAGACAAATAAATGAACAAGCCAAAAAATACAAAAAGATAAAATAAAATAAATATAAAAGCAAAATTAAAAGAAAAGAAAATAACAACAAAGATAAAATAAAATAAAATGAAAATGATTATCATAAAAGCATTCAGGCTTTCCTAATATCAAAGTCCCTAGTAACAGCACCAAAAACTTGGTTAACCTATTTTATGACATTCAATATTATAATAAACCATAAGTGCATGACGTAATTGTACCAGCAAGTACTGGTGGATCCCCCAAGGACTATGAATACTAGTAATACCCTTCCCATATTATTTAACCTTAGGATTGATTTTAGATTTTAATAAAAAGAAAATAAAAACTAAAACAATTAAAGAAATAGGAAACGATAATGAATGTAAAGACAATGGAATTCACTTAGACAACTATCATTATTATAAATTAGTATCTGGGTTTGAATCCCCTTAAACCCTTAATAGATTGATCTTTTATTATGCAATTGTTTTGTTAATGTATTGAACCATGGAGACTCCTATGGTATGCTAATATCAGACCTTCGTCTACTAACAACTAATCTTAAGGTCTCTAACTGAATTAATCAGGTTAAATATTATATGATTGTATTATAAATTTATGAGTCCCTCTATTAGGTTTGACCCTAATCCGAAAGATTTATGTTATCCTATCTCTAGGGTTGCAATTAACTCTTTCTAATTATGGTATATCTATTCACACTAAGATTTCTCAATCTCCACGTATGAAATCAAATTATGATATAATATTCTCAGGTTATTATAACATAAATAAAACATATAATTGGATCACAATATATCAAACAACCAATTACATTAATAAAAGAATTAAATCATGTCAAAGTATTAATATAAGGTTCGTCTAACCTAAATATTAACTAGACATTTAGCTACACATGATGGAATATGACATCAAACATGTATTGAAAGAAAAACAAATCGAAAATAATGGAATCATAATTCTAAATCTTCTTGATTGTCTTCTATCAAATGTTTTTGCATTGTAGAGCTTTTATCTTAAATTCTGATGGATTGGTTGATGATTTCTTTGTGTTTTCCAATTCCTTAGACCAAAATCATCCCTTTTAGACGTTCTCCACATCTGAAAATTGCCTCCTAAAATCTCATCCTTTCTTTAACCACCAAAAATGTCTTTTTATGTTAAAAACTAGGGTTTCTGGGACTTACACGGTCTGGTACATGGCTGTGTATCACACTATGTATGTCCAAATATACATAATATCGAAAAGATGCATGGTCGTATGAAAATCAAGATTGTTGATTTTCTGTTCTGCGTCGTGTTTTTGTCTAAAATTCTTTTCCTTTAAGTCTATGAAGGCAACTATACTCTATAAACACAGTTGAAACAAATTAAGTACCAAATATATACTAAAAATATAAAATATCAAGCAAGAATACATTAAATATGAGGTAAATTTATGATCAATTATGCATCTATCAAAGCCTAAGAAGAATAGGTTACATAAAGGTTTGTCTAGACTCAAAGCTCCCTTATTCTCTTTAAATTTATAGGCTTATAGATAAGGGATTGATCCTTTTTGAGATTGCCTTAACTTATTCATAGAAACCATCTCAGGCTAACCTTGTTAAGGTATGGAGACTAAAGAGAAAATAATGAAAATGAAGACTAAAACTACAAAGGATCCCAATGAAGATATTATGTCAAACTTAAATACAAATAATGCTCTAAGCATTCTTGGCACTCTTATTAATGTTGTGATGGAGCAACATATTACAATACAACATGTGTATAAATCACTGGTCTCTTCTTCTACTAATCCTTTTGATCAATGGGCCTTTCCTCTAAAAAAGATGGATCAATGTATTAAAATGTCTAATGTACCTAAACCATTGATTCCTTTTTCAACTAATCCTCCTGATCAATTGGGTTCCTTTTTAACTATTCCACTTGACAAAATAGATACGAACATATCAAACAACAATAGTAATGGGAATTTGAGCTAATATGAAACTGTAGCAATAGTGGTAAATTTTAATAGCTTCATGTTCCTAAAAGAAAAGTCTAGTAGAAAGGGGGAATGGCTTGTAGGCCCTTTCTTCCTAATGATTATCTCCTAGAATGTGGAGGGAATACATTTTCCAACAAGACAACAAGCCATTAATGACTATATTCTAGAGAAAAAGCCCTTGACGATAGACATACTAGAAATCAAAATAAAGAAATAATCATCTAGAAAAGAACTTTATTTCTTTAAAATTGGTACATAATAATCTCTAATCACTTAATGCACTATAATGGAAGGGTTCTATTGGATTATAATTTTGAAATTATCATATTTGTTTATACTCAACATTTTGAATAATTATTTAATTTAATTAATCAATATGCTTTTGTTTAAGAATCTATCAATTTAAGTTTCATATTTATGAAAAATCTAGCTTTCCTAAGAATCATGGTCTAAAAAGACTCAGAAGCACATATTCCTTCAATCAATGGCCCTTAGTTGGTCATAAGTGATTTAAATTTTATTTTGTATATTCAATATGTTAAGGGCTCAAGGGTTCTCCCTAAGTATATTGATGATGAATTCATGGTGTGCTTGACCAATATTGAACTTACCAATCTCAATTATAGAGGAAATTATTTTACATGATCTAATAAGAAAGTAGGCAAGTGGTTAATTAGGAGAAAACTTGATAGAGGCTTTATCAATTGAACTTGTATTTCCTTTATCCCTAATAATTTTGTATACTTCATTTTATATCATTGTCCTTTACAAAATTTTCATCCCCTCATCCTTGGAAAAGTTAAAAGCTCCTTCAAGTTCTGTAATTAGTTATCTAATTTCGAGGGTTTTGAGGAGACTATTCTCAAAGGCTAAACACTGCCTTTACATGGCATGAGTCCTTTAAAGTTATGAGAAAGCTCTATATAATTAGGAATGAACTAAATTGTTTCACAAAAAGCACCCTAAAATGGGCTTACTCTTGATAAAAAAAGTTTGAGCTACTTACAACTCATGACAAACTCTCATATGATCCTTATAACTTTTATGTTGAATCAGAGGAGAAGAAGGCCCTTAACAAGTATCATTTAGTATTTGAAGCTTATAACTCTTTGGTGAAACAAAAAAAGAGAGAGTCCATTGGTTGAAAGATGGAGATGACAACTCATCTTATTTATTTCATGCCATTTTAGCTAGAAGGAATCTTCATAAAATTGGTGGAACTATTGACAAAAATGGAATGCTTTATTGTGATGAAAGAAAACAAAAAATGCTCACCTTCAATTACTTCAAGTTGATGATAGGCACATAAGCTTCTTCATCCTCTTTGCTTGGCTCTTAATGCCTTTATTTCTCTTGAGCTAACATTAGACTAGTCACTCACTTAGAGAATAAGAATGTTCTTTTCTATATGCATCCTAAAGAAGTGCCTAGGCTAAATGGTTTTAGTGTAACTTTTTGCAAAAATCCTATAACTTGTTAAGGTTTCAAGTCATCAATACAGTTAAAAAAAATTTTACCTTGAGAAGCTTACTCAAGGAATTCAGTAAGACATGCATCAATCTTGTGACAAAAATTCCCAATCCCTTCTCATTCTAAGATTATAAACCAATAACATGTTATATTATAGTGTATAAAATGATTTCAAGCATCTTAGCTTCAAGGCTTTAAGTAGTTCTTAATGGACTCATCAACCGATCTCAATATAAATTTATTCCAAGCAAAAATATTGGTGACTATATGATGATTGCTCAAGAGCTGCTCCAAGAAACATTGCAAAAAATCTATAAAAAGTTACTCATTTAATCTTTATTTGTATATAACTTATGATACTATAAGTTATAAGTTTACTTCTCATGCATTTTAAGCCTTAGCTTTCCCCTATTGTCATAAATTGGATTCTCCAATATGTATCCATTCCATCCTATAGCATCCCAATCAGTAGAGAGCCAACTCTAATGTTTAAAGGTGATAAGGAAATTAGGCAAGGTGACTCTATATCACCTTATAGTTCTTTGCTATTTGCATTAAAGTATTATGCAGGCTCACACCTTATATTTTTGCTATTTGCATTAAAGTATTGCGTAGGCTCCTTTTACACAATTATAATCAAGGAATGTCATTCAAGTTTTATTACAAATGTAAGAATTTGAAGCCATGTAACTTATTATTCATCAATAACTTAATCTTGCTTTATGGAGTTAACAGGTGCATAACTTAGCCTATCTATACTCAATAATATGCATGTTAATTAAAGCTCTCGTATATTCTTACCTCTTAACCTTATCAATGTAATACGTAATGACACCTTAGTTATGTATCTCAGATCGAACATAAAATGGCAATAAATAAAGAAATATAAAAAATACCTGATTTGGGTTCCATATCTTTCAACAAGCTTTTCAAAGACGAAATGAGCGCGAACCCTTTGCCGTCTTCATAGGAACTGCTTACTGGGATGCAGTCAACATCTTTCTACAATTTTCTCAAAACGTAAGCTCTCTTAACAAGTCAGAGAAACCTTATACTTATGAATGATATGAGCAAAAAAAAAGAGACCTTAACCTTTATATATAGCATCCATAATCGAGCTTCCCCATCATAGGCCCAATATGGGTCCAATCCATAATGATTAGGATCCATTTTCCTCCTTGACTTCGACCATTGGCTTAGATCATTTATTAGCTCACTTTATTGTCTTTATTTGGATCAAATTACATAATATCTTTATCCGGATCAAATTATGTAACTTGATCGATAAGTTATTGACAAACCAAAAAATGCAATTAAATGTTGTCCAACTTTATGGAAAATGTCAAAAATATCCAACATTCTCCCCCATAGACAATACTTAATTGAAGTGTTGACTCAAGTTTAAAATAGTTTAAAAAAACTCAGTTAAGCTACACTATTGTATTAGTTGACTAAGTTTTAAAAAGAAATATTTGATCCAAAGATAACGAAAGTCTATCATTCCATCTGGCAAGGCTTTTGATACCAAAAAGTATCAAATACATTTGCCATGTGTGACACATATCCAATACAATCATGCATATCTAATACCTCACTAACATGAATGGAAAAATGGAGTGTGGCAAACTAAGATGATATGTGTATGATCTAAATTATATTGTCTTTGTTTGTAGGTCTCGATTTCTCCAACTTTATGCTAATATTCATTAGAAAAATCATGTTTTCTCTCACCGAATTCTAAACAACATTAGAGAAAACTTATTTCCTCTCACCAAATGCTAAACTACATTAGAGAAAATATATATGTTCTTTAACTGAATGCTAAACTGCATTAGAGAACCTTTATGGTATTAAAATTTATATCCCCCTATTTTATGTCAAAATTTATGGATATTCGACTTGTATGCATCTAAATAACATAGGCTCAAGGTTATCTGTATATATGCCCAATGACCATTAAATGCTTAAGATCAACACAAATATTAAGACTTTCGTATATATGATGACAATGTATGATAACATGTATTACTGAGGATAAACGATGATCTTCTTTACTGATGAACCACCATACTATTATAATACATCAAATGTATAAATGTACAAATGTACTTAGAGTAAACATAACAATCCCTAACTACTACTATCTGAGGACCTTAATATGCCCATAATGGATACATGTTTAACAAACACTATTGGGCGAAGTCCTTTAGTCAAAGGATCAGTTAACAGTTCCTTAGTCCTTAAATGCTCCAAACCTTAATTTCACCTTTTCGTATCAACTCCTTTATGGTCAAATATTTAACCTCCAAATGCTAAGACCCTGTGATATTCTTTGTTGTTACTAAACAACATAGCAGTAAGGTTATCACAGTACAACTGAATGGGTCTTGCCACTGAATAAACCAAAGACAACTCAAAAATCCAGTTTTTGAGTTAAACCATCTGTAAAGCAGTCCTATAGCATGCACCCTGCATGTATGGTCGAAGAAGTCACTTGTGTCTACTTGACACTTTTCCACAAAATTGTACCATTTGCAAGCATAAAAAGTATAACCTTAAGTGGACTTTCAATCATCCGAAAACATAGCTAAAATTTGAATCTAAATTTCCTACAAGGTTTAGATTGTTGACTTTTCTATATGCCAACATATAATCTTTAGTTCCCTTAAGTATCTTAACACTCGTTAGACTACATTCCAATGGTCAATACCTAGGTTAACTAGATATTGACCAAACAGTCTAATAGTAAATACAATATCCTAACTAGTACATTTCTAAGCATACATTAGGCTATCAACCACACTAGAATATGGAACATTCCTCATAACCTCTCTCTTTACTTTATTCATTGGACATTGTGTCAAAGATAATATCTCACAATGAGAGATTGGTGTTACAACAGGTTTCTAATTAACCATATCAAACCTTTGTAGGACATACTCTATGTATGCACTATGTGAGAGGCCTAAAGAGTGTTGAGATTTGTTCCAGTAAATCTGCATACCTAGGATAAAAGATGCTTCACTAAAATCCTTCGTATTGAAATGCTTGGTTAAAAGTTGCTTAACCTCAAGCAATATAGTCAAGTTATTCAATGTGAGAAATATATCATCCACATGTAATAATAGGAAGATAACTTTGCTCCCCCTGACCTTGTGATACAAGCATATTTTTTAACTTTATTTTCCATGAAGTTGGAAGAGGTAACACCTCATCAAATATAAGGTACCACTTTTGGGAGGTTTGATGTAAACCATATATTGTTCTGTTTAACGTACAAACCATGTCAACTCCATCTAGATTTTGAAATACTTCAAGTTGTACCATATAGACTGCTTCATAAAGGTCTTTATTTAGGAAAGCAGTTTTGATAGCCATATGATATAACTCTATATCATCAAGAGCTACAATTGCCATAATCACTCAAAATGTATCCTACGAGGAGACAAGAGAAAAGGTAACACTAAAGTCAACCTTTCTCCTTGAGTGAACCATCAAGCAACTAAACCAGCCCATAAATTGCTAAAATTTATCCTAAAATCCTTTAGGTCTTAAAACTTGATTTACAACTAATGAGTTTGCAACTTCTTTAAAAATCAACTAGCTCCCTGACCTTACTATGCTTTATGGATTGCATCTCATCATTCATTGCATCCCGCAACAAATCTACATTGGGCCCAGAAATAGCTTCTATATAAGTAATTGGATCTACAACATGTCTAACATCATAGTCTTGTTCACCTAATAGACTATGTAATCAGGTGATAGTAGGTTATCTTACTCTAGCAAATCTACACAACTACATTAGATCTTATACCGCTAGAAATCTCTGTGTGTACAAGTATGAGTTCTTATTCCTATATAGGCATGGTACAAAGACCTAGATCCATCAGATCTAATAGTATAAGTAGCGGGTACATAATAACTGTAGTATCCACCCTCTTATCATCCGCAGGGTCAAAGGGACCATTATCATCATAGATATTGGATTCAAGAAACTTAATTATTTGTGATTCCACTGTTACGATCCCTCCTCCTTTATCAAAAAATCTATAACTTTAAAGTTATCGGGGTGTCTATCTAAATAGAAATGAGCATAAAGAGCATACAATTTGTCTTTATAAGAATTATACTACCATAGCAGGGCAGTCCTATCTATGAATATGTGTAAGGCTGGATTTCGCACTTCTAGATAATTAGGTAGATTAGTGCTATTCTGGATTGATTTCTTCACATCCTTTAGGTTGCTTTTAAGCCTTTTGGAAACACACCATTTTGCTCAGGACTACTTGGCATAGTGAACTAAGTCACTATTCCAACTGATTCCATATATCTGGCAAACGAACCTTTTCATGACACGAAACACTATGTTTTCCACGATACTCTCCTCCACTTTCAAATCTAACTATCGTGACGAATTTTCCCAATCCGTTCTCAGCTTCAATCTTTAGACAAGAACATATAAACTATAATCAGAATAATAATCCACAAATGTTAGAATACATTTGGAATTACACATTGCAACTGTATAAGGTCTATGGATATCCATATGTACCAGACTCAACAAATCAGAAGAATAAGTTGACCTTTTATCCTTGTTTCAGTCAGCTTACCCCTGTAATAGCCAACACATGTTTCTAGATCATCAAAAATTGAGAGAATGCTTTCCTTAATCAATCTCTCAACCCTAGCTCTAAAAATGTGGCTTAAACTTTTATGCCACACCATGTATGACTTATCATTCATTACGATTTTTCATTTCATAACTTGTTCAACAAGATAAGAAGAAGCATCTATCTAAATCGTTGTAAGACACATTTTATACAAACCATATGACAAGAAAGTTGTACCATTATGTTTTGTATAAAACAACAACTGCACAACAAAAGCATTAAATACAAAACGTTAACCTTTTTTTATCTAAAATTGATACAAAGATTACATATAAAATATGTCATGTAAAACCAAAATGAAATTTACAGTAAGGTTCAATACATGCATCCCCTATAGATATTAAATCCACTTCTTCGTTGTTTTCAACTATTAGTTTCTCCCTCCACTTGTTTGGCTCTATCCTAGATATGAACCCCTGCATCATGGAAGCACCTTGATCAAATGCTCCAATATCTATTTACCAAGAAATTAATGCAATTATTACAAAATTAGATTCATAAATTGATAAGCCAAGTAGATACCTGATGGTCTTAGTCTTTCTTTCTAGGCCTCATATTGTTGGCTTCTTTATTTCTGCTAAACCTTTACCAGCACTAGATTGACCAGTATCAACATGTAAAGAAGATTTAGACTTTCTACCTTTGATCTTAACGGGCTTCATCTTTTCCTTCCCATTAGTTTCTTCGAGGGCTGTAGGAGTAGCAAGCTTGAGTTTCTACTCCTCAACAACGCAATGGGAAATCAAAGCATTAAAGTCCCATTCCTCATCCAGCGAATAATATGTCATCACTAGATTACTAAACTTTAGAGGGAGTGTATTCAGAGTATGGTGAACTATGAAGACATCAGTAAAAGGAATATTCAGCATCTTCAGTCTACTGTGAAGATGGATCATTCTTGATATGTACTCCATCACTCCCCTTTCTCCTATATACCTCAAGGAGAATAATTCTTTCATTAAAGCACTTTTCTCAACATTAGGTGAGACTGTGTACCTTTGGGAGACATTACCAAGAAACCCCTTCGCTATATTTATGTCCGAAAGTCCATTAAGTAGATAGTAAGCTATGGATTTCTTAATGGTCATGCAACATAATCTGTTATACCTATCCAAGGTTGAATAAGCTTCTTTATGAGCTCTCAAGCTCATAGATGTAGGTGGAGATGGCCTATTCGTCCGTATGATCATATCATTTTTAGCTATCTCTATAGCATTTAATACATCCTCTGTCCACTTCATATTGAAATCGGTTAAGGATTCAATGATGACATTAATATTGTTGATCGAAAAGATGACTGCAAAATGAAAATGATTAAATCAGCACAAATATAGGATAACAACATTACTCAAAGCAATTAAATAGTATCTATACTGAGAATCCGATAACATATATTATGAAACACCTAGGCTAAATACATAATATATGCAACGAGACCTCCACATAAAAGTGATCAAAATATAAACCATCAACTCTTATGACACTACCACCTATAGGTGAATAGATCATTCAAGCAACGATTTTCCTCAATCTAATTCCTTTGTGCATATCTCAAAATCTTATATAAAGCTAACACTTGTGGGAAAAATAACCAAATATGAAACGAGAGACATTGATCGTGGTTTTCTGATGTGTGTAAGTTCTAATTAATAACCTTGATAATCTGCAAGCTTACGGGTTGTAACAACCTATCCCCGATGGGAAGGGTAAAATAGTAATTTGGAACGGGTTAGAAGTATTTAAAATTATTTTGCTACGTTCATGCCTTCATGTATACACGTTAATAGTAATTTTTGCACATGCACATGACTATTTATGCATTCATGACATTTCCCGGTATATTTGGTCATAAATGTGATTATTGTGAAAAGTGTGATTTTTTTGTGTTTGAAAATTTAATTGGAGTGGGTCTTTGTGTGTTTTGAATTTTGGGAGAATTTTAGAAATTTTTCTGA
>JANVCQ010000007.1:8621290-8632920 GCA_025531925.1 Erythroxylum plowmanianum
CATGTACAGTCATTTACATGTGCAAAATTTACTATTCACGTGTATGTATATGCATGAACATATCAAGGCAATTCTAAACACTCATAACCCAGTCTAAATTACTATTCTAACCTTCCCATCGGTTATGGGATGTTACATGTTTTGAGCTCGTTGTAAATAGAATTGTGTCACCTTCTTCATTCCTTCCCTATTTAACAGAAACCGATCGATTTCCACCACTTTTGAATCGCGTACTACATACGGTGTATAAAATGGTGGTGGATATCCGTAGAGAACCTCAAATGGTGTTGAATTAATTGACAAACAGTATGTCGTATTATACCACCATTCTACCAACACCAGCCATTCACTCCATCATTGAGGCTCTTCTCCATAGAAGCATCGAAGATAAGTCTCCAAGATTTTGTTCATTGCTTCTATAAGTCCGTCCGGCTATGGGTGATAGGCGGTGGAATACTTCAAACGGACTCCTTATAGTTGCAGTAGTTCTCACCAGAATTTGCTCAAAAATATAGGGTCCCGATCACTAATGATACTTTCTGGTATCCTATGTAATTTAAAAACATTATTGAGAAATAGTTCCGCAATATCTTCTACCATATATGGATGTTTAATCGGAATGAAATGAGAATATTTTGTAAATCGATCCACCACCACTAAGATGACCGTCTTCCCCTTCGACTGTGGTAGACCTTCAATGAAATCAACACTAATTTCTCTCCAACTTCCTTATAGTATTTTGATTGACACACCATGCATGCTTGTACGTAGTTTCTTACGTCTCTAGCCAACCCTTTCCAAAAAAACATGTTATGTACCTTCTTTGTTGTAGCCAGTACGCCGCATGACCTCCTATCGCGTCGTCGTGGCTGATGGCCAGAATCTGTTGTCACAATGTAGGGTTGGCTCCTACTACCAGTCGTCCGCTCCAACTTAGAAGTCCTTCCTTTCACTCATATACCCCTGTTTTCATTTGCCCCCGTCTAATTATTTTATAATTTCTTTGATTGTTTGATCCTCATCCTAGCTCTTATTGATTACATCGAGGAGTTCCCCTTGAACTTGTGTTACTGTAAACATTAACATCTCCATATGTGTTATCTGGGATAAGGCATCAGCGACGACATTCTCCTTCCCACTCCGGTATTGCACTTCAAAATTGTAATCCAAAAGTTTTGGAAGTCATGACTGTTGAAACTGAGTGGATAATCATTACTCCAGCAAATACTTGAGGCTGCGATGGTCTGTCTTAACAATAAATAATTTATAATTCAAATAATGATGCCAATACTTGATCGCCTTGATGATTGCTAAGAATTCCTTCTTGTAGGTTGATAGTCTGTGATGTCGATTGGCCAATACTTTACTGAGAAACACAATTGGGTGCCCTTCTTACTGTAATACCGCACCAATCCCATGTCTGCTCACATCTACTTCCACCACAAAGGGTTTCAAAAAGTCCAGTAGAGCTAATATCGGAGCTGAAATGACTACACTTTTCAGTGTCTCAAAGGCATCTCTCTCTTGTCGCCAAACCCAATTAGTTATTCTATCCTTCTTTAACAATTCCGTCAATGGTCTGGCTATTAACCCACATCCCCTAATGAAATGACAGTAGTATCCCATAATACCCAGAAATCCTCTGAGTTCTGTAATCCCTTTTAGTTCTAGCCATTCCTCTATCGTTTTTACCTTCCATACATCCGTGGCAACTCCTTCCTTTGAGATCGTATATCCCAAATATTCAATCTGACGAGCTTCAAAAATACATTTATTCCCGTTCAGAAACAACTGATTATCCTTCAACACCTGCATGGCTACCGAAAGGTGTTCGATATGTGACTAGAGCGATGAATTGTAAATTAATATATCATCGAAGAAAACTAATATGAACTGTCACAGGAAGGGTTTGAATATTTCATTCATCAATCTCTGAAATGTCGAAGGAGCGTTCGTCAAGCCGAATGGCATGACCATGAACTCTTAACGCCGTTCGTGCGTCTGAAACACTGTTTTTGAGATATCTTCTGACTGCATCCAAATCTGGTGATACGTGGAACGTAGATCCAACTTGGTGAACCAACTCGCTCCATGCAGCTCGTCCAGTAACTCTTTAATTAACGGTATCAGAAATTTATCCTTAACCGTGTTCTTGTTAAGCTCATGGTAATCTACACACATACGCCAAGTATCGTCTTTCTTCTTCACCAACATTGCAGGCGATGCGTAGGGTCCGTAATTATATCGATTAAACCCTTGTTTCATAAGGTTGCTCACTATTTGCTCGATTATGTCTTTCTATACTTTTGAATACTAGTAAGGATGCACGTTAATGGTTTCCACACCTTCTTTCAGAATGATCTGATGATTGTGTTTGCGATCCAGTGGTAGTTGCCTAGGTTCTTGAAATGTCATTGCGTATTCTGATAGTATGGCATTGATTTTGTTGACTGCACTCCATTGTTCCTCCTTTAAGCTCATCTGTTGATGTTGGAATTCGAGGGGTGTTTTTAACCTCAACATAAACATTTGTCCTTCTAAGGGTCCTCGCAAGAGCTTTTCGAACTCCTTGCTGGAAAGGATTTGTGATTTCCCTTCCGAGTTCCCATAAATCGTTACCACCCTACCTTTCCACTGGAACGTCATTGTTCTTTCTTTAAAATTGCATAACACATCGTTTAGCCCGATCAACCACTGCACCCCTAAAACAACATCACAGCCTCCCAATGACAAAACCAAGGCATCCATGGTAAAATGAACTCCTTGCATGGTTCATGCAAAATTCCTGGAACGTTGGTGGCATTTCAGCTGCAACCCTTCACATATGGTTATGGATATCGGCTCTATATCTTGTACATCACATCCTCCCCTTTTAACTAATGAAGAATCCACAAAGTTATGTGTACTACCATTATCGATCAGAATGTGGATTTGCCTTCTTTGATCCGTACCTATCATCCTCATTTGTTTAAACTCTTCGTTCCCTAAACACCCTAGCATAGCCTACATCGAGACTAATGGCATGTCGTTTTGTTCAAGCTGTCCTTCTGAATTTGCCTTTTCTACGTCAGGTAGGTTTTGCACAATATTATCATCCCCTAAAACCACATAAAATTGTAATTGTCATTTTCGGCATTTGTGACCCATCGTATATTTCTCATCGCACCAGAAACATAATCCTTTAGCCCTTTTCTCATTAAAATCTCTACTACTAATTTGCCTTTGTGGTTTAAACGATCTCGACTGTGGAGATGCTCTGTAACAGCCCAGATCACCCGCTTACAGATATTGTCCGTTTTGAGTCTTGACTTAGCCAAGCCCTCACGATTTTGTTTTTCCCGAGAACTTATGAGGAGGTCACCCATCCTGGTACTACTCTTGCCCTAGCACATTTAACTTCGGAGTTCTAATGGGATCCGGTGCATTAGAGCATAGAAAATGTGTTTGTAAGGGAGAGGTGTCCGTAACCTTATAAGGTGTACTTCGTTTCCCTCTTCAACCGATGTGAGATTTCACACTCTCCACCTCTCTTAGGCCCCAGTCCTCTTTAAGATGCAGCTTAGCTGGCACAATAGTTCAGATACCGGCTCTGATATCACTGTAACAGTCCAGATCACCCGATCATCACCCGATCACAGATATTGTCCACTTTGGGTCTTGACCCAGCCAAGCCCTCATAGTTTTGCTTTTCCGAGAACTTCCTAGGAGGTCACCCATTTTGGTACTACTCTTGCCCTAGCAAATTTAACTTCTGAGTTCTGATAGGATCCGGTGCATTAGGGCATGAAAAACGCGTCTATAAAGGAGAGGTATTTGTACCCTTATAAGACATACTTTATTCCCCTCTCCAACCGATATGGGAACTCACATGCTCACAGCGTGGTTGTTGGTGTAGGCAACAGTCCCTCCAAGCTTGCATTTCTCGCTATGTTAGTGGTTGATGGCCCTTTTGATTGAACATATGGATACTGTTACCCATGTTCCTCATAGTATTGTTTTGATTGAAGAAGGTATGGCTTGTTGAAATCAGTATCGCTTCTTGCTTTCTCGCTAGTGTATATGCTTAGTGCAGGGAGTTGGGTTCATGCAACTTTATTGTCACCTCTATTTCTGTTCGAAGTCCCTTGATAAAGAACCCAACTAAATACTCTTCTGGTAATGACAACCGATTAGAGTGATGATCAAATACCGCACAATACTCCAAGACTGTTGCCACCTGTCTTAAATCTTTAAAATCTCCTATCGGGTCATCGAAGATTTCTATGTCGAAGCATTGTTTGAATGGCTTGGTGAACTCGTCCCAGTCTATTATCTCCCGCTTGTTACGATTTCTAAAGTATAATCTGTATCATTCTTGTGCCCTCTCATCCATGTGTAAAATGGTCACATTCACCTTCATTCCTTCAGGTGTTTGATCCAACGAAAAATATTGTTCACAACGTTAGAGCCATACTTTGATGTTATCACTGTCAAACAATGGAAATTCGATTCGATTCATCCTCACTGACATTACTCTTTCTTCCTCTTGTCACCCTCTTCGAACTACTTTGAAATGTCGTGTCTATTGGCCCAACATCTCCTCCTATTTTTTGTAGGGTTTGCATCATCATATTTCTCAACTCCGACATTTCTTTCTCCACCTCTTTTGATATGTTATTCATTTTTGAGAGCATTCTGTTATTTATATCCAATAACATTCTTTCCATCACTCCTTTCAAATTATCCTCCATCTTACGTAGTTTTGCATTCCTTGTTCCTTTTGCCGTGGCCGTCTCCCAAGTTCGAGTGCTCTGATACCAATTTGTTGTAAGAAATAATGGACATCGAGAAAATCACGTATCGAAGGTGAGGTATAAAAGTGATTTGAGAGAGTTCAGAGAGATAATAAAAATACAAAGAATCACACAAGAGGGAGAAAGAAGAGAATCAAATCTCATTCGGTTATTACATGCCATATATCCGTTACAATGCAGCTTATATACAACTGGTATACGGCATTGTAGTTTAAGTCGTATGCTAACAATGATGGACCTTATTTAAAAGACGCAGCGTTTCGTAATAAAATCTAACGACTAGTGGCGTCACAGTCTTCTTCGTTTGTCTCCGTAACATTCCCTACCCTGCTGCAAAAAGAAAATCGAAAATCTTGTAATAGAATGCCAAAGAGTAGGTGAAATAATGAGATAAGGTAATAGAATACCTCTGGACTAATACCCTTCAGGAAGCTTGGGCTGAATCTACTTTGAGGTAACTGATTCTGATGCTGCAAAGATATTTTAGTGTGGATTTAAAACTACCAACTATAAATCTGCCAAGTCTTCTAGGTAGGCAGAACCTAACAAATTCTAGATTTCCAAATAACTCAAGCCTGAGCAAACTGCACATCATCCTTCAATGCCCGATATCATTTTCAAATTCTTTCTTGAGAAATTACATCATAAAAGAAAGTAGTCATTAATCTAATTGTTTGAAAGTTAGTAATTGTTGCAGTTACAGTATAATGGCTCCGGTATTAGTCTGGAATTTTTATAATTTCTTCTTGAAGTCCATTCATAGCTCATGAAGATCACACATTGTACATGGTCCATCCACAAGAACAAAGGTGTAAAATAAGTACAGATGTGCTCATTGCAATGACAACTAACTTGAAAATAGGGACAAGTATTATAGACGAAAGACACCAAATACTGCAGAGAAATGACGCCTAGAAATATCATTATTACTAGCTAGTATGCAAAACAAGTTGCAATGCATTACCTGAGCTGCATATGGTGAGCTTTGGGCTATGAACTTAAGAAATTCTTCCTTCTTTCCCTCAAAATTGGACTTCGCAACTTTCAGTAGTGATTGTTCTTTGTTTATGTCCTCCAGTAGTTTTTCTTTATCCCAGCTCATCTTCTTGAGTTTTTCCTCGGTTTCAATGTTAGCATTTGGAAGACCTGAATATATAAAAGCTTTTGGGAATCTCACATCCATGTTGATCCTGGTGATTAGGTAGCATCAATAATGAAAGAAAGCATGCAAAATAAACTGTCAGAAAACAAGATCCGTGAGCCAAAAAAACAAATAAAGTTCTATAAAAACTTTTGAGCATTTGTATATGGGTATAATGTAATAGGTTGTCCACTATGATTACAATTACATCTAAACTAAGTTCAATTTGTGTTCACCTTTGACTATGAGAAGTTGCATCTTTCACACAGTTATTTCACTTTCAAAGGCGTGTATATATAGCTGAGGATTATTTAAAGTAAAACTTAAGATAGAAACTCAAAATGAAACACGCATCTTACAAAAGGAAATAAATCCTAGTCAATGAAAGTTCTGTCTGACTTTGTGATTGGAAAGCCGATTACCGATTGCCAAGAGAAAAAACACCTGTAGCCTTTATCATCCCTCCATCCAGCGAAATGGCTCCATCAGTTATAAAAGGATGGGCTTGTACCATGTCTTCCCTTGTTTTATAGACTTGAAGGCGCAAGAAAAGGTTATAAAATAGGGTCTCTCTCAGGCCATATCCTTCAGGAGTGAGATAAAATAAGTTGGTATATTCAATTTTGATCATATTTACAGCAAAGCCAACAAATCCACGGGGACATTCTCCATTGGGCAATTTCGGCTTTATAAGGTCGAGTCTTTTTTGTGGGTCATCAGCTACAAATTCACCACAATAAGGTCTACAAAAAAGGTGAGGATTTGGTTAGTTAAGCAAACAACAATTCCAGATGGTAAAATGGATCATCTGAGATTCATGCCTTAAATTTTCAAGACAAATGACAAGAAATCGACCATCCAAAGCCCTCCCAATAGAAGCACCAAGACCATGAAGACCAGAGCCTTTATTGATGCATCCTTCTTTTCCATAAGTTTCAAGAGTTTTAACACCTTCAAAGTCTTACAGACAATTGCCAACATAGTGTCCAATCCTAAAAACTCTGAAAGAAGCCTGCAATACGTCCATCAAAAGGAAAAGAAGATCAAACATGGGTCAAATTGTTGTAATTAAAAATCACGTTGCTCCTTGTTAATGTGGGCTACAAAAAAGGAATGCTGTTGCATTTCAAATACCTTGTGTGGTTAAAACAACTAAAATATAATGAGGACAACTAGAGTATGAATTTTTATATGATTTAGAGTGATGCTAGCAACTTCTGAGCCAATATGAAAGGTACAAATCTTGGCAATTTTAGATGAAGATTTGAATCATTAGCATCTATACTGAGGTTGTAAAATACTGGAAATCCAGTATTTGGAAAAAATTAGTAATTTATATTACAAAAATTGCAGCTAACCTACTAAGGTTGTCATCTTCTACACTGGCAAGTGTAGCAACAATCCCAACAACATCCTTGATTACTGTAGGATGGGAAGCCTGTTTTCCAAGTCTCACAGTGAGCTGGTACAAAATACCTGCAGCAGAGTTTTCACAATGTAGAATCTGCTTGGTTGTTTCCTCACTCCAATTAGAAGAATCATTATTGTTCCCAGTATTAGGAGGGGCTGAAGAATGATACTTCCCAAGAATAGCTGATAAAATACTCATCAATCATTAGTATAGTGAACGTGGGAAAAGTATAATCATATAGATTTAAGTTAATTTATTTCAGCATTTAAGAAAGAGTTTACATAACAAAGCATCTATAAATTACAAAAACCTTGCATATCAAGAATGGAATCTTCTAACTTGATTTTCTGGATTTTCAGCGCTTTTATATTCTCCTCATGCTGCTTGATTTTCATTCCCAACATTTTTAGATCATCTTGAAGTTTCTGCACAGTCGGGCTATTTTAAGACTTCATAAATAACTATCTGCTATCAAGTTCTGAGAAAAAAATTTTAAAACACACTTAAAATGTGCATCTATTTATTTTAGTTACAATGAGCCTTGAAAAAAAGCACTCCATATATCAGGAATGGATGGTCACTTTGAGACTAACTACTGATGGACAATATTGGCATCTTTTTCACAGCAGTAACATCTTGACAGGTAAATCGATACTAATAATTGATGAAACAAGTGCATAAAGAAGCACTGGTTTCCATTGCAGGACCTGAGAACTGTAAATAATGGACTGCGCTTGAGACAATGCCCCATTTTGAGCTTCATCATAAGGAACTATACTGGTTTCCATTTTATCAACTTGCAGCAATGCCGATTAATCCAAGATGGATGGCTGCAATTCAACAAAACCCATTTATTTCTCACAAAACTGCAGGAAAGCATACGACATAGAGAAGGAACCAGTTGGAAGCTTAAGTTCATCACTTTCTCCATAGTGCTAAACTAGGAGGTAAGTTACTATAGTCTTATACAAATGAATCACAATGCTAAACACGGTTGCAAGCATAACTGTCAAATAGTTTCTATACAAAAATCTACCACAATATTAGTTAAGAGAAGGAAAGGACAGAAAATCCTGTAAATTCAAAGCTTCCAGTCCTAAATGGATAGTGACCCTCAAATTTTTCTCATCCATTAATAATTACTCAGCATCTCTTTGTGAATTGAATCCGCTGTCTTTCAAAATATGAAAAAGCTTTCCGGGCCAGAAGTCACCTGACATTATCAATCTTTTAGACTAGACAACCATATTCACAGTTCCATAGGAACGAAGCTTTTTACAAGCTTATATCTTGTAGAATTCCTCTAATAGTTGCTAGTAAGGTGAAGGTTAAATTGGCATTTGCGAGGTTTTATAGCACTTACATCCAATTCACAGAATAACAAGAAGTTATCTATAAGACAGAGAATTAGATCACCGTCATTATTAGAGACAAAGAGAAAAGGAACATAAATGCTACTCTCACATCCTTAACCCATGCTGGGAATGCTGGAAACAGATCCCAGAATACACAAGTCAAAAGTAAAAATAGCAAGAAAGATTCCACTTTTATGCTCAACCACCATACTGCTAAAACCATATTGACTAAAAAAAAAAATCATGGATAGATTACAGAGAAAACCCAAGTTCAAATACAAACTTCACTAATCAACCTCAAAAGGAGGGGGGAAAAACTCGGATAGAGAGATTAACGCAAAGCAAAGTAACATGCAAACATCATAAAGGTGTTGATCAAAAAGTCATACCATAGATTTCGGAGTTTTCAATAGCCTACAAAAAATAGGAGGGCATGTGAAACGCAATGATTGAAATTAGAATAAAAATTAAAAACAGAAGCTTTTGCGATTTCGTTATCTTGATCTTTATTCTTTTTATAATACTAGATATTAATATTTAATTTTAGTTTAATTAATTTCTTAATATATCAAAATATCATATCTCAGCGCCTTATACGCAGAGTACGTATCATTATCTTTCTCGACATAAGTAAGCATATTTATTTTATAAATGAAATTATATTTTTGCTTAGTTTCTCCTTATCACTTCATATCGTCCATTTTATAGTATTGATGATTTGAAAAATGAATGTTTGGAAGAAATCGATCAAGAAAAGGAAATAACAGAAATTCTCATTTATTAAAGATTTTTCACTCGTTAGAAAAGTGTAATATACGTATTGAAAATAATTAATTTATTGCTAAATTTAAAAATTTGAAAAGAGAAAAGAGAAGTATGTCTGGTATAAGAAAATGAAATATTGTTATGCTTTTTAATGATGCATTTTTAGTTTTAACTGCAAGTGTACGGTTTAGTTGTAGCTAACATTGGCGAGTATGGTGAATTTTATGAACACTATAATACTTACCATCTTTCTATTATCTAGTTTAACAAATTATAATATTTATGATAATCAAATTTATAATTAAAACAATAACCTAAAATAAATCAACACAATTGATTAAGTAGAACAAAAATTAAACTGAAAAATAATAAAAAAGATGGTGTTACCAAGAATTCAAATCTCCTTTTAGACTTCTTATGAAATCACAGTTTACTATATAGTTCATTAGATCTTAGAAATTCCTGAATTATGTGAATGCCTTTCTTAATATTATTAACATCTAATCCTAAGTTGATTAATTTAAATCTCCTTGTAAATTAATCCCTTAGAATTGTAGCATTCGATTTATAAATTTTACTATTAGGTTTGATCATAATTCAAAAAATTTATATATACCTATCTTTAGGTTTGCATGTAACTCCTTGCAATTATGCTAGATCTGTTAATTTGAAGGATTTTTACATCTCAATTGCATGAAACCACACATGAATCAACTTGCTAGCAACATTAACTCAAGAATAATTAAGAACACATAATTAAATCTCTGTAAAACTAAAGAATGAATAAAATTAAAATAAAATAACTACAAGGCCTATCTAGGGGTTCTTCTAATCCTAGCACTAATAAAGGCATAGATCCTAGTCATAGAAGACAACATCAAAACTAAAGGGAAAAAAAAGAGTAAAAGAAACATGTTGAAATCTTTTTAATCTTCAAGAAATCTACTTTAGATTGATGGAAATCCACTCTGAATGTGTTTCCTTGTTCTTTATGCTCTTTATTTTCCTAGGTTGTCAATTTGTGCTTCGTGAGCCTCTGCTTTCCTTTTCCTCTTAATTTTGCCTTTTATAGTTCAAAAATTAGTGTTTTGGATGCTACTCGGCCACCAACATGGGCATGTGTTGTTGGGACCTGATCCGGGAACCGGATCGCAATCGAAAAAGTGGTGAGCGGAGACGAAAAGTGAAAACGAAACACAAAACAACAGTACTGAAGCAACGCGGAGCGAAGCGAACAAATCGAAATAAAGAAGACACGAACAAAATCAAAGTACCAAACAGATGTGAAGCAAAAGGCAGAACCGACATCCGAACACATACACTGAATCGCGTTGGAAACCTAGACTATACGAAAATCCGGTATAAATTTTTTTTTCTTCTTTATTCAAACTAATGCAAATCAAAATTACAATTTCCTCTTTCTTGGAAAGTGTCCTCAATCTATTTTTCAATTCGTAACAAACTTTTTATCAATCATATCCATCATCACACATATCTTAATCTCATTTATTCATTTTCAACTTAGTATCTAACGAATTTCGGCAGCATAACGGCCGCCTTTGACCTAACCCAAAACCTGCAAATGGTTCAAAATACACTTCTAAAAGCCCAATCAATCATACAATCATCAAAATCAACCGGACCCTCCGTCCGGGATCTCAGCAGAAACAAACGCAATCTTAGTTCTAAACACTTCAATCATTCTTATACATAACCATAACTCATCATCATACACAAACTTTGAACCGCAACTCAACATATAAATCCATAATTTACTTACATCAATACAATATACAATATACACAATTTCATACTCTTATACATCAAGTCATAATCTTCATACATTCTGAAATACATGCTCGAAATACATCATAATAAACAATATTAATATCCAAATCTCCATTCACACAAAAATACAAATGATGCAAAATTGAACTTGACGCTCTTTCATCCGATCTCCTGCTCGAATACCTGGAGATTGGGGATGAAAGGGGGAGTGAGCTCGGAAGCTCGTGGATAACACATTTATAAATTGACAAATAAGCAGAAATCATTTTTCATAAGCATTTTGCCAAAAGGACTAATTTTTCAAACTTTGTAACTTTTCAAATAGTTTCCTCAAACCTTTCAATTTTTCAAACTTTTCATATAAATCTCACTTTTTT
>JANVCQ010000007.1:8645281-8663670 GCA_025531925.1 Erythroxylum plowmanianum
TAAATAAAGATGGTCTTTATTATGGTTTATCATCATTAAATGGAGTTATGAACTTACCATTAAATGGTTTAATAGTTCAATGGGTCAAACGAAGTTATACGATGACCACTTACTTGTATTTTGTTTATGGAATAATACTGAGATATTTTCAATTGTTGAATTGCGTCCTTAGCATGACTTTACTGCATTTGATGAGGTTGGATTGTTTGATCCTTAATGAGTTCCATAGCCCAAGTTTAGGTGGTGTGAGCAGTACACACTTGATGGACTCACCTACGTGATTGTGGGGTCTAGCTACCCTCCTATGAGAGTATTTGAGCTATCTCTCTAGAGTGATCATGAGACCAAGGTATTTTGAGGCTGTTTATTTCTCTAGCAGGTTTTGTCTTTGATTTTCTTGGACACCACGTTCAAGACTTAGTTCACCTTATTGTTTGCTTATCTCTCTCTTAAATTGTTACATTTTGTTTCAAGTTTTGGACCGAGTGGGGGATTATTAGGCGTTTTGCTCCGAAACTTGAATAACATTCATAACGCTTATCTTGATTTCACTAAAACGTTCACCATCAATTTTTTGCTCAAAAGTTTCTTACGTTGATTGCCACCTTTATTGTTAACGTTCCATTTTTAATGTGTCTTTATTGTCCTCAACATATGCAGTGTTTTTGTTATATATAAGTAACACATCTACTCATTTTTTCACCAGCACTGTCATAAAACTACTCATTTTTTTTTCTATTTTTTCATCCCTCACGCATCTTTATTTGCTCCATCCAACACAAGCATTTTCCTCTATATACAAACACCTTACGCTCGTATTTTTTCTTACGTATTTTATCTCACACAAATTATGCATTTGTCTGCCTTTCTTTATTCTCGGAGACAGTTCTTACTCTATTCTTTGGAGTGCACCGAAGTTGGTGGAGAAGGTGTTAACCTTGTGGTCGGATCCTGTTATTCTGCGTATAAGGGAAATTTCTGACTTAGAGTAGTGATTTTCACGACGCCTTGAATTAAGATAAGTCGTTTCAATTTTAATTATTACTGCTATTTTATTTAACGGGGAGGATAAACCTATTGGGTCGAAGCACTCTTTTGTCTCTTTTACAAATAAGTCATGTCAAGAGCTTCTAAAGCCATTTTCTCCCAAAGTCAATTGGTGCAAGTTTGTTGGAACAAGTACCAAGTCCCTTCTAAACAAGCTCAACACTTTACATAGACTAAAAGGTCTTCCCTAATCTTGAACCAAGATGTACCCTTTGTTTGCAAACTTTAGAATCCACAAACTACTTATTCTTTAGCTGCTCATAGTTGAAAGGAACTTTGGTTGTCCATCAATTATGTGATCACTTTTGCAGAGAAACTGAGAGGGGGATAAAGTCATCTCTTGCCCCTCAGATCCTCTGTCCCCTCTATCTTATCTCAACCCTGCTCCACTTCATTTTAACCATTTATTTATGTGTGTCTCACATAAATGGATGATTGAAATGAAGTGAAACAAGATTAGGATATGGTAGAAGGAACAGAGGATCATATCTCTATCCCTTGGGCCTCGGATTCCTTGTTGTTATCTGAGGATGATCATTCCCTGCTCATAAAGGCATCTTGGTGTACTATTTATTCAATCCGGAAAGCAAGAAGAATCCTTGGGAAGTCTAAAACGGAGCAACTAAACCCGATACATTAGAATCTTGCTTGGATTAAAGAATTGATCATGTCTAGAGGAAATGATCTTCAATTTTCTTCTAATGTTATCGCGCAACTTCAATCTCTTAAAAAGTTTCTGCACGCAAGAGCAAGGCAGCAGGCAATGGAACATTATGACCTCGTCATCCAAGGAGCAATTTAGAGAATCGAGCAGCTCCATGCTTACATGAAGTTGTACATTTCATGTTGTATAACTGGTTGCTTATAATAGTGTAAGTAGGATTGTAGTTCTTTCCTTGCTTGGAATATGTACTTTTAACTCTGTTGAGGCACTGCTTATTTTCAATCTTGGAAATCCAACTTTTTTAATTTTTAAAAGAACTATAAATATACCTTTCCTACTACATGTTCACTTCTGTACAAACAGTTGATATGGTGGGATAGTCGATATAACAAATACTGTGCATAAGCATTAAGCACTTCCTTCTCTTTCCGTAGAACGAGTGCTCCTCCACATTTGTTACACTTCTTTTCAGATAGCAAAGGAGGAATCTTCCTAGTATACCCATTAGACAACGTAACAAGAATAAACTACCAAGCTTAAGATGTTATTGTTGCAATTACAATTGGGCCAATACAAGGAATAACCTTAAACAAATATGATCCCGTTCTCCTTAATAGTATCAAGAATGATGCCAAGCTTACCTTCAATACGCTCGTTCTTTCTAGGTTCGTATGCCATAGCATATACGTCAGCCTCCTTTGACCTCTCAGCAATAAGCTTCCCGACAACCTGACAGGCATTGTTGTCGGTAAGTGATGGTAAATTGTGTCTAAGTTCCTTGGCATTTGTGGTAGCTACTGATATAACTTTGCTTGTTCCACGATGCATCACTTTTGCATGGATAAATCTTTTGGAGAAGAAAATATTAAGCAAGAATGGTCTCATATACATGTCTGTCCTTTGTTTCCAGGATTTCTTGTTGGGTCTCTTGGCAAGTTCGCTACGAGATCTCCTGGTCCAGGCAGCTTGAATGAAAGAATGCTACACAATGCAAGAGAGAAATCCAATAGTTATCCTACAGAAGCAACAACTCCAATAAGAGATTATAAAGAAAGGAAGAAAATTAAAATGAAAAATTATCTACTTTGCACCCTCGAGCAACCAACATTTACGTAACATTATTTGTGTCACCACTTTCAATCTAAAGTTATCTCTAAGATTTTCCGGAAACTGTATTCCACAAGCAATAACATAAATAAGATATTGTACAGAAAGGAAGAAAATCAAAACGAAAATTATCTAATTTGCACCCTCTAGCAACATATATTTAAGTAACATTATTGGTATCAACAAGTTCAATGTAAAGTTAGCTCCAAGATTTTCAAGAAAGTGATAACTTGTGCTACTGAGAGTGAGGTATGGCAGATATAGAGTACTCAAACTTAGGATTATAACTGGTCCAATCTAAACAACACCAACAGTTCAGAGACTACTGTGGCAATGCAATATAATCCTAACATCTGAGGAATGTGAAATCAGCATAACCATTGAGCTAGGTCATTCATACCCCATCTTGTAGCACAAAACTACGTTTTCAGTGTAGCCCATCCTTAGATCTTACATCAACACTTCTTTCCGGAAAATAGAATGCCTTGATGTTTTTAAATACTTATGCCTGAAAAATATACAAAAGAATAATTGCTTTTACAGCAGGGAATCAAGTTCCAGGATAGGTAGTGGGGGCCTGGACATTGAAAAGAGTGTCGAAAGGTAATCCCACCAGTAACTGGGGTTAGCATTGTGAACCTAAAGGAAAAAGTTGCAGATAAATGAAACCACTTAGGTTTAACCCTAAATTCTGCTGTGATTCCCATCTTCATCCAACTAGTCAAATAAATCAGAAGACAAAAGCCATCTAACCTAATGAGCATCCCTGAAGCTGGTGTATGGAGACTACATCAAGATGGCGAAAATACTGGTGAAAAGTTTTTTACTTTGACTGGACGTTCCATCCACACATGGGCAGCTGTAAGATTTAGAATATTATCTTGGACGGATGACAGATTATAAGATCAATCATATATCATGTCATCTAAATGTACTAGATGGGATATCTTATTCCACATATGATTATTGCTGAGGCTTGTCACTTGGACTCTTCTTTATTCATATCGAATTAAAACAAGGTTTTGCCAATGGTCTGGGGGAGAGTCTGGGAGTGTTGATGATTATGCTATTTGATGGTTTTTACATGTTCTCTAATCCCTGGATTATCACCCATTACATGCCTTATTTTTTTTCAATTGCTCTAGGTGGCCTACATTTTTAAATGGCTGTTCACTTGGACTCTTGCTTATGCATATCGAATTAAAACAAAGTTTTTCCAATGATTTGAGGGGGAGTCTGGGAGTGTTGGTGATTATTCTATTTGATGGTTTTTACATGTTCTCTAATTGCTAGCATTATCTTCCATTACATGCCTTCTTTTTGTTCAATTGCTCCAGGTGGCTTACATTTTTAAATGGGTGTTCACTTGGACTCTTGGTTATGCATATCAAATTAAAACAAAGTGTTGCCAATGATCTCTGGGAGGGTCTGGGAGTGTTGGCGATTATTCTATTTGCTGGTTTTTAGATGTTCTCTAATCTCTGGCATTATCTTAAATTACAAGCTTTCTTTTTGTTCAATTGCTCTAAGTGGCTCACATTTGTAAATGGGTGTTCACTTGGAGTCTTGCTTATGCATATTGAATACAAAAAAGTTTTGCCAATGATTTGAGGGAGAGTCTGGGAATGTTGGTGATTATTCTATTTGATGGTTTCTACAATGTTCTTTAATCTCTGGCATTTAAATGTAGGTCTATTAGAAACAATCTACCATGTAAAGGTAAGACTGCTAATGCAAAAGAACTAAAAGTCTATAAGAGAAATAAAAGAGAAAAGATTAATCAATCACAAGTTTTAATTTGGTAATATGATGATTGGAAATTGAATTGAAATTAAAGATAAAGGCTAAAATTCAAATTGTATTAGGATTCCTTATTAGATAGGAAGTAGCAGTATTATGTTATCCTACTATAGATATGATATCCTAGTTGTTTAGAACTTATAGATTTTTCATTACAATAGGATTTAAAATAGAAATCCTTTTCCTACTAGAATAAGAATTCTAAAAACTCTATATACATGTACTGAGCCTTTCATCAATAACAAGCAATTTGGAGTTTGTTTACAACTTTGAGTTTTCAACTAGAAGGTGTGATGCTTTTTTCTAAGAGTGATTCCTAGTTTCCTACCTTTCATTCTTTGTGTTCTTCAATAAATTTCAGCAATCCTAACAAAAATTCCAGCCCTCTTAATCCTACATTCTAGCCATCTCAAACCTATATTCCAGCTTTATTAAAACTGAAATCCTAAACCTAAATTTCTAGCAATCAAACCTTAAAATTCTAACCATAAAAAATCTGAAAATTCTACATTGCTAACCTAAATCCAACCTTGAAACCTTATATTCCAACAGCCTAATATCAATCATATTTATAAATTTGTGAGTTTTAGCTACTAGTTAATAATTCTTCTATTTGTCCTACATCAACTGCACACTATTAGACCTCTCCAGACTCCACATTTCAGCAGAACTCTTATTGAGTGTTGTTGTTTGCAACTATTAAGTTCACAACTAGCAATGTAACTGCCAGTAATTGCCAACATACACCTACAAATTACTTTAAGTACCTGAATTCAATGGCACAGTTCTGCAGCATATGGTAATCCTTAAATCCAGCACACCATGGATTTCATTTTTCCACACAAGTCTTTCAATATGAAAATCACATTTGAAATAGCAAGAACATAATTCAAACTCCAAATGGTATCATGTATATTTAGCCAATCAACTTGCAAGATGTTTATGCAGCAAGAACATTACATGGAAGGATATTTATGTAACAAAGGGGAGTTCTCTAATGCATCATGCCTCAAAGCTCTTAATCCAAGTATTCCTCTAGTTCCATGGTTTAACATAGTATGAAAGGGTTCTCTAAAGCCTAAGGCTTCCTTCATTACTTGGCTGGCTGCAAGGAAAAGATTGAAAACAAAGGATAGGATTATTGGCTCTAATGATGCCATATGTGAATTATGCAATCTAGAAGTTGAAAGTACTGATCATCGTTTCTTCAAATGACATTACACAGCTCCCTTATGGGCTAAAATTCAACACATTCTGAATCTTATATACCCGAAACTGATTGGGATAATATCTTGAGATGGGCTGAGGAAAAATACCTCTCCATAGGACAAGATAAGATATAGTTAACTCAATATGGTTTGAGAGAAATCAAAGAATTTTCAACAGGAACAAAACAGATAAACATATCTTAGCTCAAAGATTATTTTGCTGGATTAGAGAAACATCAGTGGCTCATCAGGTGATGGAGAAATTGAGTCCACACTCAAGAAGACAATGGAACTTATAAACTCCCTACAACTTCCAGGATAATTTGATTACTTTGGATGTTTTACTTTAGTAGTCTTTTGTAAATGTATTGTCTTACTGCCTTGTAATGTAACTTATTGATGCTTTTATGGCTTTGGAATGAATTATTCTTTAATTTAAAAAAAAAACTTTACATGGTAGGATAAGGTGTTCAATAATATTATCACACAAAACATCAAGTGAAGCACGTTCAAGACTTCACCAAAATTTGCATATGATTCACATAATCCAAGTCACCAACAAGCCATCAGTCCAGAATATTATTTCTTAGATGCTTCACCTTATCCAATACATTAGTCTAGGATAAAATCTACAATTAGTATGACAGTTTGGACACGAGCAATCAATAGTGGATGGGAGTTTAAAAAGAGTTGAGGTCAAATCGATGTAAAACAATGCATGACTCATGCCACTGGCATTATATATTGGGTATATGCATATTAATCAAGATGAGGAGAATATTTCCGAACAAGTTGTGTCAGGAAAGGAGTCAAACGACTCAAGTCCGTAACTTGGGAAACTACTTGTGAGAAAACAATGCTCAACCATGTTATATCACCAGAAGCTATCTCCATAAAATATCAGCTTTTACATGACAGCCAAAATTCTGAATTTCCCAGGATGTTATCTAACTTAGTATCCAGAAGGTGAAAGATTATCGCAGATCTGTCAGAAAAAGAAAAAAATGCTGGAACTAGGCATTTAGTTTTGAAAAGCTTATCGTCGTGCTACCAATAACCGAAAGTTGAATTCACGACTAACATCATCATTTACAAGACTTGACTTTTATAACATACATTTTTCAAATGATGTCTTTAGCCCATTTGCTAGTTTCTCAAACCAAGAAATAAAGCTAAACAATTAGTAATGGATGGGAAAAGAAAGTACATAACCTGTTAATCTAGCTCTCTTCTTAATATTTTCTTCTAACTAATAATCATCAGAAGGGTACGATTTTAATCAACTCAATTTGGTATAACATAAATTAAAGAACGTTAACTAAAAGTAGCAACTGAAAGCAATCCGCTCATCTACCCTCAAAAGAAGAGAAATCCATCCGCAATCCGAGTTAAGGTTCCGAATCCAATTAAATCAAGTTATACAACATCACTAATAACTGCATTTATTTATTCATTAACTACGGCAAAAAGAGAATAAAGTACATACCCTGTTATGTTGAATTGGAGGGAGTGAAAGTGACTTGTCAGTGAAAGAGAGAGCAACCGAGGGGAAAGAAGAGACCCATGAGAGAGAAGAGGGTTTGCAGGAGCGAGTTGGTAGTGAGTTAGTTGAGAGAAAGGAACGGTTCCACGAAATTTCACGAGATGACGAAGACGAAGATACCGTACAAGCCATCCTCTGCCTGTTCAGGAGATAAGAAAAGATATTTCAAGGATGCTTCAGCCACTTGTATGTGTCTTGTCTGCGTCTAGTAAGATTGTAGCTAGGCAATATACAAACTCCCAAGGGTGCATTGCCCCATTGATCCCGCTAGGCTGTTCTCTAACTCTTGCATCCTCCAACATATGACCTTGTTTTAAATAGTAAATTTTTTGATAGTTAGAGTTAATTTATTTAAGGGAAAATAAAAATATGGATATAAAAATAAATATGATTTAAAATAAAAAATGTGTGAGCATTTTAGTCCACAAAAATGTTTGATACTTTTAATTGTATTTCTTGACTGGGAAATACTTAAGGCAATTAATAAGAGAGTTAAAAAGGTTCTTATTCAAGAAATTTAAAGGGGTACCTCATACGTTTTTTTTAAAATGCAACAATTTTATTTAGCAAGAAGGTCCAAAAAAGTAAATAAGTAATTAAATATTTTCTCCAAAAAATCAATAAGATAAAATAATGAAAGTTAAGTTCTAGTTATTGGAAAAGTTAAATATTTCTTTTTTTAAAAAAAGAGAAGATAATACCTCTTTTATTAATTTTTATTAACACATAATTTATTCATAACCAAATAGAACTTTTTATTTTAACATAAACAATTGTAAGGAAAATATTATTCTCATAAAAAATATTATTTACATAAGAACTCATTCTAATAATTTTATTATTGAGTAAAAGTTAGTAACAAGAGCAAAGTGATGATGTTGGGCAAACTTTACAATTTATGGCCCTCAAAAATCGCAAATGCATGGGTCATGAAATGTAGTTTGTGAAGGGTCGATCCCACGAGGAGGTGTGAATTAATATAATCTTATGTTATCTAAGGCTAAAAAAATTAATAAAATGAAAATAAAATTACACAAAAAAGTAAATATGGGAAAATAATTATCAAGAAATTAATTCGCAAGTTTAACACAAAAAGAAATTGAAATCGAGTAACAAAGAAGTCAAAAACATAAAATTGAAGCTCAAACGCATGCTCTAACCTACAAAACATTCAAGACATAAATATTTTACTAATATACACAATTCTAACCTAAACATGCACTAATCGATTAAATTTAACCACTAGTCACATCCTAAACTACCCACAAAATATGATGTAATGTATAACTATCCACATCTCCACACTTAAACGTTTGCTTATCCTCAAACAAAACGCACAACACATCAAAATACAAAACACGCAAATGCAATAATGAGGCAACAACATTCAACTTCACAAAACTAATTTAACTACAAACACTATCCGTTAAGTTGTTCTAACTTATTAACTTGCGAAATCTACGTCTAACTACCTTGAACTAAATATACATATTAATCAAGACCTTAATGTCAAATTTTGTTCACCCTTTTCACCTGCACACACACATTGATAATCATTTGATCAATAAAAAATGTAACTATGCCTAAGTAAGTTTTCATGAAAATTTAAGTTATTCACAAGGTTAGTAGGTTTTATTTGACAAAACATTATTTTTGTTCATTTTTATAGACATGAACCTAGTCTTTTATCCAAAGGCAAACATTTGTGATGAATGTCGATCCGATTACTCAACTAGGTCATGTTTTTATTAAGTGGCTTGGTTAGAATTTCATTAAAGCCTTTCGATGCAAAGGCACACATTTGTGATGTGTGTCAATCCAATTACTCAGTTACATCGCATTCTCAACTGGCTACTAGCTATATTCATAACTTAAAGGCCAATGGGATAGTTATTTATTAAGATTTTCATCATCATTTTTTTATTGCCTACCTTATTTCTTTAGCTAATCGTTCTCATGAAAATATAATAGCAATACTACTTATTCAATTAACCTAAAATTATAAATGAATTTGACAACTTCCTAGGGTGAATAAACTAACAACGTATCCTAATTAACCTGCATATTTAGCCACAATAACCTAGGTCACTAATTTCACAAAATAATAACTCTTCACAACTTAAAAGATTATGTTCAAAGTTAAATCAATTTCGTTAAATCCTAGCCATTGACACATTCACACAAATCACTTTATGCAACCTAAACAAAATAACATAAAGATATGCAAAATTCACATTCAAAATAAAAGCATACAATACACATCCCTCCCACACTTGGATAACACATTGTCTTTAATGTGAAAGGAGCAAACAACAACATAAAAGGTGGGAATAAACACAAAACAAAACAAAACATAAAGATAAAATTTAAAAGATAAAAGGCTATAACATAAAACCGTCATAGTGATGGAGGTGGAGATTACTTGTGTTTAATGCTCAAGATTGCTTCCCTATCTTATAGTTAGTTCAAAAACAGTAAGAGAATTAGTAGTCTAACCCATTCCAAATCATTGATACTTATTTATGGAAACGAAAACAACCTTAATTGCATAAAAATTTAAATCTATCAACTAAACATGCTAAGTCATAGTCATTAGCTTGACCTGACAACCCTGGAACTTGTTTAATTCTTTGAAAGGAAAGAGATTACTTATTTTTCCTTCGGGATCACTCCGTTAAGATATAGTTTGCATTGATGCCCATTAATTTTAAAGGTTTCCTTTTTTTCATTTTCTAGTTTAAGGACTCCTTGATTGAAAACTTGGATGACTTAAAAGGTCCAGTCCATCGTGATTTTACCTTCCCTTGAAATAGCCTCAACCTCAAATTGTATAGCAACACTACATATCCTACCTTAAATTCTTTCTGCTTAAGATGAGAGTCGTGCCATCTCTTCACCTTTTCCTTGTAAAGTTTGGCATTTTCATACGCGTTGTAATGAAACTCCTCGAGCTCATCTAGTTGCAAAAGTCATTTTTTACCCACTTACTTCTAATCAAAATTTAATGCTCTTATTGCCTAATATGTCCGATGCTCTAACTCAACTAGCAAATGACCAACCTTACTATATACAAGCCTACAAGAAGTTGTTTCAATCAGTGTTTTAAAAGTAGTCATATAAGCCCATAAGGTATCATCTAACTTTAATGTCCATTGCTTCCTGAAGTTGTTCATCATCTTCTCCTAAATTTATTTTAGTTCTCGATTAGCAACTTCCACTTAGCCATTAGTCTGTGAGTGATAAGGAGTAGCAATGTGATGGTAGACTCTATATCTTTTTAGGAGAGCATTAAAAGATCTGTCACAGAAATGGGTGTTCCCATCACTTATTATAGTCGTTAGTACTCCAAATCGATTAAATAACCATTTGATGAATTTTTGCACAACTCTTTCATCATTTGTTAGAGATGCCACAACTTCTGCCTAACGTGATACGTAATCCACCTCCACTAGAATGTACATGTTCTCCATGGAGGATAGAAAAGGACCCATAAAGTAGATGCCCCATATATCAAAGACTTCGACTTCCAAAATATTAAATAAAGGCATCTCATCTCTTGTAGAGATGTTACTTATTCTTTGACATCGATTGCATTGTGTTACAAAAGCTTGAGCATCTTTAAACAATTGCGGCCAATAAAATCCACATTCGAGTATCCCAGCTGCCATTTTGTTTGCTCCATAATGACCAGTATATTGACCTTCATGACACTATTTTAAGATATCCAACATTTCTTCCTCCAAAACACATCGTCTCATTAACCTGTCAGCATTTGTTCAATACAATATTGGATCATCCCGTAGATATTGCGTGCACTCATATAGAAATTTCTTCCTTTATTAATAGGATAGATCATAAGGAAGCTTACTGCTAGCAACATAGTTGGTGATATTGGCAAACCATGATATCGCCATGCTATCAAGTAACATTAGGGCCTCATCAGGGAAGCTCTCATTAATATCATCATCTTGCTCGCATTCCTTTCCTTCCAGACGTGATAAGTGGTTTGCGACCACATTCTCCGCTCCCTTCTTATCTCATATTTCTATATTAAATTCTTGTAAGAGGAGCACTCATCGAATAAATCTCGGCTTTGCATTCTTTTTGGCAAAGAGGTATTTTAAGGTAGCAGGGTCAGTAAAAACAATCACTTTAGACCCTAAGAGGTACGATCAAAACTTATCAAATGCATACACCACAGTGAGTAATTCCTTTTCTATGGTGGTGTAGTTAAGTTGAGATCCTGTAAAAGTCTTTCTTGTATAGTATATCACATGCAACCTTTTGTCCTTCCGTTGATCCAATATGCAACCTATAGCTTGTTCACTTGCATCTCACATGACCTCAAATGGAAGCGTTCAATTTTGTGGCATTAAAATTGGGGCTGATGTCCGTGCCTCCTTCAATTGATTAAACGTAGATAAACAATTTTCATCAAAAAGGCAAGGCACATGCTTGATTAAAAAATTTGTCAAGGGTCTTGCAATTTGCGAGAAATCTCTAATGAAGCAACGATAGAATCCTACATAGGCTAGGAATCCTCACACCCTTGATGTTGATTGGAGATGGAAGATTTTTTATCACTTCCATTTTTGCTCTATCCACTTCGAATCCTTAGTGCAAAATTTTGTGCCCAAGCACTATCCCCTCCTGCACCATAAAGTGGCATTTCTCCTAATTTAGGACCAATTGTCATTCTTAATACCTTTAAAGTACCCTATCCAAATTAGTTAATCACATCTCGAAAGAGTCTCCAAAAAAAATCATCTATGAATACTTACATTACATCCTTGATCATATATGCAAAGACAGACATCATTCATGTTTAAAATGTAGCATGGGCATTGCATAATCTAAAAGACATTCGTCTATATGCAAAGGTATCGTAAAGACATGTGAACGTGGTCTTCTCCTGATCCTCGAGGTAGATGAATATCTAATTATACCCTGAGTAACCATCCAAGAAATAGTATAATGAATGACCAACCACTTTTTCTATCATTTGATATATGAATGGGAGAGGGACATGGTCCTTTTTATTCACCTTATTGAGTTTGCGATAATCATGCACATCCTCCATCCCGTGACTATTCTTGTTGAAATTAGTTCCCCACTTTCACTCTCCATTACCATCATTCCACCCTTCTTTAGGACACACTGTACCGGGCTAACATATTCACTATCAAAAATAGAATAAATTATCCTTGCATTTAAGAGTTTTACGACTTCTGTCTTGACCACTTCTTTCATGTTAGGGTTCACTCTACGTTGGCGTTCCCTCACCGCACTACAACCTTCTTTAAGGTTTATTCGATGCATACAGATATTTGGACTTATACCTCAAATATCAGATATTTGCCACCCTATGGCCTTTATCCACTTTCTAACAAATGCCACCACCTTGCTCTCTTATTTCCTATTTAGTTGATTGGAGATGATGATGGGTAGAGTTTGACCTTCACTAGGAAGGCATATCTGAGATGTATAGGAAAAGGTTTAAGCTCTAGCATGGGTGGTTTCTTTGAGGAAGGTGGTATAGGTGCTTCGGTTCGGATCAATATGAACATCCAACTCCTCTATCTTTGCTTTATTTATTCTAAAGATATGTATCATTCCTATTGAAGTCAAGTCTTACACTCATTAAATGATCAACGAATAAAGTCCTCAGATGACAACAAGGAGGCTCACTCTATTATTAATATTTTTTTTGACTAATGCATTAGCTAGGGTAATTATTTTTAGTGAATCTAACTCCCTAACTATGTCAAGAATTCTAAGTTGAGTCCATTTATCATGCCAAAAGGAGGAGCAAACTCCATTTTCAATTTTTAAGTAGAATTCTAGTCTTTATTCTCTCCTTAATGATAAGAAAGTGAACCATAGTCTATGAGGTGTTATATATTTAGCATCCACTATATCCTCTTCACCATTCATATTTTACGGGTTTCTTTGAGTGATATAACCCCTAAACTTATCCCCATTTTAGGCAAGCATATCTCCATCTACTTATGCTTAGCTAGTGAATTATTAGAAGTAGTACCTCAATAAAGAAATCTCCTCAAAATTTTATAAATAGTCTTAGTTATGCTAGTTGGGATTACTAATTAGGAAGGTCAATAACTATGGATGCAAATTTATGCATATTTTTTCTATTAGTAGGTGAAGATCAGTTTAAGGTGGCTTTTTTAAAGAGATAAGGATGCCCAAGTAAGTGGAAACTTTAATAATTTTATCAATGTTATAGAGGATAACTAGGAAGCATTCCGTACAACACTAATTGACAGGTACATTACACTTTTCTCTACATTGATAGCTAGTCTTGAGATGCTTTTGAATTTATTCAATCTTACTATTAAAGCACTTAAGAATAATATATTAGCTTTGGAAAATAAGAATAAACCACTAACAAAGGCTTAAGGTTAGTTTTTTACATCTAACATTTTTAGGAGCTTAGTTGACACCTTTATGCATAAGGTGAAGATAGGGAGAGATAAAGGTCCACTTTTCTTAATCATTTCTTTAATAAGCTTAAATGGCTCTCTATTGATTTTAACAATAATGAAAAACAATTGATACATTGCTCAATCCAACCAATAAAAGTAAAACCTAATTTCTTAAGAGTGTTTAAGATGAAGCACCAATTAAGGGAATCAAAGGCCTTATGGAAGTCTATCTTGGTAGCACAACGTTATTTCCTAAAGGCACCCAGTAGGGGGGTGAACTCGGTTTTTATAAAATTCAAGAATTTTTTAACTAATGTACTCAATTAATAACAATCAATATAAATATGGACGAGGAAATTACTTAATATAAATTATTCAATATTTTAATAATAATTTTAAAAGGATAGGAAAAAAAAGAATGCAGAACATTTTATAGTGGTTCAACAAACTACCTTGCTTACATCCAATTCCAAAACTCTTCTTGGAATTCCACTATAATTCTTCTTTCAAGGTAAAGAATAACCTTTGCATAATATTTTCTCAATAAAGAGGAACCTTTTCATAATCTTCTTCCAAGGTGAAGAGGAACCTTAATCTTACTTGGTTAAATCAACATTATGAGAATCATAAAATTATATACAAGTCTATATCCACGAAATTTGGGAAACTAGTTGGGTTGAGGAAAAAAATCAAATTAACCTTTGGTGAAAGGTTGGTGATGGTATTGAATTATTAATTCTTATATATTTGATGTAATGGGTGTAATAACAATACATAAAAGGATGATACTTGTATTTAATTAGATTACTAATGACTTTATGTGAAATAGTCACACGTATTCAACAAACATTGATTTAAAATTTGAAAAGTTCAAAAATATTTAAATCTAGGTAGAAATTAAACATTGAAGATGCTAAAGCACTTTGATAAGATTGATATGGTGAGATATAATTTTTTTGTTATCCATAAAGAATAAGATTATGTAATGAATACCTGCATAACTAAATTTCATAATAGTACAGATTTGTGTAAGGAGAAAATAACATTATTTATTTCTTTAATAGTTATGCCTACAGTTATAACTTTTCCTTCCAAAGTTCCAATTAAATTAATCAACAATATTTCATATTAGATAAAAGAGTTATGTTTAGTGACATTAGGATGTGATACTTAGTTGAAGCATAGATTATCTAATGAGTTTAGAACTTAATCAAAAAATAAAAGGTTATGAGATAACCAAAAGTTTGGATATAATCTTATATATCATAATAAACAAAATGTTTGTTGTAATATATACTTATAGGAGAATGGTTTTTAAGAAAAATAGTAGGAGTCAGATAAAATTTGAAAAGTTTAAATCTTATAACAATACATCCAATTGGAATTAGTGCCTTTAGCTACAAGATGTGGGAAGATTCACTTTTACAATGAATTCAAAGAGTTTGTTATGAAGATGATTATGAATTTACCATTTCTACAAAAAGGTTAGGAAGTATAGTTGTCCACTCCAGCTGGAGTATATAGAGACATACTACTCATAAAGAACAAAATTTAATATTCTCATTTGTAGAAGATATAATAGTCAAAGAACAAATTTTATTTGATATGAAAATGTAATAACTTAATTATGGGAATTATGTCTATAGAGAAAGCAACAAATGTTATCCACATATTCTAAGTCTAAGTAGATAGAAAATATACTAAAGGTGTTTAGTATTTAAGATATCTGATACTTATGAAGTATTAGATGTATCCATTATTCTATGTGTGAGTTGATATTTGAATTCAAGATTATAAAAATATTAACTTTAGAACCAATCCTAATTAAGGAATATTTTACTTAAAACAGACACTAATTGCTAATTAGGTCATGATACATTTTTCATTTAACATAAATAATTATTTAGATCAAGAAGTTCTTTAATGAACTTGCTTTAGTTCCTTATATTATTCACAACAGTAATGTACTATAAAAGATTTATTGGGTATGTAAAAGGAGCTAAGGTCCATTAAAGATCCAAGTATTTATTTAGGTGGTTTCTTTTAATTATAGATAATTAAGAAAAAAATTGTAAGGCTAAGCAAGTGCTCACTATAGAGAATCTTATAGAATTTTCTCACTAGACCTCTATCAAAGCAGTAGCATGATCCTCATGTGGTGATATGATATAAGATACTTAAATGATTGGTTTAGTGTAAGTGCAAGATTATTGGTTTATGCCCTATAGCCAATCGATTATTATAGTTTATCGACACAATTAATTAAAAACATTCTTTATCTTGTACATATTTAAATGTATTTAATAAAGTCCACAGTATAAATGTGCACTACAAATGAAAATTATAATGAGATCATAATTACGAGATTCTTATTGCATTTACGTTTTAGCCCTAAATTATTCTTAGTCATTGTTCTATTGAGATTAGACATTGGTAAAGTATAAAAAGACTAGCACAAATTATGTTTCTTTCTTATAAACTTGTGAACTTGGAATTTAGCATGTCCATTAAAGATGAGAGAAATTTGGGTAGTTCTTCCACCCAAGATTGTAAGCTTTCTACTATAAATATATTGCATATTTTCAACATCGCAAACAAATGCACCTTTTACAATAATGCATCATGAAACTTGAACCATCTTTTTTTCCTAAGCCAATATTCTTTATTTATTTGGAATGTTAACCAAGTACACTTACTTTAGAGAAGAGATAGATTAGTGTACTAGGACATTTTCAATAAGCTTGCATCTTTAACTCAGTTAGGGTCAAAAACGAGTTATATCATTGCACTAAGACGTTATATGTATGCCATATGGAATGAAATAAATTCTATAATCTTTAAGAATATTTTTAAAAAAAGGTGATCAATTATTGTTTGAATTAATGACTTAGATAATTGAGCAACTTCTTATACACAATCTCACTTTATAAAGAATCTATAGTACACCAAAGCAATGATAAAGCTATCATTGGTGATCTTCCTAAATGACAACTCGTGGCAAACTCTTGTCTTAATTGTTGAACAAAGAGTTAGGAGGAGAATATTTCTTTTTTTATGAGAAAATTTGACTAATATTCTACATTGGTTGATGGTTTCTTCAAAATTTTCATCACCTAGATGGTTGGAGTATTGTAATTTTGGATTGTACTAATTTCTTATCTTATTCAATAGAATTTATTTCATTTTTAGGAAAACAAAAAATCAATATAAAATATGTTAATTTGAATTTCAAGTTTTGGTTTTTGGTTTTAGTTTCTACTTATTTTCATAAATTATAAAAACTATAAAAATAATAGTTTTATATTCTATTTTCATTTTTGTCATAAATTTTAATTTTCAATTATGTATTAATAACACAGTCTTTAAATTTTATTATTAGAATATTAGTGAATATTGTATAAGAATATAACAAGAGACCATATTTTCTTTGCATGTCCTTTCAACAATACTATATGGGAATATGTCAAAAGGAAGTGCCTATGGCTTGATCTAAGAACTGCCTCACTGATATTGCATATGACTTGTCCAATCAGATAGGTTACTCACAATATGATAAATTGATCTACATTTTTGCTTTGGGGCTTTGTGTGTACATGCTATGGAGAGAAAGCAACCTCAGATGTTTTGCAAACAAAATTTCATCAATGGGCTCCCTCAAATCAGACATCATATAAGAAATTTGAGAGATGTCGCTATTGAAGAACGTAAATTAAAATTGTAATGCCAACATCTTGTCTTCTCTAACGGGATGTTTGGTATAAGGGAATAGCTATTCTATTCCCACCTTATTCCTAGCATTTTATTAATCATGTGTTTGGTTAGAAACCAAACACATAATAGAGAATCATCTGGATTAACTATTATTAAAATTTGCAGAATAGGCAAAACCCATACGTAGCTATCTTTATCTATTCGTCGAATGGAAATTCGAAGACAACTTTTATCTTCTCAAGTTTAACCATCCCAAAACTCTTTCCTTCTTCGACATCTTCCACTTCTTTGAGCCTCCCTCCCGAAGCTTCTTCTCTAGCGTCGTGGGTTCAGTGGCTTTGGTTGGTGAACTGGTGGCTTTGGTGGGTATACAATCGAAGGACTAACAATAGGTGGCTTTGGTGACTTTACAAGAGGCTTCGATGGTGGAAGCATCGATGGTTTTGGTGGCTTTATAGGAGGTTTTGGTGGTTTCACCGGAGGAGGACACGGAGCAGTAGGTGGTGGCTTAGGAAATGGTTTATGTGGAGGATGTGCTATGATGGGAGGTATGGGATGAACCAGTGGTTTCATCGGAGGAGGGAAGGGTTTATAGGGTACAATGGGGTGTTTGGGTGGATGATCATGCGGTGGATGTTTTGGTGGATATTTCATCGGCGGTTTGACTTTGGGAGAAGGAGATGGGTATGGGCACTCCAGACAAGTCAGAGATACGAGCAAAGTTCCTACGTTGAGTAGGAGAAGGATGAAGAGTTTAGGAAGAGTAAAGGTGGCCATAGTTGCTTCACTTAATAATAATAATAATAATAATAATAATAATAATAATAATAATAATAATAATAATAATAATAATAATAACAACAACA
>JANVCQ010000007.1:8669940-8682552 GCA_025531925.1 Erythroxylum plowmanianum
ACGTTTTATCTAAACTTATTATTTATTTAAATTATTTTAGTTATTAAATCAAATATAAATTGAAGTTTATATATTTTAAAGATAATTTAATAATATATTAACAGAAATTATATAATAAAAAATATAATTGAATTGAATATAAAAACATTTTAATTAATAATATAATTTTTTTATATTTATTATAAAAATATAAAAATATATCAAAACATGAAATTATAAAACTCAATTAATGTTGGAATTTAATTAAGAGGAGTGGAATAATCAAGAAAAACATGGGTTATTATTATTATTCTTATTATTAATATTATACATTGGCCATTATTATCATTATTATTATTATTATTATCCTTTGGTATGATAATAATAATATAAACTTTTATATAAACTTAAAAATAATTTAATTTAATTAATTAAATTTATTTTAATCTCTTATATAATATTTATTAATAAATTATTAATTAAATAAAATCAAACATTTTAAAAATTATTATTTTGAAATTATATATGGGTTTTTATAACTTTTTTGTATTAGTATTACTATGACCCTAATTATTATTAATATTATTTATATTCTTAGTATGATTATTTTTTCCTTAATAACAATAATAATAATAATAATTATTATTATTATTATTATTATTATTATTATTGTTATTAAGGATAAGGTTAGAGAAGAGGAGAAGAGGCGGAAGCTTTTATTAAAGAACCCAAGAGCTTATTGATTTCAATTCATGCATTTTACAAAGTGAATTGAATTCACAAAGGACAGAGGGTTTCAACCCAAGCGGTATTGAATTCGCTAGCCTTTTTGTTGTTCCAAACGGCTGAATTGAATTCAATTATATACTTAAATTCAATTCAACCCTTTCCAAACAGGTTTTTAGCTAAGCGACGAAAGTATGCGCCACCTACGCCAATTATAAGACGTTAGATAGGATCTGAGAGCTCTGGTTAACTTCCGTTAACCGAGCACGCGCCCCCAACCACCGCGTGGATGTGTAGTTTGATGATTCTAGTACTGACTGATGACAACGACAACATAAAATGCTTGCACTGTCAACATATGCTATCATCTGTCCAACAACTATACGGCTAGCTGCCCCGACCATGGATTCCCTGTGACGGTTTTTGTCAACTGTTAGATCAATTGTTAGAAGTTGAGATACCCAGAAAGAGAGTTGGGGATCTTGTGGAGTTTGGAATCAAAGAATGGAAGTGAAAGCAAGAGCCCCAGGGAAGATCATACTCTCCGGTGAGCATGCTGTGGTTCATGGATGCACCGCCGTTGCTGCTTCCATTGATCTCTATACATATGCCTCCCTCTCGTTTCCCTCTCCTTCCTCTGGTAATTCTTTCCTCTTCTTGTCAAGTTTTGACTTTTGCATGTTGATTGAGGGATTTCCTTTCACGGGTGTGTGGAGATATTATATTAAGAGCATCTCTTTGATGATAGCTTAGACCTTCTTTATCTTTTTCTTTTTTTGAGAAATGTACTGCCTTTATTTTCCATTGGGATTGTTGAAGATATACCCTTTTGATATTATGCGAAGGTATGCTAATTTTCATATATGGTTCGTAATGGATCTTAGATGTCTAAACATGAATGCTTTCTGTGAACATGTTGGTTTTCGGGTGAATTCAAATATTGATTGGAAATATACTGTTAAGTCTGCTTCAAGCTGTGGAGTTTATTGAAGATGTATTCCTCTTTCTACTAGCATTTGGTTAGAACGTGTATAGGACCAATGATAATCTGATTTTTGACGCTTTGTTTCTTATTTTGGCTCTCTTGCTTGCATCATTGTTCTGTTTTTAACTGTTTGATGAACTAATTAAAATGATAACGATGAGCAGTGGGACCTTTTAAAAGTTTTATGTAAGAAATAATCCCTACGAGAAAATAAAGAATTCCATATTATACCAACTATAGTTCTGGTTGTTCAACCTATTGGTTTTATATAAATTTGTACTAATTTCTCATTAAAATGCCTAGAAGGCTTTATATGCACATGGTGTGTGTATAAACGATACATGAGTTATCATTTATTCTTTCCTATGATGCATTTAAACATTTAAAATCACTGCCTTATCTTCCTACTTTCCTATATAATGACGTGTTTTAATGCAATGTGAATGATACTGGAGATGACCATATCTTCTTATGCAACCAGTTTGTCAACAATTTCCGGTTGTAATCTCTTTTGCCATTCTCTTCTTAAATGAAATTGTTCAATTAAAGTAGAGATCTCTTTACAGTAAGTTCTGAACTGGTCATTCTTGTCCTTGCAGAGGATGATGATACCCTGAACCTTAGGCTCAAGGATAGTGGTCTAGAATTTTCATGGCAAATTGAAAGACTTAAGGATGCATTATCTAATTTGGGCAGTCCTTTCCCTTCAAAACCAATTTCTTGCCCAACGGAATCACTTAAATCAATCTCAATGCTGGTTGAAGAGCAAAACATTCCAGAGGCTAAAATTGCACTTGCTTCCGGATTGTCAGCTTTTTTGTGGTTATACACATCTATCCAGGGGTATGACTCTAAACCTGCATTTCTTTTTTGGGCAGTTCCTATCTGATCAATTTGATGCATGATTTAGTTCCTTTTGATGTCAGATTCAAGCCTGCAACTGTGGTCATTAATTCTGACCTTCCATTGGGCTCAGGCTTGGGTTCTTCTGCTGCATTTTGTGTTTCTCTTTCAGCTGTCTTTCTTTCTTTGTCAGACTCTATGAATAAGGATAGAAGCCAGCAGGGATGGCTTATCTTTGAAGATTCTGAACTTCAGTTGTTGAACAAATGGGCCTTCGAAGGTGAAAAGATAATTCATGGAAAGCCATCTGGGATTGACAACACTGTTAGCACATATGGTATGTAAGAATAATGAATTGGTAGGTAAAGTTTATTATCCTTTTCACCTTTTCTACTCTATGCTTGCTTTAACTTTCTCCCCAACATGTCTTGGCCAATATCGAAATGTGCATAGTTTAAGAATAACTAAGATGCTGGATGACAATTTTTTTTTAACATTTGCATGTGACTTCAAAATTTAGGCTTACAAGTATGCCAATTCTTCACGTCTCCTCTTTGCATAACAGGCAATATGATCAAGTTCAAGTCTGGCAATTTGACACGCATAAACTCCAGCTTGCCTCTCCGGATGCTTATTACTAACACAAGAGTTGGCAGAAACACAAAAGCATTAGTTGCTGGTGTTTCGGAGAGAACTTTGAGACATCCTGATGTCATGAGTTCTATTTTTAATGCTGTTGATTTTATTAGCCAAGAATTGTCTGCCATCATTCAGTCACCCACTCCAGATGAACTTTCTATAACTGAGAAGGAAGAGAAGCTAGAGGAATTGATGGAGATGAATCAAGGTTTACTTCAATGTATGGGGGTAAGCCATGCCTCTATTGAAACTATCCTACGCACAACTTTAAAGTATAAATTGGCTTCTAAGTTGACTGGAGCCGGAGGTGGTGGTTGTGTATTGACACTTCTGCCATCTTGTATCCTTCTCTTTTGTTCTCTGCCTAATCTACCCGTGGACCATCATTTCTATTTTGTTGTTTATTTTTTCGTTTTTTATAATGATAAATGCCTTGATAATATCGTATTAAAGAGTCAAAATTCATTAATATCTCAACAACATGGTCATCATTAAATCTATAGGGCGTAATGTATTTGTAATAATTGCTAATTGGGTAGAGTTTTTAAGAGTCTAGGGTATGATCGACCATGCAAACAAAGCATATGCATGCTATTATATAATGACAACGATGCTTATACACACATCGCATGGATCAACTTCCATTTGCTGTTATCCTTTACTGTATAAATCAGTGCTATCAAAAACAGTTGTTTACAAGGTGATTGCGGAGCTCGAGTCATGTGGATTCCAATGTTTGACCGCTGGAATTGGTGGAAAAGGTGTCGAGGTTCAGTTTACTGCTTCATCCTGATAATTTGGAGTGACAACGAGTTTGTTTATCGACAGTCCGTGTTGACTATGTTTGTCCTTTTTCTTGCACACTAATATGTTGTATTCAATTCGTTTTTCTAAGTTAACCTTGTTTCAAACTTGAAGCATGTTTTAATTCCCTATGGGATTTTGTTTAGCCATTGGCCACGCCAAGTTATGACTCCCATCTGGTAAATATATTGGTTTATTTCTTATAGTCAAATCAATTGGTTATAGTATAATAACAGAGTTATTTAAAGATATTATTTATCGTATATAAATTCAAATATATGTGTTAAAATTCATAAAATGAGTATACATTATAAACAAAATTATGATAAGATTATTATTATGAGATTTATATTATATTTTTATATTATTTCTAAATTGTTTCTGGTCATTATTTTTTAAGATTAAATATTAATAGTGTAAAAAGACTAATATGTATTATGTTTCTTATAAAAGAAATTTTTATTTAAACAAACATATGAGTACTTGTTAGAGAACAAATTTGCTAAAGCAACCTTATATGATAATTTCGTAAAGTATTTTGTATAGGGATTGTTATGTTTTTAATATTACTTATGACTTATATTTATCAAATGTAGCTTAATTGGTAGTTATTTGATATAATATGAAAAATTATATGGAAATATTTAAGTGATCAATAGAAGATTTATTACCCTAAATTGATTAGAGAGAATCTTTTATTGTTTTTGATTAATATTGATTAAGAAAATCTTTGGTTAAGGTAATGATGCTTTATAAAAGAGTTTACAAATATTATTAATATAAGCCATTGTTAATGATAGGTAATTAACATGATTAAGACTGATCAAATATAATATGTATTTATTTATATTCTATGTTTAATTGGCACATTGTATAATGAAGTGATTGAATAATTTAAAAAATTATGCATAAAAAGATTAGTAAAAATCATTTTGGCATTGTTAAATGTGGGTGGTCATGATACATTAATGAAATCATTTTAGGAAATTAAAGATAAATTAAAGGTGTTTAATTTATCTAATTATAAATATGATTTAAAGTTATAATTTATATTTATCCATTACAAGCATATTTAGGAATGAGCTCCGCATAAAGAATAGATTTGAAAAGATAAAAAATGTTTTAATCAAGATAAACTTGATTGTCAAATTTAAGAAAATTTAAAATTAAATAAGATATTTAAAAATATAAGGATCAAAATGAGATGTTAGATTTTATTTAGGCTTACTTAGCATTTAATTATAATCATAATTAAAGTTTAATTGAAATTAAAATCATATTTGAATTAAATGACCAGAAGTCCCAAAACCTAGGAGCTAACACTGCTTACATGACCCTTTTTATACTACTTTTAAAGTTTTTCCAACACGTTCTATAAATAGCATTAGACGTACAACAAATATGCAGTTATAGTGGTTGAGATAAACTAATTTAATAAATAGTTCAAAAGAACTAATAAAAAAGATTAAGCTTTACAATAAAGTATTAATTACAATTTATTCTTTATTATATTTTATGCATTAATCATGTTATAGAAGTTAAGTGATCAAGGCTTTTATAAAATGAAACGAAAAGGTTTTGTATTTATTTCATTATACGAATGATTAGATCTCGTTTGATTTCCCAACAATAATATCAACGTTATCTGTAATTCTATAATTTGATTAAAGTTGTTTGATTGTTTTTTAATAATTATGAAACTAAAATTGCAAAACTTACACACACAAAGTTCAACAAACATATTATATCTTATTTACAAATAACTTGTTAACATTACAATCAAATTTGATTTGATTAAAGATGGAAATTTACAAGTAGTTACAATATGATTGCGACTTTAGAAACCTAAAAGCTAAATCTGAAAAGTTAAGAGTTAACTTTTTCATAACTCAGAATATGAAACTTAATATTAAAGTCACGAAATAAAACTATTAAATCAAATTATATTTGATTTAGTTCTAAAAATTTCTTAGGCAAAAGCTAGCTCACATAATAAACCATTTGAAATTTCACAAAAAAGTTTCATATTGGATGAGACAAGGAAAGGATGAAACTTGGTTCATAGTTACCATGGAAATTTGTACTAAACCTTTAAGAACTTACGATTACCTAATGTCACCACTTGAAGCTAAGACAAAATCCTAATTACATGAGATTTTGCCAAAAAATTTCCTAACCAATGTTGTCTACGGTTTATTTTGAGACCAAAAACAAGTGGTTAATATGAATCTGGTTAGCTTGTTTTGCTTGGACTAATTATGGCAACTAGATTTGTTATATAAGTTCTATTGGACCCCTTCCTGCCTTCACTTCTTTACCGTTTTTTAACTAATTTTTCTCAGCCCTTCATTCTGCAAAGCTACTCTTTTCCATTTCAAGCACAATGATTAACACTTCTGAATTTCCACCTTTGCCACCGCTCACCATCGAGCCCTCCCCTTCAACCAAATATGCATTCCTTCCTAAAAAATATGGAAGTAAGTGGTAGGAGACCATCTCTCAATAAACCTATCCTTCAATCTGCCGTAATAACTGAATAGGAAGCTTGTTGTTTGTCCTGAGATTGAAACTCTCCAAAAGGGAGCCCGTAAATGGGAATCCACAGTATTGGATTTTTTTTTGATCAACTGCCAGGTTTTCCAATTGTACAAAGATGGGCCAACAAATTATGAAAAAAAAGGTTTAACAAATATGTTACTTTCAAAAGACATCCTTATCCTATTCACATTCTCCTTAGTCTCTGAAGCTCACAAATTACTCAAAGAGGGTCTATGACATCTAGCCAACCACCCCATTTTCTTGCAAACCTAGCAGCCCAGCTTAAGGTCAAAAACTATCAAGATTTGAAGTGCCCCACTCTAGGTAAATTTTCATGGTGTACCCTCAAATATTGGACCACTCAAGGGTTAAGTTCGTTAGCTAACTACATTGGAAAACCTCTATGTATGGATGAAAACGCTGCAAGAAAAGGAGAATAGGATATGTTAGATGGGAAGACACCATTGTTATCTCGAAAGCCACCTTCCAAATCACAAGGGAAGATTTAGAGAGCTACAAGGAAAACCTTCAAATATAGAAGTTACCAGGAGTTGATGGGGGACTGTAGAGCAAAAACAACAAATGGAAGTGATAGAAAATAATAATTCAGCTAATACAAATGCAGGTGACATTGTGGAGAAGATTCATATGAATATGATGAAAACCCCCATGCAAAGTCCTATTTCTGAAGCTTTAGTCAAAGGAACGGATATACAAAAGGGAGAAAGCTCAATAACTATCCTTGAGGAGAATGTCCAACACTTGGAGAATATTAAAAATGGAAGCAATGAGGACTCTATAATTAATAGCACTGAAAACCAGGGAAGGGTTATCAGGCATGAATCTATTATTTATGATACTTCTAAAGAAGGGAACCACCCATCAAAGGGTATTACAAACTACAACAACCCAGAATATGGAAAATTAGCTCCTATAATAACAAATTCTATTGAATTTGCAATAACTATTGGAAATCTAAATGACAAAACACTAAATGAGAAAATATGCACCAATAAAGCAGGAAATGGTGAGAAATTCCAAACAGTGGAGAGAATAAGATCACAAAAAGGGCAAGGGAAAAGCTCCAAAGGTTAATCTTCTTAATATGTCAATCATAACTTGAAATGTTAAAGGAATAAATTATCCCTCAAAGCTTTTGGCTTTAAGGGAGTTTTTTATTAGAGAAAAAGCACTTTTAATAGCCTTACTATAAACCAAAATAAGGTTAGAAAATAAGAGCAAGTTAAACATTCAAAGATCTTAATGGAAATTACAAACCGTAAGCACTATGCCTTTGGAAGAATCATCATATGCTATACTAATGATGAGATTAAAGTAGATCTACTGGAGTCCAATGAGCAAGCAATGCATCTGAATATTTTCTTCCTATAGGAGAATGTTGACATTAACATATCCCTCATCTATGCGAGCAACTTTGAATTTTAGAGAAGGTGTCTATGGAATAATATCATAACTGTTAATAGTAGCATCATAAAACCATGGATGATATATAGGGATTTCAACTCAATCCTCTACATTTCACAAGCTCAATGATACTAAAATTTAAAGAAGTATTCAGTTGATTTTAAAGAATGTGTGCAAGATGTAGGGGTGACTGATCTAAAATTCATAGGACACACAATCACTTAGTATAATAAACAAAATTCATATTGGTACATTAAGAAGAAGCTAGACCATACACTAGTCAATGATATTTGGTTGAATTAATTTCATAACAACATAGCCAAATTCAAAGACCCCTTATTCTCGGATTATACCCTTATTATAGTGGATAGCTTGTTCCAGAAAAATATCACACATTACCCTTTTAGATTCAATAACTTTCTTGTCAATGATTTAGGTTTCTCTGAAGCTAGTAGAAGGGGGCAAACTTCTATTATATGGGGACTAAGTAATTCAGCTATTTAAGAAGTTAAAGATTATAAAAAATATGCTCAAACTATTAAAATCTTCAAAAGGAACCATATCAGCTATCAATTATACCATATCATAACTTGAAGACATTCAATCCAAGATAGCCTCAAAAACTAACAGATCAGTTGCTCTTGGACACAAAGAAGCTAGCTCTTTCAAAATAAATGCAAGCTGTCAAAGATCAAAATTCTTTGCTATAATAAAAGGCTAGAGTCAATTGGCTTAAAGATGGTGATAATTGTACAAGCTTATTCTTCAATTCTATTATAGCAAGGAAAAATCACAAAAAAATTTATTCCATCACTTACAAAGAAGGTTCCACACTTCATAATTGCCAAGACATACAAGATGAAGCCATAAGATATTTTGGTTCTCTCCTTGGTACACCGGGTACTTCAAATGCTTCTCTTAAAGATCTTTGCAAAATCACTTTGAAGCAAGTTCTCCTCAAGATCTGGAATTTTTTAACAAAACCTATTGATGATAATGAAACTGAGAAGGTAATGTTTGAAATAGATGGTATAAAGGCCCCAGGGCTGGATAGTTTCAATGGTTCTTTTTCCAAAAATATGGAACATTACTGGAAATTTTGTAAAAAAGGTTGTCCAATAATTCTTCATAAAGGGAGTACGCCTTATGGAAATCATCATAACCTTTCTTTGTTTGATCCCTAAAGGTTCTAACCCCTCAAACTTTGGATACTTTAGACCTATAGCATGCATAAACTTCATTTTCAAAATCATCTCCAAAATCCTAGCAACTATATTGAAGAAAATAATAACCCCTTTAATTAGTGAGAATCAGGGTGCTTATATGAGTGATAGACACATTGGAGACAATGTTCTTGTAGTTCAAGAACTACTAAAGGGATACTCTAGATCCAACTACTCTCTTAATTTCACAATGAAAATAGATTTTCATAAGGCTTTCGACAATGTAATTGGGGAGTTTTTATGGAAAATGCTTCACGCTTACAAGTTTCCAAAAATCATCATTAAATAGTTAAGGGAATGCATCTCCTCAGCTACCTTATTTGTGATTATCAATGGAAGTTCAACAAATTTCTTCAAGGCTACTAGAGGTCTTAGATAGGCAAATTCCTTATCCCCTATCCCTTATCCCCTATCTTTTCATTCTTTGTATGGAGATTCTTAACTCAATCATTAAACATGAAGTAAATCTTAACTCCAAATTAAAGCACCACTTAAACTACAAAAAGATTGATTTAAATAACCTTTATTTTGCAGATGATCTCCTCTTATTTTGCATATACAAGCTGGATTCCATTCAAACATTCATGAGTGCACTTGACAAATTCAAAAGCTTTTGATCGACTTAAACAAAATTCACTTCCTCATCTCCAAAAATGCCAATGCACTCGAACCACTTATTGCACAATTGACTAGAATGCATTCCAAATGTCTTCCACATATGTATTTGGGACTTCCTCTGTCAATAAAAAGACTCAACTTCATCAAATGCTTACCTCTCATTGAAAGAATTCATAAAAGAATCAATTCTTGGGTTAACAAAACTCTCTCCTACAACTCATAAAGTCAGTACTCAATTCTTTGCATATGTATTAGAGCTCCCATATATTCATATTCCAAAACATCATCAAATTCATAGAAAGATTGCTTAAAAACTTCCTATGGAGTCATCTAGATGGTTTAAAAGGAGCAACTAAGGTGAAGTGGACTAACATAGGCCTTCCAAAGATGAAGGTGGACTGAACATTTCATCAATCAAGACTATAAACCAAGCATTGATTCTTAAAATATTTTGGTGGATATTGATTGATAAAAGCTCACTATGGATCAAATGGTTGCATTTATACTTCCTCCAAGGTAGATGTATATGGCAAATCTACCAAAGCACCTCCACATTCGCACTTCCTAATTTAGTTACTTAAACTGAGAGATATGGTGTAAGATGATGTTATAAGTAGAGTTGGGAATGACAGATTAATATCACTTTGGTTCAATAATGGGTAAGGTTAAGGACCACTCCTATAATCTTTTTACACCCCAAAGATCTCATCTGTCTCTTTACTCCACACTAGGCTTAGCTCGGTTATTAATGAAAACTCCTGGCAGCTTTCGTATAGACTAAGAATCTACAACCGCATCTTACCCCAATCTAAACTCTCAAGATATATTTTACTAGAAAGGCCATCCTATTAACACATTAACCAATAAAACTACGAAAAACCTCTTGATAAGAAGATGCTTCAGGGTTCACTAGCACAAAATTGTTTGGAGTAAGGTATTAACTCTAATAATCTCTTTTATTCTATGGGTTGCAATTCAAAACAAGCTTAAGGCTTGGGACAGATTGCCTTATAAGCAAGCTGATAAAAACTGATCGGCTTCATGTAGAAACAAGAGATCATATTTTCTTTACATGTTCTTTCAACAACAAAATATGGGAGTATGTCAAGAGAAAATGCCTATGGTTTGGTCCAAGAACTCCCTCATTGATAGTATGCAAAGATTATCTGATTAGATAACTCACTCACAACTTGATATATTAATCTACATCCTTTATTTAGGGCTTTGTGTTTACACACTATACAGAGAGAAACTTTAGAAGTTTTTCAAGCAAAAATTCAACAATCGATTCCATTAAATTAGACATTATCAAAGAAATCAGAGAGTTGCTGCTATTGAAGAACCTAAATCAGAATTGTAATGCTAATATTTTATTTTCTCTGAATATTTGAAACTATTTATGCTTGAACTTCCCTTTTAATGCTTCTCATTTTGTCACTATTCCTCGCATAAGTTTGTAAGGACTGTAAAAGGGCAAACCCCTAAATATTTTATCTTGCTTTTAACACTTTCGATATTTATTAATTACTATCATTTTCCTTTTAGAAAAAAATACAGAAGGAAACCTTTATTAGAGAAGAGTGGTGCCTGTTGTCTCGTATAATGGTGACAGATAAAAAGATAATCGAAGACAAATGGATGATGCAGTTAAGGTTTCAATGTTTTGGGATTCTGGTTTCCTAACTTAAGGAAGGGTGTTGTTTGGCTACTGATTTATGTTACTATAGCTTAAGAATAATGGATTCTTAGGTTAGAATAAAGAATGCTTGGCAATATGATTGTTTAAATCCAATACCAGAATAAGAGCTACTTTATTTATCTTCGACATAAATGTAATCCTAAATGTTGAATAAGGTTAGTCTAAATATGGAATAGTATATTCTTAACTTGAATAAATTAAACTTTATACTAAACAAGAATTTTAAAATTATGCTCAAATTCAAATTCAATTCCAAAATTTAATAATCATTTTCTTAAAGCAATTAAGATTAATAATTAGATTCATTCTTAATTTAATTTTGGAAAAGTTTTTTTATAAATAAAATTAATTAAACTTAAATTAAATTGAAATTAATTAATTAAACTTCTTAAAATTAAGAAATGTATTTTCTTAAGTAATTAAGAAAGGTATTTCTTAATTAAATTTATTTATTTCATTTGATTAAGATAAATTAAATTATTATTTATTTCTTTAGAAACAATTTATTTATTAATAAGAATAATAAGTTTCTTAATTCATTAGAAAATGTTTTTACTTGATTAAGTTTTGAAAAGTGTTTTCATTTATTAATTGAAAATAATTTTCTAATTTTTAAAGAGTAATTTTCTAATTAATTTGAGAAATTAATCTCTAAATAAATAATTAAATGAATTTATTATTTAAATTTTAAAAGTGTTTTATTTAAATTTGAAAGTAGTTTGCTTTTAATATTAGAAATAGTTCTTCAATTATGAAAATATTAGATTAGAAATAGTTTTCTATTTGGATTAAAATGTCTTACTTGTCAAATTTAAAAAAAAGAAGTTTTTATAAATTTTAATAAGTAAGAAATATAATCTAAGGAAAATTATTTTTAAATAGTTTGATTAAAGGTGTCAAGTTAATTGGAAATAATTTCTAATTGAATTTGGAAATTATTTTCAAATCAAATTAATTCTATTTAGAATAGAACTTTAATTTATTTAGTAATAAATGTGTAGCATCCCGTTACCGATGCGATGAGCATAGTGTTATGAGTGTAGAGCTGTTAGTGCATAAATTATGATCGAGTGTTTTGTGGCCTCTGATTATAGAGAGATAGATCATTTTGCACATGCATATGCATAGTGACA
>JANVCQ010000007.1:8688015-8698671 GCA_025531925.1 Erythroxylum plowmanianum
CCCACTACACACTAAAGCCCATTCTTCCAACATAACTTCTAAGCCTTCATTTAAATCCCAACTTTTAATCCCAATTCTAAGGCTTAAAAAAATATCTATATAAACACATAATTAAATCAATTAAGGCAAAAATAAAATAATTACAGTAACCAAATAAATAAATAAATAAATAAATAATTTTCGGGGCCCAACAGGTGGTCATTTCAGTGCAGGTCTTGGTGGTCGTAGCCAGCCACTTTAAGGTGACTCTCAAGACAACGGTTAGGTAGACCGCCAAATCACTCTCGACCTAAGACTAATATGTGTACAATTGTTTGTCACAATTATGGAGGAATCAGACACTTTTCTAGCAATTGCCCAACAAATCTAGCCCTTTTGCAAGAATGCCCAGCTTCAATCGTTGCTATGTCTCCTCTCTTGTGTTCCTTAACATAGTGGACGGTGGATTCGGGAGCTACTCATCACCTCACTTTAGATCTAGGCAACCTTGTACTTCATACGGAGTATGATGGAACCGAAGAAGTAATGATTGGTGATGGTAAATCTCTTCCTATCTCTCATATTGATTGTTCACTTGCACAATCACAAAATGCCTCTTTCACTTTAAAAGATATGTTATATGTGCTTGCTATTAATCAAAACTTACTCTCTGTCAATGCACTCACAAAACACAATCCCCTTTCAGTTGAGTTCTTTAATGATTCTTTTGTTGTGAAGTTTTTACTACAGGATAGACTCTCTGTAAAGACATGAATAAGGATGGTGTTTACTCACTGCCTCTCTCAATAACGCTGCAAATCTCGCAAGCTTATACTTCTCTTGCCTTCTCAACTTGGCATCAACTTTTGGGTCATGCTAATAATAAGACGTTTCATCAAGTTCTTAGGAATAGTCAGCTACCTTTTATTAAGTCGGACAAACATTTATGTCATGATTGTTCTATTAGCAAAAATCATAAGCTATCATTTACTTTGTCTCCACATATGTTAATGCTTCACTGGAATTAATCTGTAGTGATATCTGGGGGCCATCTCCCTGTGAATCATTTGATGGGAGCAAATATTATATTCCCTTTTATAATCATTTTATCAAATACAATTGGATTTATTTCTTTCACTTCAAGTCTGAACTAACAAGTATTTTTATTAAGTTTCATCACTTTGATGAATGTTTATTTAATTGTAAAATCAAATGTTTTCTATCAGATTGGGGTGGAGAATATCAAGCCTTGCGATATCACCTTAAAGATAATGAGATTTCTCATCGTGTGTCCTACCCCTATACACTCGAACAAAATGGCTTTGCTGAACTAAAGCATTGCCACATCACTGAGATGGCTTGTTCCCTACTTAGTGCAACATCTGTGCCTCTTGAACATTGACCGTTTGTCATCAACTGCACCAACTATGTCATCAACAGGCTTTTCACTCCCTTATTGAATCATAAATCTCCTTTTGAAATTTTATTTAATGCTAATCCTGATTACACTTTTCTTAAAACCTTTGGGTGTCTCTGTTATCCTTAGCTATGACACTATGCACCAAATAAATTACAACCACGTTCAGTCAAGTGTGTTTTCATGGACTATAGTAAACTTCATAAGGGATATCATTATTTTGATTATTCAAATAATAAGGTCTATGTTTCTCGTCACATTATTTTTGACGAAAATTGTTTTCCCCTTGCAACATCCCTCTTTGCATAACCAACTAAATTGCCATCCTCGCTTTCAACTAAACTGTGCCATATTTCCACCTCTCCTTTGTGTCTACCGCATGCTCCTGCTCCTGCTCCTGTTCCTACTCATGCACTAACAACTGCAACTTCTCCATTGCCCCAAACTGCTCCTCTCCTGTCTTCCACACCAATCAATGCTCTCTGCTTCCCTCATCATCTACATACTCTCCACCATCCTATGTCACTCCACTGACAGATAAGTCCCCCGTCCTCTAGCCAACACAGTCCCCTTCCTCTTCTAATTTACATTCGCATGATATCTCTATTCATGATACTTTTCCTTCGATTAATTTAGAAGTTGATCTTACGCCTTCTTCCTTGCAACACTAGCCCACATCTACTCATCCGATGGTTACACGATCCAAAATGATTACTCTCTCTCCACCACATGTTCTTAAAGTAGCTATTTCTATCCCTCCCTCATTCACACTTGAGCCCACACCGACCGCATATCGACAAGTAGCTCGCAGCTCGCAGCCCACATTGGCAATAAGCTATGTTTTAAGAGTACAATGCTCTTCTCACCAACAAGACTTGGGATCTTATCCCTGCCACAAAAGCCACCAACCTGGTTGGTTGCAAATGGGTCTTTCGTACCAAGAAGAATTCGGATGACTCCATTGCTATTAGTAAAGGTTGGACTCTTAAACAACTTGATATCTCTAATGCTTTCCTTCATGGTTCTCTTGATAAACAGCTTTATATGGAGCAACCTCCTGGTTTTGTTGACAACCACAAACCTCATCATGTTTGCCTTCTTCGTAAGTCTTTTTACAAACTCAAGCAAGCTCCTCATAATTGGTTCAACTGTCTCAAACAAGCCTTAACAACCTATGGTTTTTCCTCCCCCCACATTGATCTCTCTCTTTTTTTATTTTTCTCATGGTCATTCTAATCTCTTTTATCTTGTGTATGTTGATGATATCATCCTCACTAACAGTGATGCTCACCCAGTTTTAGATGTTCTCTTCTTTTTGCAGGCTCAGTTCACCGTCAAATACCTTGGCTCTCTCGACTGTTTCCTTGGTGTTGAAGCAACTCCCACTCCTTGTGGATTATTACTCACTCAACACAAGTACATCTGGGACCTTCTAGCCACTACTAAAATGTTGGACACCAAGCCTGTCAATTCTCTACCCGATCCTTCTTCTCTCACAAATACAGAGTCCTCGGAACCTTTCATTAAAACTTCCCTCTATTGATGAGTTATCGGTAGTCTCTAATATCTTGGCATCACTCATCTGGATATTGCATTTGTGGTTAACAGAGTTGCGTAATACAATAATCAGCTCACTCTTCTCCATTGGAAGCAAGTTAAATGCATCCTGTGTTATCTTCTTGGCACTTCCCAACATGGGTTACTTATTCAACCTTCCTCTTCTTTGGCTCTTCATGTATATTCTAGTGTAGATTGGGGTGGTTCTCCTGAAGACCGCAAGTCAACATCATGATTTGCCATTTTTCAGACCTAACTTAATATCTTAGTCCTCTTACAAATAGTAGGCAGTTGCTAGCTCGACTACTAAGGTTGAGTATTGTGTACTTGTTAATGCCATGAGTGAGCTCCAGTGGCTCTTTTCGTTATTACACAAAACTCGGTTTTCTCCTTCTTAGCCCCCTGTATTGTGGTGTGATAATTTGGAAGCAACGTATTTGATGACAAATCCTATCTTTCACTTATGATCTAAACATCTTGAGATCGAGTTCCACTTCGTCTGTGATCTAGTTGCAAAAGATTGCCTCCTTGTATTTTATATTTCTACCAAGGATTAGATCGTCGATGTGTTGACCAAACCAATGAAAAAAGGTTTTTTTCTTCTTTTAAGGGACAAGTTGACAGTGGCTACCACTCTCAACTTAAGGTGGAGTAAAAGGATATTAAGCAGATTTCCTAGCATATTCTGTATAGAGTGATTTACTCCTACTAATCCTCCTTACCAATTGTAAATAGTTGACTTAATCTGTTGTAATCCTACTATACATAACTCTTGTATATCTTGACTAAAAGCAATAGACTGCCGTGCGGTGTAGCACAACAGTGGGATATGGAAGCAGTGCGGTACGGTGTGGCAAGTTGTAAGGGCATGCGCAGTGGTGTTCAGGGAGGAGTGACTCATAGGTGTGCATTGGTGATGGGTACGGTAGCAAAGCGTGTGTTAGTGGTCGAGGTGAAGAGCGGAAAGTCGGATGAGAAGGGCAGCGACTGCATGTGAGGACGGTGCAGTGCGGCTGTCTGACTATGATGACATGCGGCTGCGTGGCAACTACAGTTAGAGATTGACTGAGAAGCAACGAATGCGGGAAGACAGAGAGTTCTATTTGCAAAATTTAACACTGGTGAAAGATTAAAAGAGCTTATAAAATTTAAGTAAAAGTGATAAGACATTTTTTTAATTAGACAGACATAATAAAATTAGAATTTATATAAAGACATAACCTTTTATAGTAAGTTATCTTTAAAATGCTAGAAACAATTCATTATAAAACTGCCATTAGGCTTCATATAAACAGCTTTTATGACAAGTTATCTTTTGAAGCATTGGTTAGAATTAGTATTGTAACGTGGAGAGGTTAAAAGTAGCACAGTATGATTCTTTTGATTCTAAGCTATTTTTCTTGAAGACATTTGTAATGTCAACTTGTTTTTAGCCTTTTATGGCCTAATTCAAATTCATTTTTTTAAAAAAAAAAGACTTAAACTGCTTGACCAGAGAACCAGCAATGTCTTCAAACCATATGCACATCATAATTCATTAATTCTCCACAGGTGTTCCATCTCCTTAGAAGCTCATATCGAATATGTATCCTCGAAAAGTGACATTTCTTATTAATATATTATATTGAAGTATCACACAGCGATGATCCGCATACATTCAACACCCGCTAAGTGTTCCTACATTCAAGTTTGTATATTTCGTATGCATGACAGACACGTAGATAAACCAACAAGGACATGGACATTATATCTTTGGGAGTAAAGTCCACCAGACAAAAACACAGATTCTGCTATCTTGAGTAACAAAAGGTAACGACGAACCATCAGTTACAAAAGGCAATGCCCAACTATGCCTTTTCAAGCATTCACTATAGCTCCACCTGCAATAACAATTATGAAACGAAAAAGGCTTGAATCACAGAAGAATTGAGATGCATAATATTGTTGCCTTTTATGTATATAATATACCTAGGATTGTCATTGAGCATTCATTGTACTTATTCTATATACACATTTGTGCATAAATGAATGCTTATAATTGTGCAATTATTAAAGTGTATGCAACGTGTGTTTTGCATAATTTGGATGTGCAAGATAAATGTCTGCGTTCAGATGCTTCCAGATCTTTGAAGTAATTGCTAATATGGAGTGTACTGTGAGTCAACCTAGATGGTCTTATTCACTATTTGTTATGTTTTAAATTTCTTCTTTGAATTGCTATTGAAATGAAATGTGATTGTTCTGATTCCAGACACTAAATGTCTGAGGAGTTTGATAAATGCATGAATAATAATAGAAGTACTTCTTGTATGTGAATTGGACGAAATATGTGATTTCATATCTTGATTGTTAAATGTCGGACCTAGTTTTAAAGAAAAATGTGAACATGCATGTTAATAAAACAGTGATACTTAACTTAAATATTGAATGTCGAACTAAGATCCGATGACATGTGTAAAATGGAAATATGTGACCGATTAGGCATATGATATGTGTTGCATTTCATTATATGAATGCATGAAACATAAAGGCAGTTGTGACCTGAGTAGCCACCGAAAAAGAGTTCAAAGCTCAGAATGTGAAAAAGAGCTTAAAGCTCAGATTGTGAAAAAGAGCTTAAAGCTCAGAAAGTGTATAAGAGCCAAAGGTTCACTATGTAAAATGAGTCTAGTATCCCCAACGGATATGGGATAGTTATCAATGAGCCCAGTATTCATAATAGATACGAGACAGTTTAGGCACTTGGTCACAATAAAGTAACAAATGGAAAGTGAGTCTTATGTGCACTGCATATGCATGATATGAATGATTATAATATGTTGAATGTAAAATGTGAACTGATTGATTAAGTGTATGTGATTCAATATGATTATTAAATAAATAATGGGAATTATATGTTATGTGACTGAGTGAGCCATCGAGGATGGTCACTCACTGAGTTTGCAAAACTCTCCCAAAATTTGCAATATTTTTCAGACTTAGAAGAGTTACCCTGTTAGGCTAACGGGAGTACAGTCAGTGCATTTGGGTAAGAGGTAAAGGTTGAGATCAATTTGTGTTTGCATTTATACTTTCTTATTTTTATGTCAATTTATATTTTGCGATTTATTTACAATATGTATTCGAATATTTCTGTGTGTAATAACTGGTGAAATTGGGAAATGTTTTATAAATGAGATTGATAAAATTGTAATAATAATTGTGATTTTGAGTTTTATGAAATAAAAGTATGGGCCTAATTTGATTACTGATTTCCATATATGTGTATGTTGTTTTTCAAAAATAAATTTTTACCAAGTTTTAAGTGGTCGCTTGTTCTAGCATTCCAACCTTGCGAGATTCGTGCTCAGACATCACTCAAGATGTCGAGTACGTTTCTTGTGAGAGTGGGGTGCTACAAATGTACTCTGCCTCAGTTGTTGAATTGACAATTGTCTCTTGCTTGGAACTCTTCCAACTGATTGCCCTGTCATTTAGTGTGAATATATAACCTGATTAGGATTAGGAATCATCCTTATCAGATTGAAAACTGGCATCTGTATGCTAGCTCACTTTTAAATTTCCATCTCTATATATCAAGAAAACATCTTTAGTCCTTCACAAGTACTTGAGGATGTTCTTGATAGCTACCTAGTCCCTTACCAGGATCTGATTAATACCTGCTCATAACGCTTAAAGCATATGATACATCAGGTCTCATATATAGCATAGCGTATATGATATATCCTACTACAAATGTATACGAGATCATATTCATACGCGCCCTCTTATCTTGTTTCTTAGGATATATAGATTTCGACATTGTTATCCCATGAGTCATAGGAAGATACCCTCTCTTGGACTGCTCCATGCTAAACCTCTTTAGCATCTTGTCTATATATGTTGATTCTGAAAGATCGAGCAACCTTTTTTGATCTATCTCTATAGACCTTTATCCCGAGGATATAAGTTTCTTCACCATGATCTTTCATTGCAAATTGTTTGTACAACCAAATCTTCATAGATTGTAGCATAGAGACATCATTTCCTAGTAATATTATGTCATTTGCATATAGCACAAGGAATACGATTGCACTCCCATTGACCTTCTTATACACACAGGGTTCATCCAGATATTGTGAAAAACCAAACTCTTTGATTATCTCATCAAAGTGGATATTCCAACTCCTAGATGTTTGTTTCAATCCATAAATGGATTTATGAAGCTTGCATACCTTTTCTCCATCATAGGAGATGACGCCCTCTGGTTGTGTCATATACACATCCTTGGCTAGATTTCCATTTAGGAAAGCTATCTTCACATCTATTTACCATATCTCATAATCATAATGAGCGGCAATAGCTAGGAGTATCTTAATGGATTTAAGCATTGCTACTGGGCTGAAGGTCTCGTCGTAGTCAATTCCTTATCTTTGACGAAAACCTTTGGCCGTAAGCCTTGCTTTATAGGTAACAACATTACCATCCGTATCGGTTTTCTTTTTGAAAACATATTTACACCCTATCGATTTTATTCCTTTGGGTGCCTCAACCAAAGTCCATACTTGGTTTTTATACATGGAATCCATTTTTGCTTTCATGGTACTAAACCATTTCTTAGACTCTGAACTCTTTAGATCCTCTTTATAAGTAGTAGGCTCATTATCTTCTATGAGCAATATGTCATTCTATTCAATCATGAAAAATCCATATCTCTCAGGAATAGAGGGTATCCTACGTGACCTACAAACTTCCTATGTTAAAGAAGGTTGAATTGTTACTTCATTTGTATGAGTCACAGTCTCAGGTTTAGGCAGTTGATCTGCATCTGTTCGAGCGTCTTAAACTTCTTCAAGTTTAATGTTGCTCCCACTATCCTTTTTTAAAAGAAACTCTTTTTCTAAAAAGACAGCATACTTTGAAACAAACACTTTTTGTTCCTCATAAATATAAATTTGATATCCCATTGTTTCCTTAAGATATCCTATGAACAAACACTTGTCAGACTTTGTATCAAGTTTATTTGGCTGTATCTGCTTCAAATAAGCCAGACAGCTCCAAACTTTCAAATGAGAAAGATAAGGTTTTTTGTTAGTCCACATCTTATATAGCATAACATCAATTATCTTTGATAGAACTCTGTTTAACAAATAAACAGTTGTTTCAAGTGCATACCTCTAAAAGGATTTTGGTAAATTTGCAAAGCCCATCATCTACCGTACCATGTCCAACAAGGTTTGGTTTCTCCTTTTAATCATACCGTTATGTTATGGTGTGTAAGGTGGAGTCCATAGAGATAAAATTCCATTATCTTTGAGATAATCTAAAAATTCTTTGTCTAAGTATTCCCCACCTTTATCAGATCGTAGTGTCGTGATACCTTTCCTAAGTTGGTTTTCTACTTCATTTCTGAATTGTTTGAACTTTTCAAATGCATCAGATTTGTATCTCATCAGATATAGATACTCATATCAAGAATAGTCATCGATAAAGGTAATGAAGTAAAGAAAACCACTTCTGGCATGGATGGACATCAGACCACATACATCTGAATATATTATGTCTAATACTCCAGTCGCTCGTTCACCCTTTCCCTTAAAGGGTAACTCAAGTCATCTTGCCTAATAAATAAGATTCACACATGTCATATGATTTATAATCAAATGACCCTAAACTACCACTCTTGTGGAGCTTAGCTATGCGTCCCTTATTTATATGGCTAAGGTGACAATGCCATAAGTAAGTTGATTTGAAATTATCTCATTTGTGTCTTTTCGTGTCATTGATATTCATAATTGGATGCAATATATCTAATATTTAAATTCCATTGCATAATGTACTAGTACCATAAAACATTCCATTCAAATTAATAAAACAACCATTTCCATTAGAATTCAAATGGAAACCAACTTTATTTAAACAAGAAACAGACAATATGTTCTTTGTTAAAATAGTTACAAAATAACAATCATCCAGTTTAATTACAAGTCTATTAGGGAGTGATAAAAAAATAAGTGCCTACGACTATTACAACAGCTCTTGCTCCATTACCCATGTGCAGGTCCAGTTCTCCCTTCATAAGCTGTCTACTGTCCCTGAGGCCCTGCTTATCATTACATATATGTGAGCGACAACCAGTATCAAATACCCATATGTTATGATCAGAAACAGTATTAACCTCAATAACAAACATACCTGAAGGAGCCGGGGCATCTGATGCCTGCTTCTTCTTCAAGGACTCTAGATAGACTTTACAGTTTTGCTTCCAGTGGCCAGTCTTGCCACAATGGAAGCAAATTTCTTTTGGTGTAGTTTCTTTGAGTTTCTTTTTGGCTGCACTTCCTTTGAGTTTTGTAGATCTTTTCTTCTTTAGGTTCTTTTTTCTTGAATCAGAAGAAGAAGAGTCCACCACTAGCACTAGCTTGCTATCCTTCTTGATAGCTTGCTCTGTTATCTTGAGAAAATTGATCAACTCAGGGATTGTCGTGGAGATTTGATTCATTCGATAGTTCAACATAAACTATGAATAACTATCAAATAATCCAACCAGAATTAAGTCAACACTTAATTCATAATCATAACAAAACCCAAGATGGCCAACCTCTCAATATAACCATTCATCTTCAGTGCACACTGCACTACAGATGTCTCTGGAGTCATCTTAGTCGTGAAGAGCAACCTCAAGGTCTTGAACCTTTCAGATCAAGCTTGCTCATGAAAAAGCTCTCTAAGATGAAACACTATGGTATTAGCATCCATAGACTCATGCTACTTCTACAGCTCTGCTGACATAGAGGCTAGCATAATGCAAATGGCCAAGTCACTATCTTTGAGATGCTTGCAATATACTTTCTGATCCTCTTCAGAAGCATCAATAGCAGGGAGATTAGGAAGTGGAATGTCTAGGACATAGCCTAGCTCCTTGGATCTGAGAACAATTCTCAGATTTCTCGGTCAATCAAGAAAATTAGGTCCAGTTAATTTATTAGAATCCATAAGTGAGCACAAATTCACACTGGAAGACATCTTCAATCAACCTAAATTGTGAAGAGAGAAATAATGTTAAAATATATATACATGCATGATCATAAGGACTTGCATGACATGCATATGGCTCCCACTAGTTTTAAAGAATCCATAACCCTCATTACGGATCCAAGAAAAATTATGACAAAGTGTCTAAGTGGGTTGATATCCGACATTAGTAAGAATGACTTTGGGTTTACCCAACAAGCCACCTTAGGTCAATTGTTAGGTATCAGTCATATCAGTTGCATCATAGATGCAACTATCGTCTAGTGCTATCAACTCGTGATGTATGCACACATATTGGGTTATCAACTCTTGATGTGCATACATATGATGTACGCTACCCAATTGCGTCTTTGTCTACGTTGATCTTGAGTTTACTTAACAAATCAGCGCTTCTACTGAAAACCAACCCATTAATTCAAAAATATTATTTTTATGGTTCGAACATATCTATATAGAGCGAGCTTAGGTTTACCCAATACCCCTAACTCTAAAAGAATTCTAGTTCTCCCATATTAATGGAAGGCGTTAGTTTTCATATTATATGTGAGGGTGATTGAGCCAAATTTATACTATAAATTGGCCCTGTTTTCTTAAGTAATTATGCACTTGTTAACTCCTAATTCATGATTTTTGTGCTTAAGTTGGTTCCTCGTATTGAGCTTTTATAATTTGCACATTGCCAGTATTTT
>JANVCQ010000007.1:8710359-8734017 GCA_025531925.1 Erythroxylum plowmanianum
TTCCCGTAAATCATTGTATTTTGTGTATTTGAATATATTTGTGGTGTATAATCTTCCGCTTGGAACAAAGTTTTAATATGTTTTGTTTTTGAAATGTGCAAATCGAAATTTTGGTTTTTGAAAACAAAATTTTGGCAACTCTGGTAAATAAAAAGGTGTCTGAATAAACGTGGGCCCAAATGTGCGATTATTGATCTTCACGTATGCTTAAAACAATTTATACTGAGTTTTTGACTAAGTGATGTATCATGCCACCCTCACGGAGCACGGACTCGGATATCACTATCGATATCAGGTTCAGATCAAGCGAGAGTGGGGTGTTACATCTATCAGATTTGTAAGGATGAAATCATTCAGAGGTGCGTTCCAGAGGTCAAGTAGGTAAGTGTCTTGACCTTTTGTCATGAACTCCACTGTAGAGGCCATTTTGGAGGGAAGAAAACTATTTATAAAATTCTTCAAAGCGGTTTGTATTAGCCCGCCTTTTTTAAGGATGTTCATTTCTTCTGCTTGAAATGTGATAAATGCAAACGAACTAGAAATATAAGTAGAAGAGATGAAATGCCCCTAACTAACCAATTGACTATTGAATTATTCAATGTTTGAGGTATTGGTTTTATGGGTCCGTTTTTTAAATCTTATGGATTTGAATATATACTTGTTGCTGTTGATTACTTGTCTAAATGGGTAAAAGCAATACCCACCTAAACTAATGATCCTCATATTGTTAAATTTGTGAAGGAAAATATTTTTTGTAGGTTCGGGATCCCACTCACAATTATAAGAATGGAGGAATTCATTTATGCAATAAGCTTTTTGAGAAGCTCATGAAGAAATATGTCATAACTCACAAGGTGACGACTCCCTACCATCTACAAACTTCTAAAGAGGCAGAGACAAGTAACAAGCAAATTAAGGAGATTTTGGGGAAGACTGTATGCCCATCAAAGAAGAAAGAATACACTCGAAGATGTGGAATTTTTAGGAATAGTTATAGAATGAAGAAGGTTAACAATATTGGATCAAGAAGGAAGCTCTAGCCCTCTCATGGTGCAATGCCTTTGTCATTTTGACCTTCTCGCAAGTTATTGGTTGCAACAGCTACTATAGTGAAATTTTTAACATTATCTTTCCAAAGGCTTCAGATTGGTCAAGTCCCTTTATTTCACAGAGATTGTTATTGAAAGTCATAATGAATATTATTTGATATTTTTAGTTAAATTTTCATTTCCAAAGATGTTTAAAATAATACATTTGTCCTGTCATGATTTACAAAGTTAAGAAAATTTCAAAAGGTCGTGTTCGAGTCCTTCTACCTACGCTTTCTTGATCGAGCATGTTGTATAAGGTTTACCTAATGCAGAGTACCCGATTGATGTGATTTATAGATTATTACGTCGATCCAAAAATTTACTTAATATGCATCCAAAAAATGGCAACTTCAGTTCTTCCACTTCAAAAAAAAGTCACGGAAGTTAAGGTCAAGTTATATTTCTTATAAAGTTAAATTTTATATTTTTAATATAAATAAAATATAATATAATAAATATATCTATTTAACATATTCAATTTATATAATTTAACTGATTTTAATGTAATTAATTGTGTCTAGAATAATTAAGTTTAGACGGGACTCTTAAAAGCGGGGTCCACCACGGCAAGCCTGGAACTGTGGAATAGGCACGACCATAGGTCCAATTTCTTCCTCCGGCGCACACGCTGGCTTCGCACCAAGAAAAGAGAAACAAAGCGAGAGACAGAGAATAGTGAATGGTATGGGACGACCGGGACTTCATCTTTAGATCAGACCGTCCCTTCCATTCCGAAGATGATTAACGTCCCGGATCCAGATTTCCACCTCAAAGAGGACGACGAAGATTGGGGAGATTTCGTAAATTCCGGAGTCGGCGAACTCTCCCACACCCTGTCACTCCCCGCAACGTCTAGAAACTTATACCCATTGTTACATGGTGATCCGAAGAGCACCAGCGAAGATTTGGAGCTAACTCAACCCGATTCGACTTCTGGTCGGGTCGGTTCCAGCGTAGCTCAGTGGAAGAATCCGAAGGGAGCTTTGCCTCTTTCGATATTTGGAGAGGTAGAGGAAGAGGAGGAATCAGGTGCTGGCGGTCCTTCATTTGGTGCAAGCTTCTTCTCAGATACGAATAACAATGGTAATAATGACAATAAGGATATGGTTAAGGAGGGATCGAGTGGTGTGAATTTGAATGATGTGATTATTACTTTGTATAAGCAGAGTGAGGCTGGGAATGGGTTGAATTTCGTTTCGAATAGATCTAATTCATTTCCATCTGGGTCGAATTTAGACTTGAATGTGGCTGTTCCTGATCTGAGTGGCACTCGAGCTAATTCGGATAATAAATCATTGGATTTAGTTTGGGACTGGGGTAATCTGAATCAGAACGGGTCACATGTTGGTGGTGCTAATCAGTCCAATCCAAATTCTCAAGGTGTTGATCTTAATTGGAATCCACTCAATTTGCCTTCAAATGGATTCATTTTTAGTGGAGATGCGTCCAATTTGAGTACAGTAGACGTGAGACTGAGTAAAGATGGAGTAAGCTCAAATGATAATAAAAGGTTTGGTAATGATGATGATGGTGATGCAGGGGAGGAGGACAATGATGGGTGGGAATTTAAGGCTGCAGAGTCGAAAGCTACTGAGGAAGATGAGATATCTGAGGTAAACAGGTGATTCTATGATTTTAATTTTGTTGACATTATGTAGCGCTTTCTTTTAACATCATTATGGAATTCGGTTTTGTTGATTCCTTCGCTGCCTTCTCTTTTGAAGTTCACTGTTGGCCTTGGACTAATTATAAGATTCCTTCTTGAATCAGAGTGGCCAAAAGAAGACTGATAATCAACCAATACCTAGTTTTAATGGACTCGATTCTAGTTGGAGTGCATCAAGTTTGGACTTTCTAGGTTGGAGCTCGAATGGCAATGGAGTTAATTCAAGTAGCAACTGGCCAGGTATAGATGAAGATAGGGGACTCGGTGATGCTAATGAGCAGGGATTTAAAGGTGCTGATATCAAACACCAAATTGGAGACAGGAAATCTAAGGTAAAGGTTAGTGTATGATATGCATTTCTGATTGATATTTAAGTACGAATTATCAATTATTTTGGCTAACTAAGAACCCAAGGATTGCACATATATAGAAAACCAATTTGTAAGATGTTTTTGTACTACTGATTTTGAATCCTTGTAAATTTGATCTGAGTTTTGGAAATTCAAGGATGGTCAGATCAAGGCTGAAAATGCAGCAAGTTGAGTCCTTAAAACCTCTGGTTCTAGTTGGGGTGTCTTGTATTCAGATCCTAAAACAATGAATTGGAATGTGAATATGTTTACTCAGACAAGAAGCAGATCAATTAAAAAATAACTTAGTTGATGGTGCTAATAGGTGGGGATTCAATGATTCACATCCAGAAATGTATTTCAGGCATGAAATTTCCAAGGTAGTTTATCTTGTTATTCTGTTGGCCATTCCTCGATTTAGTCACTGAAAAAGACCTAATTGAAATGAATTGATAATTACTGAAGAAAAGTTCATCAATCATGGGTTAATTGGTATTTTTCTCTGCTCCTCTGCAGGAATTCATATAAGCTTCAGAAGTTTGATTCTCTACAATAATTCATGTTTCCGTTTTTGCATTTTAATCTTATAATCCAGTGGCTCTAGCGGCTTAAAGAACATGCAGAATTCATGGTTTTTTATTTGGATCTTTCCTAAGGTATGCACCTACTTCCCTGTTCAGGTTGACCTTGAGAGGACTGAAACTGGGCCAATATCAAATTCCAGTGGCAATTCAAGCTGGAATTTTGTAAGCTTGGATAGCAATGGGATGAAGACCAATCTTAGTGACGTGGGGTTATGTATGAAACATGTGGATATAAATCTTGAGAATGAAGATCTTGAGGGTGATGATGAGTGGGAATTCAAGGTTGCAGAATCAGGAACTCAACCTAAATACAAGAAAAATGAGGTAAAAAAAACTTCCCTTTCTGGTTCTAGGTTTTTAATTATGAGTGTTGCTTCGCCGTATTGAGATACCAAGTTTTAATTTGAGTAGATGATTTCTGCCAAAGTAAGCCAAATTAGATAATATCTAGGTTTTTTAAGTCATACAACCATGAAGTATTTGAGATTGACTAAGTTATTACATCTCCAGCTTTTCGGTCCACAAAATTTGTATATATAGTGCTATGTTCTTTGTTTCCTTTTCCTTTTCTCCTTTTATTTATGTTATTTCCGTTGGTTTCAAACTTGATAGCCTTTATGCTTTGTTTGGATCCATTAGTCTAACATGTTTCTTTCTGAAGGAGGGTGAGAGAATAGCAGATAAATCTGGAGAGTTGACCACATTTAGGGCTGCAAATGGATTGCAGAGTAGGGATCATTTATTGCGTGAATCATTGGATTCCTCTCAGAGATCTGATGAATGGAATTTTGAACCTGATCTCAACTCAAGCACCTTGGTTTGTGATAGTTCTACTCCAGATGCATACTCTAATAGTAAAGAGGACAGTGTGGAAGACTCTTGGGCTTTCAGAGCTGCATTTGCACAAACAGAATCAAATAATAAGGTCAAGAGCTTGTCCAATTTGAATTATTAATTATGTGTATGGTTTAACTGATCAGCATATTGAAAATATCATTTTCAAGAGCTGAAGGTGGATGAAATTTCTGGTAGTAAGGAATTGTTGGCATTTGATAGAAAATTCCTGGCAATTAAGCTCATGTCTACATAACTATATTGCTTATTCAAGTTGATATGCCATGAGTTATGGAGATTCACATTCACTTCTCTGAAATTTACATGTGTAATAGAGTTTATTGTTATAATATTTAAAACTGAATTGTTATGGTGGGACTGCTTTCTTTATTGAACATACTTCCAAACATGAAGTCTTTTTTCGTTCTTGTGTTTAGGGGGCCAACCTAAGCTCAGATAGCCAAAAGAGAGCTTTGCCTTTGTCCTTTTTTGGTGAAGAAGAAGAGGAAGATGGCAATGACGTGATTCATCCAAACATGTCAAGTCAGATATGGAGCTCCAGCTCAACTGATGGCAATAAGCGTCTTGATATAAACACATCTCTCAATGATCTTATATCAAGTTTGTACAGTCAAGCTGAGGAGAATAAATCTGTAAATCATGGACAAAATCCTTGTGAAAATGGATCAGCTTCCATGATGTCTGTAATGGCTCCAAATTCGTCACGTAATGATGATGATTTTGATGATAATTCTTGGGAATTTAAAGCTGCCTCTTCAGGAACTGGAGTTGAAGATCAGACCTTTGTTTCTGGTATTGGAGAAACCAACCCTAACGTTTACAGTGTAGAGTTTAATTATTACACAAGTTTCTTTAGCAAATTGGAGGAAGAATTGCATTATGTTGGACGATGCCATCTTGAAAACTTAAAGGTTAGTGTATAATTCAGGATTTTCCCCTTCTGTTGGCGGTTTTTTGTCTATGTCATTGAATCTTGAAATATGTCTTCTGGTAGAAAGCTCGAAATGCTGCTTCTCTTTCAGGAGAAGATGCTAAAGTAGAAGCCCTCAATAAGGAAATACAGGTATACACCTAATTTTCTTAGGTATCTTGTGTTGTTTCCTTCTCTCTGCAAGATGTTTGGTTGTCTTTCTGCTAAACATGAAGTGATATTACTCGTACTCTTAGAACCTTTTTCATCATTCTTCACAAAAAACCCCAAGGCCTGCCCATAATATTTGGGCTCTTCTGCTTTTTACTATATGGCCTTGACTTGCCATTTAAGAATAACTTGACAATGATATTTAAGAATCAAGTTTTCTTCCCCTTGAAGTCAGATAATATGCATTTCTCAGGTTTGTTTCACTTATACTGATAATTTTTTGCTTGATCTTTTAAATGATGTTTTCTGCTTCAGAATCTTGAGAGTTTGCTGTTCCAAGATTTGTTGAGTAAGGACAGAATCAACTCAGATAGTTATTCACCAAATAAAACATGCCTCGACAAATTAGTTCAAGTTATGCAGGAACCAAAGTTCCAATTGTTTGACTCAGAATATCAGTTATCAAAGAAAGTGTCCGCAGTATGTCAACTGTATCTATTTTTGATATTTGGCTTTCTAGTTTTTGTTTTTATTCTTTGTTTCACATAATTAAAAAAACTCGCATGCATGTCTAAACAGGTGGAGAGCAATCCTGGATTGGCTGTTGAACTTCTTAAGCTGGTGGCCTTGATCTTGAAAATTTTGACATTGCTTTCACAGAAGGACCAGTTTGATTATGTTTCCACGTGGTTTAAGATGTTGTCCACATGTGCTCAAGAGCTGATACATGGTGCCTTTATTTGGAAGCAATCATTACAAAAGAATGTCCATCATCAGATACTTTCTCAACCTACAGGTACTGTATTATATTTTGTGCAAGGGAATACATTGTGTTATCATATAGATGGTTGATCTTTGCCATTTTTTTTGCGCAAATACAGGCAGGAGGTATATCCTTGCCCTTAGTGAGGTTTACAGGGTTGTTGAAGTTCTTGGAATATCAGCTAGACTTTACAAGCCGTGGATATTAGCATGTCCTGTAGATCACACTCAAGTTTTTACTCTTCTAAGTGAATGTTCTACCCTGTGGTCAAGCTCAGGACTTGAAGAAGCTCTGAATAGCATTTCGGATATGGATGGTTTTGAATCTGACGGAAGAATCAAGACATTACTACAGTCCATCAAACGTATTCATGATATTGAGGTGCATACAGTTTGTAATCACATTTTTTCCGGACAAGGGCCTACCTGTCGATTATCAGCTTTGACACTTAGAGCAGTCCCAGGTATGCATAATATTCAATGGTCTAATAGCATTAGCTTAGGCAATGGGTCAAATGAAGGTATCAAAATTGTGCAGTTCTTAGAAATATGAATACATTTTTTTGTACTAATATTAAACTGAAGCTGATCATTTGGTGAAACGTATATCTTGCAATCATTTGATCTTTTGCCTCTGTTTGGTCAGGCATGTATCAGATGCAATAAGATGATGTTAACATAACTTTCTAGAGCTGGTAAACAGGCTTAGTTTATTAATCATCTCGAGTTTTTTGAACCAGGGATGAAAATGGTGGAATGGAATGGGGATCCTTACTTTCTCACACTCGCCAATTTGTGGGCAAATTTAGTTAGTTGTGATCCTCCAAATTTGCCATTCATGCAATTTGGATGATTGGATACTAGCTAGTTTGACGGTTATGATATGGATGACAACATTGAATCCAACTGCTTCTGAGAAGAAATCTGAGCCAAATTATTGTGGACCATGACGAAGGAAAGCACTCGGGGAGCTTTACGGGACAGGTTTGAATTTAAGAAACAAATGGGTGCACTGAGCTCAATTTTGTGAGGTAAAAAAAGTGTCCAACAACTCTATAACTTTGCATTCTACTTGGAAGCTTAATCGGGCAAAAGTTATGACTTTATGCTGTATAGTTGTTAGCAGCTAACATCTTAAGCCTGGAAATAGGTCCACAATACATATAGTTGTATGTTCCTCTCTCCTCCCAACATTCACATCCTCCCCGCGGTTTTGCGTTGTAAGTTATGTTGTAAGGAATAATTGAATGGTTATCCCTGTCAAGTGATGTATGCAAACGGAAAATGAAACCGAAGCCTGCAAATTCTATTCTGTATAAATGATTCTTTCATTTGCAGTATGATTGAAATTTCTTATTCTTTCGTCCCACTGAAATGGTGTTGTCCTCTCATTCGTCTAACGGGATGTCTTTGCCATCACCATTCTCACACACAACGTATAGTGTTGGACTGTAACATTAGGCCTTGATAACCAATGTACAGAATTGAAGTTATGTCCGAATTCCCTTCTCCTCTTCTGTGTCAATATCTAAACCCTACATTCTCTTATATGTCTCTCAATTGTTTGATCTCATGCTGACATCCTCTTTTCAGGTGGTCAATGACATTAACAACAGTGAATCTTATTTTTGTTTATTTAAGATTCTATCTTGTTGACTGTTGAATATAAGTGTACCTTCAATCTTTCTTCTTCAAGGTATCTTCTGCATATCTTTCCTTCACCACCATGCCAAGAAAGTAAGACACTGATCCCATATCCCTATTCTGTAAGAGGGGGGGGAGGGAAAGCAGCATCTTCCTCATTCTATTATCAGTACCAACTTCATAATCTTGTAAATAAGCATTTTGATTCATTGATATGCAGTGGTGTTGGCAATGATCTCCTGGCAAGACTAAGACCCTGAAACACTTCTGGTTTGATAATTCCAAAACGCATATAGCATAACCAATTATAGAGATACAATAAGAAGTATGTACCATAGTTGATATGTACCGGAAATAAACCGACTTTGTCTTTAGTATAACACCCATGCATCTTGAAACACAAGTCGTAGCCCTTTTATGCTAAACAATACCAACCTTTATAGTTTGACAGCAATCTGAAAACAAGAACTTTGTGATTATGACTGAAGATCGAAATCATTTTTCTATTTCTTAGAAAATATCCTTCATCCTTAATATCACTTAAATGATTACTACAGCCCGAGTCTCATTTTTCATGACAATTCAACATTATGTTGAATTACTCTGGCATGGTTTGTTTTTCCCGATTTTCTCATCTACTAGATCAACAATCTCTGTTGTAGTGGCCATTTTTAGTGCCTGCTCAATTGTATTGCTTGATATCTCATTCATCCATATTTCATGCGATTCCATCAAAGCTTGTAAATCATTCGAAGTCGTTGTTTCCAGGGATGTCAATGGGCCGGGTTAGGAGCCCATCCTTAATACTTTTTTAAAATGTTAATTTTGTCGTTCCGGTCATATCACTGGACAGGCTGGGCACCAAACAATTTTGGTCTGTAGCCCGGTCAACTAGGCCAAAATCAAGCTAAGGCCTGGCCAGTCAAAATTGACATTCCTAGTTGTTTCAAGATCTTCGGACATGTTAACGACAGTCACATCATAGTTCATAATTGGCTTGACAACGTGCATAGACTCATCTACACAACATCTTTCTTTGTTAGCTAACACTGTTGTTTTCCTTCTTTTGTTAACCTACTTTTGCATTCGTGAAAAATAGTCACTAATATTTTCATCTTTTCCTTGCTCCATTAGCTCAAATTGTCTTTTTCCTTTAAGCCTTGTAGTGTTGTTCCTTTTATGAGATCTGCCCCTTCCAAAGTATTAAGTAAAGTAGGTCATGCCTTCTTTACTGCATTGGCATGAAATGTTCTTTCCTTTTACTAGTTGATGTCTCTTCCTTTTCGCTTGATTCTTCTTTTGAGGCTCTAAGCACTAAATTCTTTTTCTTTAAAAACATCGTCTCTTCTTATGTTTCTTAGAGTCTTATTTTATATGTGAGGAGATATCCATTAAATTCTTCCAATGGTAGTGTTATTAGATCTTTGGCTACTTATATAGGCATTACTTTAATTTCCCACATTTTTTGAAGTGACCTAAGCAACTTTCCACACTAATGCAACATTAATATAGGTCTTTCTATGACCTTTGAGAGTATTAATAATATCAATAAATCTATTATACATGCTATAGATGCTTTTATCATGTTTTATTTGGAACAATTCATATTTATGTGTTAGTATACTTACTTTGTTCTCCTTAACTTGATTTGTGCCCTCATGAATAATTAATAACGTATGCCAAATGTTATAAGTCATTTCACACATAAAGGCCCTATTAAATTTGTTTCTTCCTAAAACACAAAATAGGATGTGTGTGTTCTTACTATTAACGATACTAATATCCTATCTTGTGATTTCTATTCTTCCTTTAATTTTGGTAATTTTTTGTTATCTATAATTTTTGTAGTAATAAAGGAGCAAAACTATTTCCCATAAGTCTCTTAGAAAGAATCTCATCCTAGTTTTCCAATAAAGATAATCATTGTCATAAAAAAAGGTGGTCTACTAATCATTTATCCCTCTTAACGATTTGGGCTCACCATTTTCTCAAGAATGGACCTGATTTCTGTATTTAACACCTCTACTTGTTTGTTCTTCTGTGGATGATAGGTCGCAGATACCATACGAGTGATTTTGTACTTTTTTTAAAAGATTCCTCACCAATCAGTTGCAAAAATGAGTACCCATGTCACTAATCGATACTCTTGGTGTTTTAAACCTAGCAAAAAAGTTAGACTTGACAAATTCTACAACAACTTTAGAATCATCAGTCCTGGTGGCTTTAGCTTCAACTCATTTAGAAACATAATCCACAAAATATAAACAAAAATAAAAGAAGAAGGAAATGGTCCCATAAAATTGATGCTTCATACATTAAAATTTTCACATACAAGTATTGGAGATAAAACCATTTGATCTCTATGGGATAAATTACTCTGTTTCTGGCATTCTTCATATGCTTTGCAGAACATATAGGAATCTTGAAATATATTTGGCCAATAAAAACTACATTCAAGTATTTTCCTAGCTGTTCTATTAGGCCCAAAATGAAAATTGATTCATATTTATGTTCAGGCATACATCTCCTAATCACCTGGTCAGAACAACACTTCCATAATTAAGGATCATCCTAAATATAATATTTCGATTCACTATTTATTTTGTTTCATTTAGCTTTACTCAAATTATTAGGTATCTCATGGTTCACTAGATAGTTCACAACATCAACATACCATGGAACCTTACCTTAAAGTGTTAATAATTGCTCATCTGGAAATAACTCTTGCATTGGTATGGAATCCTCTTCCTTAACAACTTGACTCAAGTGGTCCGCAATTAAATTCTCTACATCTTTCTTAACTTTGATCTCCAAATCGAGCTTTTAGAGCAAGAGAATCCATCTAATGAGCCTTGACTTCACTTCCTTCTTTGATAAAGAGATACCTTAATGCTGCATGATCATAATATACAATCATTTTAGAACCAAGCAAGTAAGGTCTAAATTTGTCTAAAGTAAACACAATAACTAAAAGTTCCTTTTCTGTGGTGGAGCAGTTTCATTGTGCTAGACTAAGAGTTCTTGAAGAGAAGTAAACGGCATGAGTCATTTTGCCACATTTTTGACCAAGTACGACACCAAAAGCAAAATTATTTGCATCATACATAATCTCAAATGGTTGATTCCAGCTTACGAATTATTAGTTGCTACAAATAAATTTCAACATAATAATTACGAATTACATTGAATATTCTAGCAATGAGTTTGTAATAAAACAATCCAATGAATGCATTAAAATCATCTTTCTACAATACCTAAATCCTTACACATCGGATAACATAATTAATTTCTAAAGAGAGGAAAAAACAACAAATACAAGGTAGGAATGCTTAATTGGGTGGTCGATGTCGATATCGCCTTCGAACCAGTGTTAGGAAGCTACCCTTCTTTGAGTCTTCTCATGGTGGAGAGCTTACCTCCCTCTTTGTGCTCTCCCGAAGCTCCCTCACGATTTAATCCAACCGAAAATATCTTCTCCTCTTTTCTCTTGGCTAAAAAACACCTATTCTTTCATATCTTTTTCCATCACAAAAACGAAGGATTTATAGCACAAAGTAAGGTTTAGGTGAGGTGTCAATGTGTCACGGTGGTGCATGGGGCCATCAAGACCGTGAACCACCCTAATTGAAGCTCACAGACGTGAGCCTCATGCATGACATCTTTTTTCATGGTCATGAGATGTGTCTCACGGCCATGAAAAATCATGCATGGCTGTGAGCTTATTCACCATTTCCTTCATTTTCTTGTCTTCTTGTATTCGTTTTTTCTTCTCTAATCTTCTTTTTCTTACTCTATAAAGACAAGCAAGTGTGAATTTTCAAAACATAGCCCACTTATAATGCATTCGACTTACTTTAACTTCTTTACTTCTGAATTGTGCCTAAAATCACATATAAGTCAAAAGTGAGTATCTCAAACAATATCATGTCATTAATCACTAAGTATTATGGAATAATTATATAATCAATTATACACATGTCAGCAACATCAATAGCAAGAAAATCAATGCACAATGGTTGATGATTAAAGTAAGGAGCATCTAACTGCTTAAGAACGCGATCATTATTTTATTCAGCCATACTAACATCTAATTTAGAAATAGAAGCACTAGAGGAATTAGAAAGCAAATCTAAAACTATTTGAATTCCTTGTGATGAATAAAGTTTCCTATCAAATGATGACAGATCCACATAACTTTATGCAATTTGTCTTCTCAATCTACGTAGCGTTCTTTCAAGTTCTGGATCAAATTTCAATTCGCCATAGTAAGAAGATCATGTCATACATTGTAACTAATCAATCAAGAAAAGAAATAAACTGGAAATAAAAATAAAGCAAAACAAATAAATTCATAAAACAAAAGGATATTAATCTCCGTCAACGATACCAAAATTAGTAGTGCGTCATAACACTACACAAAATAAATTAGACTTACAACTATAGTAGTGGTGAGTCTAAGTCGGTTCTATAGAGATTAAATCCAATTAGTTTCCTAAATTATACCTATATATAAAACAGGAGGATTTGGTTTAATGCAAATTACAAAACAAAATAGATTTGAATCTATAAAAACAACTCAAATTAAATAGTAATAAGGAGATAAAATTGATTAATGATTTGAAATCTATTTCTTTGGTTTAATCTCGGCCTAATCACAATTTCATATATGTCATTGAATTATCGTCTTCACACCTCTCTTTAGACTATTGATTGTGAATTAACAACAAGCTCTATTAATTCCATATTTTCCTTAGGTTGTAGTTAATTAAAAAAAGTTCGTTAATTAATCCTAACTATCAGATATCCTAGAAATAGCTTTATAAGTTTAATCAGACAGCTGCAATACGATTGAGAAAAATAGACCAATCCAAGTATAATCACACAAGCTCGGATTATTTAACTTATGTTACATTACCCCTAATGATTTAATAGCGTTAGTTGCCACATACAACTTCAAACCCGACTATTACGTATGGTATTCAAATTATAGTAATGCGTTTAATGAAAAACGATTCAATGAAGTATAAAAAACATTATTACACAATATCCAATCATTAATCTGAAGATAATGTAAAGAAAAAGAGGGAAAGAAAATCAACTTTTACCGACACAATCTCTGCATTCATAATTCTTGAAGAATATTTATACTCTTACAACTTAAATGTTCTTGTGTTCTTTGTATCCTAGAAGCAATTTGCCTTTTAACCCGGTTTACAAGTAAAGAGGGAGAAAATAACACTTTAAGGAAAAGCTCCAATACACCTAAAACACTTTAAATCTTGTGTTTTGATAGTTCTCTCAATTTTCTACAACACCATTTACTTCATTGTTCATCCTTTGTTTTATGGACTTTCAACCCCCGTTATATTACACTAACTAGAAAGGCTTCCTATTTCATCTTCTACAGCATGAAAGGCATACACTCAACAACGTGGTTTTATGAAATTATAGCTAGGGAAGGGTATACCTGGGCGAGGAGGAGCTCCATCTTAGAGTTGGTGCGAATGCTAGCCTATCAAAGGTAGTAACTTAAAGAGGGGGTTTTTTATACTTGCCTGTCGTGGATATTCTGATTCCATAAGAATGACAGGGATTGTTTGGTGAGTCGAACGAGTTGTTCTAGGCTATTCCAAAGGGTTCTGTGTCTAGGGACTCATGTTTCTTAGGGGATGTAACAGAGGATTTCGTCCTGTTTCTTAGACATCCAAGTGTAAAGGAGTGTGAATTGCATGTGTGGTTGGAATGTTCATTATACGGGTATATTGTGTTTTGTCCTCATTTGTTGTTATTGATGTATTTCTCCAATCCTCCCATTCAAAAAAATATTTTTATTTATTTAAAATACATATATTTGAACACTAACAAATAATTTAAGATGTATAAGGATAGTTCTCACAATAATAATCTTAATAACCATCAAAACCACTAAATTAATTTCTTCTTAACTTTTTAAAAAATAAAAAATCAATAATACAACACAAAAGAAAACGAGAAAAAACTTGTCTATTCCAGTGAAAAGACAACCAACATCTGTGTGAACACCATTTTAAAATAATAAAAATTAAGAATTATAAATCATTTCTAAGCTCAATCAAACTAGCACTTCTTCAAGATAAACGTTCTCTTGTTTCTCCTTTAATTTTTAACATACATAGCGTGGAATCTAAAATGTGCTTGAGCATATGCATATGACAAGTGAGGTAGGAAACAAGCTCAAAGTTCACCCTTTTTTTCTCCAGAATAGTTGTTCTCAAATTATCCTCCAGTTGCATCCATGTAATAATTTTGGAAGTGTAGTATAAACAAAGCTTACAGGTTTCACCTATGGTGGTCCTCTAAATTACATGTTCCCACGAAAAAGAAAATTAAAAAGAATCAAGTATGACAGTTCCAATTGTTGACTAACATTTCTGCAAAATATTGTGATGAGAGAAAGCCAGAAGAGTTCTCTTCTCCGCCCTTTTTCTCTATGATTTACAAACTGGTCATTCTTCCTTATGGATACATGGATGGTTCTTATACTGTAACTGTGAACAAATATATCTTCAGGGCCACAGACAAAGCTACCTGTAATAGAAAGATAGCAGCTACAATCAAGAACCATCGTTCACCAGCAGACATAATATGTGCTCGGAGGTTAAGTGCCACGAAGCTTGCAGACATGAGCCCAGCAACAGCTGCAATGACCCACCTAAAGATTTCCAAAGGAACGATGGAGAGACACTGCCACCAAAATGCAGAAGATTTATCATGTAACCAATCCTATATCAGTGCTTCTTCTGAAATTCTATTTTCTAACTACCACAAAATTCACCGTGAAGGGAAATTAACTCACCAATGCTGGAATAAACACAAATAGGGAATATCCATAAAGACAAAACAGTTGGACAAGGCCTGATGGTGCCGAGAAATACTTGAGGATTACATACAGGACAAGAGGAACAACAGTCACATAGCCATAAAACAAGCCAGCAGACCAAGTAACCAGATTTATATCATAGTCCCATTCCTTGTTCTTCAGTTTGTGTGCTATGTATGTCACAAAAGTGCCAATGGATGCTGCAACAAAAATAAGGGTGGTGCATATCCAAAATGGTCCATATCTGCAGAATGAATGAATTGAAAATGAGGCATATTTCTACTTGTTATTAAAGGAGAAATATGCAATTTTTCCTCAGCCAACTAATGTCTTATCTTGAACTGAAGACTGTCTAACTGAAGACTGTCTAATAAAGCAAGTTATAGCACAGAATAGTTTGTTAACACTCAAGACAAGTCAGATAGAATAACTCACAGATCTGGATTGCTAGCAGTTTTCTCGCTAAAGTTTCCCCTAAATGGAAAAAGTGAATCTTTTATTCTGTCCAATACATCTGAAGTGTCAACATCAAAGTATGGCTTATATGCATTAACTGAGCATGCCCGAAACCAACCACTTTGCTGTGATTCATCAGAACCAGAAGCAGGCTTTGAAAATGTATCTGCAAAGAAAAGTTTAGTAGCCATTAACTAGTAGCCTGAGTCGAAGACCAGTCCATAAGACACTTTCAATTTGCGAAAAAATAGTTAAAATACAGATGACTTCCATAAATTTTCTGCAACATAGTGAAGTGTTGTAAGTAAGCCAAGAAGAATGTTCTAATAGAAGAAATCATCAGAACAAGGAACATCAGTATAATCACTTAATCATTATCACAGCATCCACTAAGATTTCCTAGGTTATCACCCAGCTCATCTACACTAACATCATTTCTCAGCAGTTTATATTGGCATCACAAATGAACCACAGATAGAAACGTAAGCTAAAAGCAAAATAAAAAAAACTGCAAATACTATCCATTCTACCATAGGTCACTGATTCATCCCTACCCACATCATACTACTAAATTGTATGATCTGGGATGAAGTGGAGGGAACCACTAAATTGCATGATCTGGGTTGAAGTGGAGGGAACTAAAGCTATTTGTGAAACATCCATTTCCTAGAGATCTAAATGGGCAACACAATTGAAATCACCAAGCAGAAACAATGTAAAATTGTCGAGTGTAAGTACATGACCATTAAGACCAAGTCCTATCCTAATGGTCTTACATTGAGCGGAAAATTCATAAGCATTACCAAGAAAACAAAGAATATTCATAAAATACCATCGGCATCACGCGGAGGGCGGGAGGCGCCAGAGATCTTTCCCTCAGCACTCGACGGAGGAAAAGTCTGTAGATTGGAATCTGCAAATTCAAATTAAAAAAATACACCAAGAATATATTACAGACAGAAATATTAAGAAAACAAACGTTTCTAAGGTCAAAAGGGGAAATAGAACTAAACCTGCGAAATGGACGGTGACATGACCTGGATCTGGAACGGCCTGTGCAGAGAAGAAAGTAAAGATCTGAAATCGAATACAGTAATAGGAACAGAAGATAGAAAAATAGAGACGACACTTACGGGAACAGATCCAGACACCTTTTGGTTATCAATGGTGGTGTAATTACCTCCTGACATCATCTTTTCCACAGATCTCGTGCCTCTCCCTTTTTCTCTTTTTCTACTTTCCCTTCTTCTTTCTCCCTCAGTTATCTGTTAACTTGTCTTTTACGGGGAGATAAGGCGGACGCGTCTGTATAGAGAATAGAGTGATTAATTCTTGGGCCGTTACTATCGTTCTCCAAATTCGGCTAGGTCGATCCAAATATAAATTATTCTTATCATCGTAGCCATCTTCACATCCAATTCAAAATTTTAAAATAAAACAATATAATAATAAAAAAGTGATATAAATTAAAAAATAAATAAATAAAACTAATATGCTAAATTATTATATAAATAAAATTACAATAAATACATAAATAAATAAATAAATAATTATAATAAATACAATAAAAACTCATTCTCTTATAAAAATTCAAATAGATAGGACAAATTATATACTTCAAATTAACATTTGGAAAAACATACACAAAGCAATATCTTTTTACACATTTGCAAATGCGCATGGAAAAACAAGTGTCTTAAATGGCATAATCAACTTGAAAGAAACTGGCTATGTAATACATATATATAGCATATACACAAGCAGGAAGGTTGTACAACCACGGGAATTATTGTAATAAGAAACAGGTAATTAGTGCTTCTGAAGAAATAAAAGCACTTACTAAGAACACAAGCATTATAAACTAGTAAAGATGAGAATGTGAATCCGCATTATAAACTAGTAAAGATGAGAATGTGAATCCACAAAATCACATCAACAATCATCGAACTCATTTATGCATTATCCATTATGTAGTCACGATTCAAGAATTCTTCAATGAATAAGAACAAAATCTGGTAAACAAGAAGAATGGAAATGTATTAATATATAGCACAAAATCAGGCAGAGGCAGTATCAAAGCAGACAAAATAGGTAATTATTAGATTTTTCTTTGTGCAAGGAAAAAAAGAGGTAGAAGAATTAGTATAATTCCTACTATTTCAGATAATAAAGTTGCATTATAAAAAGTTAAGCCTAGTCACAACCGTCTTTTACTTTAGATCAATCAATCATTTTCTTTATAATACACACGTGAAGGGTTAATGAAGTTGTTCAGTATCTAATAGTGATCGATTCTCTTAGAATATGATCTAACTCATAGCAGAAAATAGTCATCCCCATTACATAGAGGCCTGAATTCCCCAAGATTTGAATCCCACATTAGACTTTCTAGTAACCAAGTTCAGTTAGTCTAAATTCTTTTGACATTGCATCGAACAAATGAGTTTCCACCACTGGATATGAACAAGTAGTAAAAGTGATGAATTATAAAGAGGTCAACCAAATGGACTCAGTCGTAATGATCCTACTACTAAAATATGTTAGACGAGTTTAATTAGGCAAAAATTTTAAATTAGAGCACGAAATTATATATACGAGTAGCAAACCATGTCAAGGACAATTAAGTACAAAGGTTAGAGTCTTTGCAGAATCATCAGCCAAAGGCAGCATCCAAATTTACAATTCGAGCACAGGCATTACTAAAACTACCCATTTCATTACTAACATGAAGAAAATGGATTCAACCACAAGAAGGTCACCGTCACAATTCTTCTTACATTTCTAACACCATTTTCCTAAGCTATCGCTAAATTGAGCTAGATTAGTAATAACCACGGAACTTAAAGATCATTTCATAAAAGAACAAGTCACTGAGCACAAATAAGTTATCAAAAGTCTCAATTACCTTGATATCCTTAGAACAGAAGCAACACTACCAGCAATTAAAGTAACTGTAGAAATAATTCCATGTTACTAAATGAAGCCAAAGCGTAGAGACATCCAATCCTTAGCTAAAATCTATAACACTAACACCCAAAACCCATCTATCTATCAACCACGGAACACTCAAAACCCTAAAAATGAACACCTACCAAGCCCAAGAAAGCAAAAGTACACCCCATTATCACAAACAGAAATCAAAACAAGTTGCAGCAGCTATAAATTGAACTTAACCCACTCAAAGACCAAGAACATTAGTCACTTATAACATAGAGACCACAACATCAACAACAATCGCATAGCTAAAATAACACAACACAACACAACAACAGTAGAAAGCTTAATGGGTATGTTAGAAAATGAAGTTTACAGCTAAAACCAAAGAAAAGGGAGAGACATTGGAAGCCCAAATCGAAGAACAAGATGTGAAATCTATGAGAAGGTAACAAACTGTAAAAGAAGAAGAGGAGGAGGAGGAGGAAGAAGAAGAGAGACAAATACTTATCAATGTCTTTAAATACTAGTTAACTAAAACAAACACAAACGCCAACTCCACTTCCATTCCTAAATAAACATTCTTAAGCCAAACTAAATCACAAGGAACATATTCAAACCAAACGCAAAAGGTTAAGTACTAAAAAAGAACAACTCAAGAATCAAAGCCCTAAATTCTGAAACGTTGACTGGTCTTCAAGAAATGAATAAACAAATCAAAACAAAAATGATTTGATTGTGATTGCAATACATTATTGTAAAGTCAACTTTTGAGCTAACAATCATAAAATGTGCTCCTTTTTGGACATGATTATAATTAGAGACATGAAAAAGAGAAAAGCAAAGCAATCAACAATTCTGGAGATATTTCTAGTCTTTATTTCTTCACAATGTTTATACTTGAGACATCCATGTGTCCAAAGAAAAAGGCATATCAGACATCAAGATCAAAAAGCAAATGTAAGTATAAGTAAAGAAGCCCTGAACAGCTTATACAAGCAAAGGCATAAACTAGTGGGATTGAGCAAGTACATAAAACAAACTTCCAATGACCTCTGAGCTCACATGATTTTGACAACCAATTGCCATGGAAAAGTAGGCCAGTTTAAGATGTAAATAAGAAGTAAAATTCTGATTTGGGCAATGAAATTTTATGTGAAGAATTCTTAAGAAAGGGAAAACTGTAATATATTAATATCATCGTGATTAAAGGCTTATATGAATCTAACCATAATTATCATCATATCCAATCCGAAGTCTCACAATAAAGCAAAGTCTAGAGAGGTCTAATAGTACACAGTCTTATCCCTACATAGTAGAGATATTGTTTCCGATAGACCCACATACAGATGCAACAATAAAAGAGTGATGCAAGTTAAAGAATAAATAAGTAAAACTGGCACACTAAATTATTATGTAAATAAAATTACAATAAATACATAATAAATGAAAAATAAAATATAACCAAAGGATATACCTGATGTTGTCCAAATCTGTTAGTACCTAGTAAGTTGTAAAGTTCGGCTCTTCTTGTCTCTAGTTAAGCTAGGAGTCTTTGCTCAAAACCCTGAAGGTATGACAATCCTACGGTTTACTAATACAAACAAAGACTAAGAAAGCTTAACGATATTTAGCTTTACACACGTTAGATGTTGAGAACATCCCACCGAAACATGGTAAAGAAAGGTTCATTACAAAACTTGTGATTATCCTTGTCCACTAAGGCTAAGTTGTTGTCAATGGTTCTAGTTGAAGTTGATGAGTGGACTGCAAATAGACATGTGTCTTTCTTTAGTAACTTTATGTATGTGTCTTTCTTTTCCTCCATGTTACAGCCACGTTTTCATTCTTTTTTTTTTAGCAATCGACCATACACATCTTATTCTTATATTCAAAACTAGGTTAAAGTCATGTGATAAATGGACATCTAGCTTAATTCTTTCGGTAGTGTAATTCATGTTACAGTTATGGTCTTTTAAAATCAAAATGTTACATATACCTCCATTTTTGTGCTCTATCTTGTCTCTTTTTCTTTGAATCTTTTTCTTCCTCTTGCTCCATGAAGATAATAGGGTATGAACATTGATAAGATGACTCAATAAGTATGTTTTTGGGTTACTTTAGCTCCTTCACTTCAGAAATGTACCTAAACTCAAATATGAGCTAAAGAGAGTATCCTAAGCATTTTAAGGCATTAATCACTAACTGTAATGGATTAAATGTATCAACAATTACACACATATCAATCACAGCCCTTATTAGTGAAAATCAAGGGGCCTTTATCAGCCACAAATAGATCAGAGATAACATATTAATTGTGCAAGAACTACTTAAAGGTTACTTTAGAGAAAACTCAGCAACAAACTGCACCATCAAGATCAATATCCACAAAGATTAAGACAGTGTGTGCTAGACTTTTCTATGGGATCTATGGCTACTTATGATTTTACAAGAACCTTCATCGACTGGATTAAGGAATGTATAACCACGACAAGTTTTTCCATACTTATTAATGGCAACCCATCAAAGTCTTTCAAAGCTAGGAAAGGTCTAAGGCAGGGGGATCCTCTTTCCCCCTACCTTTTCATCATGTGCATGGAAGTTTTAATGTCTCTAATTAAGCTTGAAATGGATTCAAATGTCAAATTTAAGCATCACTCGAAATGCAAAAACTTGGGCTCACTAACCTTGCTTTTATAGACAACTTACTATTCTTTTGTAGTGCAAACACAGCCTTGATTTCTAGCTATATGAGAGTCTTGCTCAAATTCAAGACAGCCTCGGGTCTACACACCAATCTCCAAAAGAGTCATTTCATACTATCCAAAAAAACAACTCGAATGGTTGTATAAATTGCCTCAATCATTGGAATGGCGGCGAAGGATCCCCCGCTAGTCTATTTTGGTCTCTTTGTGTCAACAAAGAGACTAACCTTTTTGGAATGCAACCTTCTTATAGAGAAAGTGCATACGAGACTTAGTCCATAGGTGAACAAATCTTTATCCTTTGCAGGAAAATTATAACTTATAAAATCAATGTTAAACTCCCTACATATTTATTAGAGTTCACACATTTTTCTGTCAAAGCATGTAATCAAGACAATCAAGAAGCTATTCAAGGATTTTCTATAGAATTACCCAACTGGTACAAAAGGCAATGCTAAGGTGAAATGGGCAGATATATGTTATCCAAAAAATGAACGGGGTCTCAACATATATCCGATCAAACTCATTAATCAAACACTCCTCCTAAAGTGATTTTGGTGGATCCTTGAAGAAAGGAATTCTCTATGGCTTAGATGGCTTCACTCGTATTTTCTCAAAGGCAAAAGCATCTAGGAACTCTAGAAAAAAAGGTTGACACTCTTTCTTCCTAAATCAGCTTCTCCAATTTAGACTCTTAGTTAAGGATGCTGTGTCTTGTTCCATTGGTGATGGGAAACATACCTCTTTATGATTTGATAATTGGTGAGGTAAAGGACCTCTTATCCACTTTACGGATGGATGCAGCAAGAAGCTTGGTCGATCTCCAACTACAAACTAAAATGGCTTCCTTTGTCATTGAAAACGGCTGGTGTTTTCCTGCCTATCTCAGTCATTTACAACCTCCATACAATCCTAATTCACTCCAGCATGATACATTCTTTTGGCATAGTCGACCAACTCATCAATTGTCTAATAGAAACATGAGAGATATTTTACGATTGCAAAAACCAATAGTGGAGTGGTCTTGATACACTCATATTTTCACGTATGTTTAGGACTTAATTCAGAGTCATTTACATTCATTTTATGTTCATCTATGGTTGGTTAATCATGTTTTAGCATTATTTGAGGTTCGTTGACGTAAAATGCATAAATGAAACAAGTAGACTTGAATTGCACTGTTTTTGAGTTTCTGGCAGACTTGACCTTTAGTCATTGTGGGATTTTTATCTCAAGATTGATTTAGGCAAAAATTCTGAAATTTCATACTTAAATTCTTGACTCATTGACGGATTTTTTGGGACCAATTGCAGATTTTTCGGAGCTGAAATTTAGGAGAAATAAATTAACAAAATTCATGTCATATTTTGGAGTGCTAGAATGACCTATCGAGGATGTTTCGGCCATAACTTTTGACTCAGATGGCAAAAATCTCGTGATTCAAGTCTCATATTGAAGTTAACTCAAAGACAAAGATACTGATAAATTTTGAGCTTCTAAATCATTGCCATTTATTTTTTATGCACTGTCGAATTTGACCTTGAAAGATTCATTCCAACCAGCCAAGTGTTAGAGATGTTAATAAGAGTTGTTATGAAGAAAAGAAGACAAGGCAACCTTTATTGACCAGCTCCTTTCACTCACGTAAGAAAACAAGGTGCAGCCTCACTTTGGCCTCCATTGACAGCCAAGTATACCCCTTTATTCACGCTTACAGCCTCTATTTTTTAAATAAGCATGCACCAGCCACCAAAAGAGGAGCCCCACCCACTCTTTTAGCCAGCACTCACGATATCTCCACCTAAACAGTCGTCCATCAAGGTAAGCCTTGATTTTTCAACTCCAACTCATGCACGCAACCTTCCATCCAACAAACCAACAAAACAGCACATGCAAAAGCCAAATCCTTCACTTAATCTGTCACACCAGCTCTCTCATCATACACATTTCACGCACTTAACAAAAGCTCCAGCCAAGATTTCCATTTCACTCACCAAAGCAACACACATTCAAGCAACATATGCAGCCCTCCATCCTCTCACTCACGCAAGCCTTCATCACCAACTCTCCATAAACTCAACACCTCAAAACACAAGGCTACATCCAAGCCTTGAAACCAACACCTCCACTCACCATTCCACCAAGAAACCTCCACGCAACCTTCCACCAACACAGCATTTCACTCACGGAATTCACCACACACAGCAGTAACTCTTCACTCACACTAGGCCACTCACGGACAGCCATCCACTTGAAGCCTCCGGTGAATAACTAGGCAGCCACGCAAGGAATTGTGAAAGCATTTTTATTTTGCTGCATATTTGAAGCTTTGTTTTTCATTTATTTTTGATTCCTTCATGAGTTGCTTGTGGATTGTTTGGCATGATGATTTGTGACTAGAACTTAAATTTCTCTTAGGGATTTAATATTTTTGATGATGCTTTAATATTAAATTTTGCTATAATCCATGATTGAATATTCATATGCTGGTTGATTTTTCCTTGGATTTATTTGTTATTCTTTTGGACTATTGGAAAATACCTTGGTATAAATTCGCCTTTGGGAGAAGGGAGTTTTTGCTAGAAGATTAAAGAAAAATTTGACTAAGATTTTCTTGTGAGTTGGGAGACCCAAGAAACTTAGGAGGTGAAAATTGAAGTTTTGGAACTTA
>JANVCQ010000007.1:8767860-8779094 GCA_025531925.1 Erythroxylum plowmanianum
AGTTGTGGATTTGAGTGTGGTATCTTTACTTTTACTTTAAGTTTCCTTCAGCTTCTGTTCCACGTGACTGTACTAATCGTGATATATGGAAATAACGGGTGCTATTTGTAAAAAAAAGAAAAAAGAAAAAAGAAAAAAAAAGAGTCTTTTATACTTAGAAACCTAATTTCGAAGGACTTATAAAGAAGTGAATTCAATAAGAGGTTTAAAATAGGTTTGTTGAATTAGAGGAAACTAATATATTAGAAGATATTGAGCATAATAGTAACAAAGGTTCAAGGGAGGAAATACAAATCAAACCTTCAAAGCAGATAAAAAAATTTATTAGTTCCTAATAAATTAGCAGAAATTCAGAATGATATAGCTAGAGAGACTGAATGGAGAAGAAGAATTACTGGAAACTTTAATATTGAAGAATGATAAGCTACAAACTTTGAACCAAGAGATTAAGAAGAACGCATCTAAGAAAGAATTTGAAATAGTGCAGAGGAGAAAATTGAGTAGGAAAAAAAATCACCTACTCATTACTATAAAACATGAATATTGCAGCCTAGAACATTAGAGGAGCTAATGCTCCTTCTAAAAAGTCACTTATCAAAGACATTAGTGAAAATAATCCTGATCTTCTAGCTATTATGGAAACCATATTTAGAGATGGTAAATTTGGCATTATGAAGCTGAGAAGAAGTGAGTGGATAGAATTCTAGTTCTCTACAACAATAACAATGTTGAAGCTTCTCTATTATGCATTATAGACTAGATGATTCATATTAATGTTATGTGTAAATCCTTTAAGATTGATTGTCAAATCTCCTTTATATATGCTCAGAATAATGGCTATCAAAGCCATCAACTTTAGAATGATATTATAAGGATCTCTAGTCACACAAATAAGCCCTGATTACTCACTGGAGACTTTAGTGCAATTATTACATATGAAGAAGTAGAAGGGGTACATGTTAATAAGATTCCTAGTTAGGATTTAATGTTGTGCTAATTAAATTATGAGGTAACTAATGTAACCTCAGGTGGAAATTTCTTTTCATGGACTAATAATCAGTAAGGAAATGATCTTATTGGGAAGAAATTTGATATATCTCCTATAAATATTGATTGGTTTCAACATTTCCCCAATATCTTCACATTTTTTCATAACTCTTTCTTTCCAGATCATTCACCTGCCATTACTTCAACAAATTTTAAGAGAATCAGCCACCCTTGCAAGTTTAAAAATTTTCTAATTAATGTTTTAGGTTTTGATGATGCTTTAAAGAAGGAACCAGAGCTAAAGTGAATGGTTCTAAGCAGTATAAATACAATTAGAAAATGCATTTAATTAAGTAGAATCTTAAAATTTTCCATAAGGAGAATGTAGGAAATTTACAGCATCTTATTGCTCCTACTAGAAGTGCTTTAATCTTATCTTTGTATAAAAAGCCTCATTGCATATGCTTATTGACATGGAAAAGCACACTTTGTATAACTTCTCTAAAGCTCTCTCCTTTGATCAATCTTTGATGAGGCAGAGATATAGAATTGTTTTATTGAAAGGAGGAGAGGATCAACCCTCTTTCACAAATCTGTAATCTCTAGGAAAGCTGCAAACATGATCAACGTTATAATGTGTAATAATAACACCATTTCCAATTAAGACTTATTGAAGTTAGAGGCCTTTAGTTACTTCTCCGGTTTCATGAATGCGCCCACTAATGTTCAATCTTCAACGAAAGTTTTAAAAAGTATCACATGCGGTTGTATTAATTCTTAAGAAGCTGAAATGCTCTCTATATCTATGACTAGAGCAAAAGTTAAGCTAACTATCAATGGTTTGAATCCTCATAAAGCTCCAAGACTAGTTGTGTTTAACATGATGTTCTTCACTAAATCCTAGCCTATCATCAAAGATATAGTACTAGATTTAGTGTTAGATTTTTTTCAAAAGAAAAGGATTCTCAAATTGATCAATGGTAATTTCGTAACTATCATTCCTAAAGGAGGAGAACAAACATGTTTTGGGGATTTTAGGCTGATATATTTTTAAAACTCAATTTACAAGATTATTTCTAAAATCTCGACCAAAAGATTAAAGGTGATCCTGATAAACCATATAGACAGTACTTAACCGGTTTATATTCCTGGTAGAGAGATGAGTGATAGAATTCTTTTATTGTAATAATTTACAAAGGGTTATTTCAAAAGGAAAAGAGGTAAAACTATATACTGAAGATTGGTTTAAAGAAAGTTTATGATAATATTAATTGTTCATTTTTAGGTAAATTCCTAAGGGCTTTAGAGTTTCAAGAACGTTTCATTGAATGGATATCATTATGCTTCACCACTCCATCTTTTAGAGTCCTCATAAATAGAAAGCAAACAAATTTTTTCAAAAGTTCCAAAGGCATTAGATAACGCAACCCTTCTTCACCATAGTTAATTTCCATTGTTATGGAGGTATTCAATAGGCTTTTGAGAAGAATTGTAAAGAGAACCAACCATTTCAAATTTCATTGTAAAAGTAGGAAATTGAGAATTACCAACCTCATCTTTGCGAATGACTTGATTATCTTAGCTAGGGTGGGCAAAAACTTCACTCCTAGTTGTTATGAAGGCTATCCGAATATTCACTAAACTATCTGGGCTGTTAATACTGAAAAATGCTATTTTCACATTTTTAGAAGTGTAGAGGATTAGAGAAGCATGGTTGAGCATATCACTGGTTTTAGGGAAAAGTCTTTACCTTTCACTTATCTTAGAATTCCAATGACTACTTCCAGATTGAGCTATGGAATTTTTAAACCTTTTGTGGACAAAATATAAGTGAAAATCACAGGTTAGAGAATGAAAGCTTTATCTATAGCTGAAAGAACTTAACTAATTACAATTGTGTTACGTTTAATCAATATACATTGGGTAACACATCTTGCTATTCCAAGTGTTGTGAATAAAACCATTGATAAAATTCTAAGGAAATTTCTCTGTTCTAGTTCAAAGGAAGGAGGTTATAAAGTTGACATTAAATGGTCTGAAGCCTATAACTCTAAAAAGCATAATGGTTTAAACATCATTCTTTTAAAACTATTGAATAACTGCATGATTATCAAAAGACTTTGGAGATTAACTAGTGATCATAGGTCTTTATAGTGCAAGTAGGTGCATGAATACTACATCAAAGTTAAAAGCATTTAGAAAGTGATCTCACATCTAAGAATGCATAAGCTACATTAATGAGATTTTCAAATGGAGAAGCTTCATCAGAATTCATATCAGGAAGGTAGTAGGAAATGGGATGAATGTAATGTTTTGGCGTGACAATTGGATATCTGATGGTTCTCTTAAAAATAAGGTTAAGGTAATTGTGTTGAAAGATATCATTCTAGACAATCAAAACCTATCAAATCAATGATGGTAAAGAATGAGATCCTTATGAGAATAAATGATAACAATATGCAGATAGAGATCAACATAGTGGAATTAAGGGAAATTTTGGAAGACAAAAATTGGTAGTGTCCTATTGCTAATGGAATATAAAATAATACATCATGCATAAACTTCTTTTAGCGGAATCTCATAATGTCTTATGATACAAAGCGGTATGGTGCAAATATAATCTTCCTAGAGCGGCTACAATGTTATGAAGGGCTATAAAGGAGAAATTACACACTATTAACAAATTAAATAAGTTTAATTGCTTGAAAAAACTGGTGTATCTTTGTAGAAGTCAATCGGAGAGCACTTCACACCTTTTTCGAATGCAAATACACAGGTGGAGCTTGGAAAATAGTACTTCATAAATGTACAATCAATAATCCATTATAGGAGAGCCAATAGATCACTAGATGGAGTTTAAACTTATATGTTAAGAAAGATCACAAATGGGTTATTACATAACCTTATCCTACTTGGTACTATACATATAGGATGAAAGAAACATACTCATTTTCCACAATAAGGAAATAAGCTATGAATAATTCATGAAAGAGCTAGTTAATGCCATTAGAATTCATATAATTATTTTGTGACAATCTTGCACTATGATCAACTTGTATTGACATTTGGAGACATAACTAGTTTCTGTATTTACAAATCTGACAATGCTTTGTAGCTTGGCAAAATCATATGTTTGTATACTCTCTTCTTGAAAGTCTCTTGTAAAACATTTTTCTTTTAAAACTTTTATGGCTTAATTTAATTTCATTAAGAAAAAAGAAATTATGTGGATCCAGTTACCAAGACAACAGCAGAATGTTAGCATGTGGTTAAATTTTTGGGAAGTTTTGCATATTATTTGCTTATGATGCTTTTATTTAATAAGCCTTCAGTGTAGTTGAATGCTACTGTTTGGAGAAGGAATAGTCATTGCCAGCACAATTGGTAGCATCCAGTGGCAGCTAATGTTGGAGAAGGCATTCTTACGATGTAGCTGGCGATACAGAGGGGCGTACTTCAGTTGATTAGACAAGGAGGCATTACATCAGAGCAATGGGAGCAGGTGACGTTTGAGGAGCTGACTAAAGTGGTAGCTCCAGACCACTAAAGGCGCGACGTTTGATGAGGAGGTGAACAGTGCATGTGACGGTGAACAATTTTGGTGGCTAGGGTTTTTGTTTTTAGTTTCTAGGTTTTCTGAAAAGAGAAGAGTAGGGTTGTCTGGACTTAAAGTTAGGCTTATTTTAGGGCTAGAATAAGGAGTGTTTGGCAATATGCATGACTATCAAAAGGGCAAAACAAAGGTTGTTTAGCTAAAAGATTAAAGCAATCTAAAACCCATATTAGAATTGTTTGGGTGTGAGTTTAAGTGTGACTTGAACTAGAAAACTGATAATTTTTTAAGCGTTTAGATTAAAGTAATTCTAAGTCTAAATTAAGTTATTTTAAATATGGAATAATGTATCTCTAATTTAACCAAGTTCCAAACATATTTTACAAGAGTTTTAAAATTAAATCAATTGCAAAATTATATCAAATATTATTTTAATGTGATTAAGATTAATAATCATATTAATTCCTAATTAAAATTTAGAAAAGCACTTTATAAAATTAAAATTAATTATATTTTAATTAGATTGTAATTATTTAATTTGACTCCTTAAAATTATTAAAATTGTTCTCTTAATTAATTAAGAAAGATGTTTCTTAAGTAATTCATTATTTTTATTTTGAGAATTATTCTATTTATTTAGAATTTTTTAATTTGTGACTAATAATTTTCTTTATTTATTAGAAGAGGTATTTTCTTGATTAAAATTTGAAAATAGTTTTCATTTATTAATCAAGGTAAATGAGCTTTATTTAATATTTGGAAAATAGTTATATAATTTATTGAGAACATATTTTATAATAAATTAAAAATGAATATATAATAAATATTATTATGGATTTTTAATTAAATTCATAGTTGTTTTATTTAATTTTGAATGTAATTTTTTTAATATTAGAAAATATGTTTCTAATTAAAGAAAAGTTATTTTTAATTAGATTAGAAATAGTTTTCTTATTGGATTAGAATTTCTTACTTTTTGAATTTTGAAAGAGGAGTTTTCTAAATTATAATATAAGAAGTATAATTTATTGAAATTATTTTCAGTTAATTTTGTTAAAGGTGTCAAGACAATTGGAAATAGTTTCTAATTGAATTTGAAAATTCATTTTAAGAATCAAAGGGTTTGATCTAATTTAATTATCCAAAGAGTACTTGAAAATATCATTTTAGATTATGAAGATCAATAACTATAATCAAACAAAACTTGATATTTTATTTATATAATTTGATAATGTGTAGGTAAATTCTAAGTTTTAATATATGTTATGCTAAATTGTATATTTTATATTTATGACATTTTTACATGCTATTTTGTGTTTGATGAGAAGAATAAAATTAAATTTCTTGTTAAAAAAGACACATTGAGAACATGATTGTTATCTTCCATTATTTAAGAGTAAAACTAGAGTTTTGCTTATTATAAGGCTTGTTGACCGACTCAAGGCTCTTTTAACCTAAATAAATTTTATCTTAAATTAATGAATTCTACTTAACTAAATTTATATGATTTGGATGAGTGAATCATAATTATATAAATTTAAAGGAAAGGTTATGAATAATATATAAGATATATTTTGATAAAAAGTGCTAACCGAACAAACCTAAAAGTTACATAAGAAGTGATTAATAAGGTGTTATATACCTAATTTAAATTAGTTAGTTTTTTGAGTGACTCGAAATCAAATAAATTTGAATATGATCCTAGACTACTAGAAAGAATAGAGTAATCTTTCTGAATAGTACTGAGCGCTATTATTTTGAATAAAATAATGGGATTAACTAGATATATGATTAAAGTCCTAATCTTATTTAGTATTCTTGTCATATAACCAGTTACTTGATTTTATTACATTTATATTTTATTATGAGTAAAATTTATCTTATTTAGTATAGTTAACACAAAATTATTGAAACAAATTTCTTAGGTACAGGTTAGGGTTGAGAAGAGTTCTCAAAGTTAAAAAGTAAAATTTTACATCCCTTATTTAATTTTGCTGTTAATCCCTCTTGAGGATTTCATGATAGAGTTTTAGAGATATGTCAATATCTTATAGATAATAAAATGTAATGACATTGAGTTGAATAATATCTCATGAACTTTAAGGACAGTATGGAAGATGTATGCCAATATTATGATAGCACAATATGATAGGTTGCATAGAGTAGAGCTAGAAGTTATAGTTCCTTAGTGAAATTGTTTACATTCAATTTAGCCTACTAAAAGCATAAATATGGACTAAAATTAAAGAAATTAACTTAGATGTGATAATATTTGTCATTAGATGAAAGATTATTGCATGACTTATCTTGCCTATATGTGATATGATAGAGATCATATATATATATTAAATTTATATTTTCAGTATTTTATACTAAATATGGATTAAACAATATTATAGTCCTTAAGATATGATAAGAAATAGATTGTTGAGAAAAAGTAGTTGATCCAAGTTTATACAAATAGTATGTATGTTTTGGTAGGAATACAAAGTTGGATAACCGAGACTATCCTTTCATGCTCTATTGGTGAAATCAACATAATGAGAATCGTAAAGTTACATGTAAGGATATGTGTATCCTTTTGATTATTAATCATATAAAACTTGTGAGACTTATTATTTGGATAATAACAAATCAATCTTTGGTGAAAGGATGATATTGACATTGAATTGTTAACTCTTATATATATGATGTATGAGATGTGGTAACAATTCATAAAAGTATGATCCTTGTATTTCATTAGATTACTAATGAATTTATGTGATATAGTTATATGTATTAAATGAAATATTTACTTAAAATTTGGAAAAGTTTAAATCATTTAAATCTAAGTGGAAATTAAGTATTGAGAAAGCTGAAACACTTCGATTAAATATATATGGTGAGATATAAAATTTTGGGTTATCTACAGGGAATGAGATTCTATACTAAACACCTTTATAACTAAATTCCATAAGAGTTAAATTTGTGAAAGGAGGAAAATACATTGATATATTGTATATTTCTTTTGTAGTTATGCCTAGTATAATAACTTAACTTCTAGTTCCAATTATTAATTAGCAAGTTTTCATATTAGATATGAAATGCTAAGATTTTGAAAGAGCCAAAGTTAATGGTTTTGGGAGGTGATTCTTAGTTGAAGCATTTATTATTTAGTAAGTTTAGAAGTAAATTAGATAATAAAAGGTTATGAGATATCCAAAAGGTTAGATATAATTTTATAGATCCATTGAACAAATTTGTTTCAATATATACTTATAGGAGAATGTTCTTAAGATAAGTAGTAGGAGTGAGAATAAATTTGAAAAGCTCAGATCTCATGATAATACATCTAATTGGAACAAGTGTCTTTGTTGATATATTTGATGTATAGTTGAAAGGTTACTAGATGTTGAATTTAATGATAAACTCAAAGATTTTTTTAAAAGATGATTGTGAATTTATCATGCCTACAAGAAGGTTAGCAGGAGTATAACTATCCTCTTTAATTAGAGTATTTAAAGGTATAATACTTAAGGAGAACAAATAATTCATATTTTTAGTGTTGAAAATATTATTATCTAAGAACAACTTTTGTTGGATATGAAAAGTAACAACTTAATTCTAGGAATTAGATCTATAGAGATAGATACGAAAGTTGTTTACCTATTCTTGTCTAAGTACATAAATAATGTATTATAGATATTTAGTATTTAAGATATCTAATACTTGTGAAATATTAAAGATATCCATTATTATATGTATGAATTGATATTTGAGTTCAACTTTATATTGATATTAATCTTAGAAGAAAATACTAATTAAGTATGTTTTACATGGAATAATATTATTTTAAGATTTGAAAGGTCCCACTGTAGCATTAGTTGCTAATTAAGACAAAATATATTTTCATTTATTGGAAATGATAAAATATATCAAGAATTTCTTTAATGAACTTGGTATAGTTCCTTATATTGTTCAAGATAGTAATTTAGGATAAAAAATTTAAGTCATTAGGGATATAAAAGGAGTTAATGTAATATCCCATGTTAGGGGCTAGAACCTCAAAATAGAGCATATGAGAATGTACAGAGAAATTAGAAATGCATTTTATGCTCATGCATGATTGAGTATATACATACACGTGAATAATTATTTTGACACATTAAAATAATTTTATATGCATTCATTGACATTTTTCAGGTATAATTGATTTATAAATACAATTAAAAAATTGTGCTTTAAATGTGTTAAAAACTGATTTGGTGTTAATATTTTTTATTTCAAAATTTTTGGTAAATTTTAGGAAATTTCTGAAAATTTGGGGTACATTTGGACTAGGAAAAATGTCAAGTGGTAGGATAAATTGATGCATGAAAAATTTGGATGATTTAGCCTATAATTGAGCGACATTTGGCATAGTTAAATTGGTGAAAAATGGACTAGTAATTAATTGACAAATGGATCAATCATTGTGTGACAAATAGGCTGGTAAGTTGATGACAAATGGCATAGTTGATTAATGAAAAAGTGACCTAGTTAGTTGGAGACATTTGGGTAGCACCTATGCCCAATAACTGCTGAATATGCCATAAGACATATGGCCATTCCGTTAGATGACACCTAACACCTTAGGTGTAAGTTTCAGTAGGAGCAACTCTAGCTATGGTTATTTCTCTTCTTCCTTCCTCTCACACACCATCGAAACACTCTTCCTTGTAACTCCCTATGTTTGTTTATGTTCATGTCTAATTGTCGCATCAATAATTCGTGCTTCACCCTCACAAAGTTAAGTAGAGAATTAGAATATAGTTGCCTTATTGTCCTAGCTAAAATCCTTCCAAGTCTCACCTTGAATGTGTGATGCTTCTGCATGTTTGGAGTACTAATTTAGAGTGACTTTTGAGCTGGGATTAGACTAAACAAGTAATTAAAAGATTGGTATTTATGGCATGTTATAATAGAGAATTGATGATGACGAATTAGGAAGAAAATATTGAGGTGCGCTGGAATCTGATAACTAGAATATTTTACTGGACATGTTTTGGTATTTTGGCTATATTTTGATCTGTAGATTTCCAAATGAGACGATTCATGATTTAAATTGAACTAGAAGCATTTGGCTACAATTTTTTAGAAGAAATTGAATTTGAATTCTATTCTTAAGGGTCTTAAATTTAGCTTGAAATTAAGTTTTGGCTTAGGCTGTAGCACTACCTGTGACATAAATCATATGTTGTTGTTATTGAATAAACTATATTGATTTAGGCCAAATAAGACAAAGTTTTCTTCATAAAAGTTGTAATTTACTCTCTTAACTTTCAATTGGTATAAAGATTGTAATTTTTTAATATTGTAATTGAGAGATATGAGTTGCAAAACTTTGAGTGCATGATCACGCTCTAGCCAAAATTTCAAAATGTACTCAGTTTGTAGTATATTGAGTATAACTTCTGGAATATTGAATTAAATTGTATGATCTTGGTATCATTAGAAACTTAAGACATGGGAGAAAAATTCTCTTGAAGGAAGTGTTACTAAATTTCTTCACTTTTTTGATGAGAATAGTTATGCAATGTGGACCCAAAAGTATGTTTTTAGACAAATCTGGATTGATCAATTAAGTATTGATAAATGAATGAATATTATGACAAGAATAATGATAAGGAACCCGAGATTGTCATGAACATGCATTGTACGTAATAATTGAAAGTAGGTCACACGAACATTACATATACACTTATTGAATGGGTTTGACTGGTTGAATTATAATGTGGACTTGTATTTGTGTGAAACTGGGTATGTGAAGTAAATGATATATGGTGCAATTTGCTAAATGAAAAGATGTGAAATTATCTGCTTATATGATTTTTTATGTAGTATGAATTGGGTGAACCATCAAGGATGGTTACATCAATGAGTTCGCAAAACTCATCAAAATTGCAACATTGATTTTCAGGTCCGAGAGAGGATACCAGTGAAAGGGAGACACTAAAAGAAGATTAATTCTTGTATTTTTGTGAGGAAATGGCTCAAAGGTTGGTCAGCTGAGATTGAAGGATTAGATAGAAGTTTTTGTAAAATTCCTCATGTAATGTACTTAGTTTTAATACTGTATATATTCAGATGGTTTGTAAAGCTATAATGTAAGTTTGGTTTTTATGAAATGAAATGAGGAATGCAGTTTGGTTTTAAAATTTGGTGACTTTTATGTATAATAGATGATGTTGGGACCGGAACCCAACTACTTAAACTTAACACTTTCACTCTTGCTCTGATACCACAAAATGTTGCGACCCGATCCTGAGACCGGACCCCAACCGTAAGAGACCGAAATGAAAGACGGATAACAAAGAGGCGGAACAAACAAATCGAAGCAAATCAATTACGAATCGAAAGCGAATTGGCTCGAAGCAAACAAATTGCTTATTCAAACTTAAACAAATTCCGACATCCGAAGCGAAAGAGTAGAAAGCTTATCGCGTTGCGTTGGAAACCTTAAACTTAATTAATCCGATTCCGTGTAAATTTTTTTTCTTCTTATTTTTCATTCCTTCTCATCTTATTCATCTTCGTTCAAAGCTCATACTAATCAAAACAATATCATTTCCCTTTTTGGAAATTCATTTTAAACAAAATCCCACTTACTTGATTCTTCATATTCAAAACACATCTCATCAATGAATTCAAAACTTGTCATTCTCTTTATTTGCCA
>JANVCQ010000007.1:8811824-8851393 GCA_025531925.1 Erythroxylum plowmanianum
CCCGCAATGAAGCAGGGTCTGAGGAGGTCCGATAGTACGCAGCCTTACCCCTACATAGTAGAGAGGCTGTTTCCGGTATTCACCGAGCATCAATCACAGCAAATAACTCATTCACTAACAATTTGCAAACCTGCTTATAATCATGCACGCATTAAAAATGAAAATACAAGAAACATTCGGAGGATAAAGGTTCTCACATGAGGCCACCGCCCACTAGAGTGTGTTACAAGTTTTCCCCTTTGTAGTGCCTCAACGACCTTAAGCCCTTCTTTGCTCCACTCTTTAGACCAACCACTGGACCAAATCACTTGCATCGGCAGCTTCCTAATAACATCTGACCTACCCCATTCTACCACATTGAAGCTAGAATTCAACTTCTTTAATGTCCTCACAAGAGCTTCCCTCCCATTTTTTCCTTTCAGAATTACTCTATGAGCATCCAAATCCATGCCACTGATCCCCTTTGAACAGCACAAGCCTATTAATCTTTTAAATGCCAGAGTTGACCCCAAGACAACCTCTCTGACTAGTGGAATCTCCAAAACCCACAAAGGTAAAGCTGGTTTCACACTAGTATCAACCAGACTCACGCTCCTAACAGATTCTGAGTTCTCCAAAATCCAATTTGACACCATTCCTAAACTAGAATCGTGCAAAACAAGGTGTACAGGGGCCAACCCCATTGTACTAATCACTTGACCTAAAATTCTTCCCATCTCTTCACCCCCCAAAGCAATAGATTTAACAACATTCTTTCCGCGATCAAAATGAGATTGGATCTCTTCATAAGGAATTTGCCCAGTTTCAATGACATTATCAAAAGCCCAGAAGATTCCTTTTTCCTTAATTAGACCGTATACATCCAACAACTTCTCAAAAACCCCACTGCCTCTCTCTTCAACCACTTCCATTGTTTTGTCAGAGAAGCCATTTCCAGGCAAATCAAAAACAACCCCATGGAGCCCTCTAGAACCGAGAAAGTCAATAACTTTCCTAAAAGAAAACGAACTTAGACCCAACCCATGCACGATCAGCACCTTCTCAGTCACAGAAGGTTTGTTACCGCTCTCCAGAGCAAAAATCTCAGTGTGTTGTTGGTTCTTGGCAATCTGTACCTTTATAATACGTCCCCTAGAGTAGTGCTGACGAAGAGGAGCAGAAAGGGAGAGAAAGAAGGACTTGGGGTCTTGAGATGATGAGGTGAGAGAGGAGAGAGTGACGGTTAAGAGAGTGATGAAAGACACCAAAAGTGTGAAGTAAAACCAGAAAATGAATGGGTTCTTCTTTTGTGTCTCTGAGACTTCAGGTGGTGAAGTTGGTTTCTTTAGTGCAGATTGAGGTTCTGGCTCTTCAGTGATGACTGCCATGCCGCTTTCCACAAAATTCTATGGAGTATAGTTGAAACGAAGAAGAAATGTAACTGGACTGATGACAATGAAATGAGACGAGAGTAAAGCCCTTTTTTTATATTATTTTTATATTAAAATAATGACTGCGTAAAAAAACCAAGCACAAAACCTTATCTCCTGTTCTGTTTTGAGTTTGTGTTTGCCTTTCCCTCACTATGTCTATGCCCTCAAGCCCATCACCTCTGATGCGTCCACTCTCTCTGTCAGCGTCTCTAATAGAGTCCTCCGCCTCGTGTTACTCTCGTCTTCTCTCTTTCTCACTCTATGGTGGTAAAAAATGCTGTCTTTTACCAAATTTAAGAGTCAGCCCCAAGTTTTATGTGAATTCTCCAAGAACCCATCTTTTTATTAGAAGCTGTAGTTCTATATCCGCCAAACCATCTTCCCAGCTTCGTAGAAATCTCACGGCCAGTTCGGAACCAGACGAGAAGCTTCGTGCTTTGCGCGAGCTCTTCTCCAGGCCTGGAATTGGCATCGACGCCTATATCGTGCCCTCTCAGGATTCTCACCAGGTTCAGTTCTTGAGTTTTTTGCATGATACTGATGGTCTTTTACTTTGTTCTTTTGATGTTGTATGTTTTCTTCAGCTTGAGCTCCACTGGGTTTTGATGGTCTATATTGGTTATCCCATATAGCATTTCTGATATGGTTTATGTTTTCTTATGCTTGACCTCCACCGGGTTTTGATGGTCTGTATTCGTTATTCTGTATAGCATTTCTGATGTGGTTTATGAACTTTTGTAAGTTCAAATTGCTCTAATGTTGTTTGAACAAAATGGACAGCTCGCCATTTTGGTGTTTTTAACTCAGAGCATGGAAAAGGGTTTGGAGTCTGCAAATAGTCTGACTCTGACCCAACATTATACTACTAACAAAATTTCATTTCCTTGAACCATTTATCATTAATCTCTTCTTTGTGGCTTCAGAGTGAATTTATTGCTGAATGCTATATGCGAAGGGCATACATTTCGGGCTTTACTGGCAGTGCTGGAACTGCTGTTGTCACAAAGGAGAAAGCAGCTCTCTGGACAGACGGTCGATATTTTCTCCAGGTTGGGAAAGAAAATGCTGCAAGTTCATTATTTCATGCTTTAGTCAAGCGCGTGGTGCCTGCATTGTCAAATCTATTTAGCAGGATCAAAGTTTCTTTAACTTTTATTTGAATTGTAATTTGTAAGGGAGTTTAAGGTTTGACACCATAAAATTGGAGGTAAAAGATGGTAGTCATTATCTTTTCTCTTGTGCTTAGGCTGAAAAGCAGCTGAATTCTAATTGGAATCTCATGCGAGCTGGCAATGCTGGAGTTCCTACAGCAAGTGAATGGCTAAATGATGTTTTACCTCCTGGAGCCAAAGTTGGCATCGATCCTGTGAGAAAATTCTAGATTCCTTAAGTTGAATGAACCTTAATTCTTGTTGGTCTACTGATGTAGAGAAGATTTTTGTGTCTTTATTGGTGACCTTGACTAGCTTAGCACATTAACATTTCTACATGTATCAGTACTAATTTTTGCAAACGTGCACCAAAATTTTCATTCATTCAATGTTGATGTTTTCTCAGAAGCTTCATCCTTGTGTTTTCCTTCGAAATTTGCAGTTTAAGTCTCTTTTCTTTTACGTCTTCAGTTCATTGAATTTTTAGTTTTTCTCTTTTCCTATCTGTGCTACTTTGATTCATTTTGGTTTCCTGTTTTCTTTTTGTTTTTCTGTTTTAGTGTTATTATCCCTGTGTCTTGAAGCATCAGTTTCATGTGAGCTTATACTTGATCATTTTTTAACTTCGCGTTGCCTGATGCCACTTTGTCTCTGACATATGAAGGGAGCAGTTCCTTTTTTCTTTTGATGCGGCTGAAGAGTTGAAGGAATCTATAGCCAAGAACAATTTGGAGTTGGTTTACTTGTACAATCCAAATCTTGTGGATGAGATATGGAAGAAATCCAGGCCAAAGCCTCCAAACAATCCAAGTAGGGTTCATAGCCTAAAGTATGCAGGCCTAGACGCAGCATCAAAATTGTCTTCACTGAAGTCTGAGCTTCTTGATGCTGGTTCATCTGCAATTGTTATCTCTACGCTTGATGAAATTGCCTGGCTGCTGAACTTGGTAATACTAGACCGATTTACTTGAATTTTGATTGGACTTTTTAATAAATTTTAATAGCACTTCTCTAATCTGGATTTTTACTTCATATTCCCAGTTGGAGAATCTAACTTGCAAGCAATTCAAAATTACTTTCTTACTTCTTATTAGCAAACTTGATATATATGTTTCTGGTGTAGAGAGGGGGTGATGTTCCACATTCACCTGTTATTTATGCATATCTTATTGTCGAAATCAATGGAGCAAAACTTTTTGTTGATAACTCGAAAATCCCACCCGAAGTGTTCAATCATTTGAAGAATGCTGGTGTTGAGTTAAGACCATATGATGCAATCCTTTCTGAGATAGAAAGGTAAGTTTCATGTAGCCTTATGGTTTATCACTGGCTAAATTCTTTGTAAAACTGTTGTGTACCATTAGGATGAAAATATGCCTTTTTATATTAAATGTTCTGAATACACTTTCTTGTTAACATATATAATGCAGTGTGTCAAATTGACAAACATTTTACACATCCTATATACTTTTTGAGACATAGTCTTTTTCTTTCAGTTTGGCTGCAGAAGGAGCCGAACTTTGGTTGGACACATCATCTGTTAATGCTGCTATAGTCAATACCTACAAATCTGCTTGCAGTAAACATCTAGAGAACCTTGGAAGTAACAGTGTGGGAAAGACTAATGGTTCTAACACATTCGATGGTAAATCATGGGGACCTACTGGTGTCTTTAAACCATCACCTGTCTCTCTGGCAAAAGCAGTGAAAAACTCTTCCGAGTTAGAAGGCATGCGCAATTGTCACTTGAGGTAATTACCTCTTTTCCACGGAACATGATCTTGTTGTAACTTGCAATAGTTGCAAGGTGCCCTTGACCTTAGAATTTATGCAATAAATTGTTGCCTCTAATATATGATCATTTTGGTTCATAGTATCTAAATGTTGTAGGAAATTTTCTGATTTCTAACATCTATTTCTGGATCTCCTTTCATCCTCTTTCATAATCTTTATCACTTGTTGTTCTAAAGAGAAAGGTGCTTGGAAATCTTTCGTTAGGGTTTAACTGGTTGAATATCTTATGCTGTGGGGGAGCTTGACTGTAAGAAATCATGTCAAGCTATCTCTGAGTGGCCTGTTGTGAATGACAACAGTTCTTCCATGAGGTTTATGACAAAAGTAAGCAAGCAAAAGATAATGGTTGATATAGACATGCAAGTTTTTTTGGTTTTTTTTTTTTAAGTTAGAAAGTTTTCTGGCTTTGGCTACTTGTGTGGAGACTATCTTAAAAATGTCCCTCGTGTGAACTAAATGTTGATGTATCCTAAGAACTCTCTAATATTATGCTTACTTATTGTATTCAATGTTAAGGGATGCGGCGGCTTTAGCGAGGTTTTGGGACTGGCTTGAACAGGAGATTAACAATGGTGTGAAATTAACAGAGGTAGATGTTGCAGACAAACTTCTTGAATTCCGTTCAGATCAAGCTGGTTTTGTTGATACTAGCTTTGATACAATAAGTGGTATGTACATCTCTTTTCTGTTGCAACTACAGTTAATTCAGATGGTTTCCCTCACCTTTGGTCTCACTGTTTGGGATGAAATCACAGGTTCTGGTGCTAATGGTGCCATTATACACTACAAACCTGAACCAGAGACCTGTAGTGTTGTAGATCCAGGAAAAATTTTCCTGTTGGATAGTGGAGCACAATATGTTGATGGAACTACTGACATAACCAGGACAGTGCACTTTGGTGTACCTACTGCAAGAGAAAAGGAATGCTTTACTCGAGTTTTGCAGGTTCAGGCTTCCTTCATATCATTGAAAGAAAAACTACTGTATAGGAGATAATTTGTAGCCTTTACCAATGTGGTCTATGCAATTAATTTCAGTGGTATGTTAAACTTAGAGCAATTTTAAAGCTGATAATTTTGATTTTTCACTTGATTCAATGACATGTTGAATTACAGGGTCACATAGCTCTAGATCAAGCAGTGTTCCCTGGAAATACTCCTGGTTTTGTCTTGGATGCATTTGCACGCTCTTCTCTTTGGAAGATAGGACTTGATTATCGACATGGTACTGGTCCTGCCAATCTGTTGGCTACAAAGTCTTAACAGGTTATAAGTTTATGACATCTCATTTTCTCCTTTTTCCTTCAATCTGTTAGGGACTGGACATGGTGTAGGAGCTGCACTGAATGTTCATGAAGGTCCTCAAAGTATTAGTTTCCGGTTTGGAAATATGACACCCTTGCTGAAAGGGATGATAGTGAGCAATGAACCTGGGTATTACGAAGACCATGCCTTTGGCATTCGGATTGAGGTACCATGGCTATGCAATTATTTACTACGGGTTATTAAAGTTTCAACGTGGGGTCAATATAATTATATTGCGTAACTTATTATTCTGAATCTGTTTAACTAATTACAGTTTGTTATTTCTACCTTTTAATCTGAAGAATTTGGCGATTCAGAAGAATATGAATGCACTTTACTGACATTTTAAGGACACAACTCTATTTGATTTTTCTGTTGCTACATTGGAAAGCAAGTTCTCTTTGATTTTCAACTCAGTATTTGTAGTTTTTTGGACCTGTTTCTGTTGTGACATGCTTCCTAGATGAATATTGGATTTTGGGATAAGCTTTTATCTGTTATTTATTATGATGATTGCTAACAGTAAGGCCTGTTGGAGAATGAAATGGTCCAAAGTAACTAGCCTTAGTTTTCTCAAGAATATTGCTGCTTGCTCACTTGATAAACAAATTTTAAGGATTAGTTTTTGTTGAACTGTGTCATTATCGTACCAACATGGATATCCAACTCTAAATTCCGTCTCCCCGGAAAAAGATAACAAAAGGCAAAATGTTTCTGCTCTTTAACAACTTGATGAATTTAGTAGATCTTTTTAGGTGGCCCCAATGACCCTAGATCGAGCCTCTCCAATTTTGACAGTGCAATGGTTGGCTGTTCATGGACTAGCTGTACCTACCGTCTCCTTTTTGGGATCAATATCAGCAATGCAGTTCATCCAACGATAAACTTAATACGAATTAATTATAGAGCTATGACACAATCAAACCCCATTGAACAAAATGTTGAATTAAATCGTAGTGTTTATTCTATATACTTTTTTTTTTAAGCTTCCCTGTTCCCAATCGAAAATGACTTGGATTGCATGGAGGGTAGGCTTTGTGTTAATTGGTTGCTGGTGTATACAATTTTACCTTGCTTGCCTATTACTGGTTTCCAATTGTTTGTTATAAAAATTAGTCAACTCTTGTTGCAGAATCTGCTTTTTGTAAAAGAGGTCGACACTCCAAACCGCTTTGGAGGAACGGAATATCTGGGTTTTGAAAAGTTGACATTTGTGCCCATTCAGGTATTCTAATACTAGCTTGAAACTTAAGATCCAAAGCTCATGCAGTCCATGTTTTTACTAATAAATCCAGGAAATAATTAGCATGTTTCTATGGATATACTAGCCTGACACACAGTTCCTAGGTCGTGGACTTAAATTTGGTTGATGAGAAATTGGATGTTCTCAGTTAGTATTTGAGTGGGATTAATTTCCAACACTTGGGTTATTTACTCTTTCTTTTTTGCCTCTTTCCTTTAAAATTTGTTCTAATTAAAGATTTTTTTGGAACCTATCAATCCTTCTACTGCAGATCAAGTTGATAGAACAATCTTTACTCTCTGCAAAAGAGACGGATTGGCTCAATGATTACCATTCACAAGTGTGGGAAAAGGTAAAATACTCTTGAGCTTCTAGTTGCCCTGGTTCTCAATTGTTAACTTCGGAGTGAAAATGTAATGCTGATACTTGGTTTTCTTTTCTTTCATTTTGGCCGCAATGGAAATGGAGGAAGTACATTGCCACATTACCTTTTTGATTGTTAGTGCAAGCCTAAAAAGCACTTTCCATTTTAGGCATTGACTTGAGAACTTTTGACAGGTTTCACCATTACTGGATGGCTCTGCTAGGCAATGGCTGTGGAACAACACACGAGCAACCAAGCAGTAATTATGCATGCCTTATCATTTCCATTTCATGGAATCGTTATCGAGAACCTTTTCAGTTTTCATCACGTACAAAGATGGAAAATTTTATGCACACTCTCTGTTTCATGTATTTTAAACATGTAACATATAGTAAGACAGCAAGTTTCATGGCTTACCTTCATTTCTGCTTTTTATTTTTCTATAGCTATTATTACTCATTTTTGCTCTAAAACATCTTCCCCTCCCTTTCCTTATATTAAGTTCCATTGCCATCTGCATTGAGAATTTTGATTGTTCAATTCATTGACATTCACTGGTCCAAAATGCTCAAAGGTAAGTAGCTTAAACGAGAAGCTGTTACCAGATTAATTGCACCAAAGCAATTAGAGGTGGTTCCACTATTTCTACCAAATCAAAGTCAATTCGAAGCAGTTTACTGAAATAAACTATAAAGGCACAATTCCGTAGAAAAGGGAACTTTTTCTGGTAAACCCAGTTAAGATTAATCAAAATGGAAACTAAATTCTAGTCCTGCCCCCAGGGTTAGGGGGGATCATACCTCCCCTTGTACAACAAGCATAAGTATAAGAAGCGTTTTCAAGCTCAGATGACAGTAAAACCTAGGAACCATACAGAGAGTAGAGTTGAATGCTGTATACTTCCTAAGGTGTTCAGTAAAATTAAGATACAAGGCAATCTACGTGAATGTGGAGATGTGACAACCACAGCCATAAACCAATTCTCTAAACAATCCTTAGCTCTGGTGTTATATTGGTTTTATTGAATTCCTGCGCCTAGTTGATCAAATTGACAAATCACTTCTCTTAATGAGGGGCGTATAGCTTACTCATCACATCTTCCTTTGAGTTGAATCAAAAGCGGAAAGCTCGCTATACATAGTTGATATTGCATCAGCAAAGTATGCCTTTGCTTGGGGCCTCTTAATCTGCAAGATGTCCAAATCAGAATCGAGAGAGAACTTTTATCTTACCCTGATAATGTTTGGCATTTTGATTTCAGAATTGAATGCCCTTGGGAAATTTGACATTCAGAACTTTTTATTCTCTTTATTCTTTTTTTTTTTTTGGTTGGCAAAGAGAAAATTCTCTTTTAATTTATGAAGAATGCACTCCAATATTTCTATGAATTTACCAAAAGAAAAATGTGTACAACGTCACCTTAAATGTTGGAGTCAGTAGGCCATTCTCCACGGTAAATGGCTCGGGCACCAGTGTTAAAGCTTTTGCAAATTCAAAACCTCTAAGCTGTTTGGATCATCAACATTAAAATCAATGATTTACTTACACTGTCAATAAACCACTCTACCCAACAGCTTAAGATGATGGGTGAGACCCAAAGATGGATTATATATTATTTTAACATAGACGCTGAAGAGTTCCAGCGCATTATTAGTACTAAAGTTACCTGTGCTTCCCTTCCAATTACATCCATATCAGCAAGAACTGCAGCTCTTGCTCTTGCATCATGGCAGAGTTGTCCTAAACTATTATACTGCACAGAGGAAATTTGGATCATAAAAAAATAATGAAATGACATTTCATGGCTACTTATTATTTCAATTTATGGAAGAAACGATAGAACCCTGTTAAGAGATCCAAGAAAACCAAAGGAAATTAATTCAAAATGTTTTTGGAAGGTGACTAATAGGCAATGATATGGCGTACTCACTGCTCACCTGAGCAAATGACTGCCATGGAAACCACAGCCTACTATAGTGGCTATACTTAGGTATTTAATGAGGTCCCCAATTATTCCCCACATGTTGGACAAAATCATCCGGGAAAGGTCCGGTTATGATTAGCTATCAGAGATGGCTGAGATGCATAAACTTAATTAAGAAAATTGCACAGGGTGAGGGCAACTATAGAAATGATGGCAGAAAAAGGAAAATGTTATTGATATATCCAACATCCGATGCTTGAGAAGCATAAATCCATTTAGAAGTTTGGTAAAAGAATCAGTTATCATCCACGGAGAGGATTTTCAGAACTGTGACCAAATTGTAAAAGTTTGATATAAATTTCAATCAGTTTATTCTATAAACCCATAAGCTGTTCATATGGTTTTGAAGCCGAGCCTTTCCAGCAATGAAGCCTATAGACTGCTGATTTCACTCTTTGTTATCCTTTTGACAACAAAACAGACTTGATCTGGCTTCATCTGTTTGACAGAAATGAATGCTAACAAAGGAAAGAATCTAAAGGCCTAAGATCTATAATCATCCGTACTCAGAAATTAAATAAAAGAAATTTTTTATCATCCACCAGAAGTACAGATAACCACTCACCCTGATCCCCTTGGATGCAGCAAGATCCCTCAACACATCTGGATCTACTGCAACTATGGCTACCAAAGAGGAATTGAAGCTATCACCTGCAAAAGCTTAAGCAGTTAGTAAATACTACCAACAGAGACATTGAGTACAGCATACCATTGACTTAATCTTACCATATATAAAACACTGAGAGACAAATCTGGACTTTGTATATACATTCTCAACCTTCTCTGGTGCAACATATTCTCCCTGAGCCAACTTGAAAATATTCTTTTTCCTGTAAAAAGTTGACAACAGAATTCCAGGAAGGTGTTAATCTTTCACACACAAACAGAATGAAATAAAATAGGGGGTGAGGAATACAACAATAAAAAACTGTATTCTATAAGCCATACAACAGAAAAGGTATCTTAAAGGATACTTTACATCAGAATTTAGTTCAAAGTAAGGGGAAAACAAAATAAAATAAAATAAAATAAGTCAAGAACAAAATCAAAAGTCTTGACATTGTATGACATGTAGTAAACCTGACGGCTCACACCTACCTAATGGGATAACAAATTTAAGTGTTTAATCTTTTGGGATTTTTTTTAATTTAGTACCAAACTTTTTAAAATTTTCAATTTAGTGACTAATCTTTTTAGAACTTACATAAATCAAGTCAAAAGGTTGTTTTTGATGATGTGGCATGTCCACTAAATGCCACATGGATATCTATCAATTAGTCACATAAAAAAAAACAATATTTTGATTTGAATTATATTAATTTTAAAAATTTTGCCGCTAAATTGAAATTTTTTAAAAATTTGGCACTAAATTGTAAAAATCCCAAAAAATTATACACTTTTGAATATTTTATCTCATTACCTAACAGTCTCACTATCATGCAGTGGAAAAGTAAATCCTTCAGTTATTCTTTCTTGTATACGAAGTAGTGAAATTTTATTTTCTTGATTACAAGAATAGAAGAAATATCAAGGTAACCTAACCTATCAATGATCTTTAGGCGTCCTCCAGGCAACCACAAGCCAATGTCTCCAGTATGCAGCCAACAATCATCATCAATTACTTCTCTCCTGCCCATTTAAAGTGTCATTTAGGTACTCTAGATATTAAGAACATATAAAAACAACATAATTCAATATCCTGCAGATTAAGTACGTATGGATTTCATCTTTGTAGTAGCCTTGGAAGATTGTAGGACCTCTGACACATATTTCACCACGGGGATGTGGCTGATCTTCAGATGAGTAATTCATTTCAGGAACATCCACTAGTTTGACCTCTAAAACAGAGAATGTTAAATATAGAATTAGAGACAAGCAGAAGCCTGTAAGGAGATAAATTATACGTTTCACTCAATAGTAGTATCCTAAGCGGTTTACCATTAAGTTATTTTCCTTCTAACCTTCCTTTCTCTGAGTCTCCAAAACAAAATTGAGGAATGCCCAATTTGTTTACCCCTTACCGTCATGGATAACCATCAAAGAAACAGTTATCTAAAAAAGCCACTATATGATTCTAGATGCCACCATGACTACAATGTAATGTATAAGATAAAACATATTATAGTCGTAAGCACATGCAGCCAATAAGTATATGCAGTACATAGGCAAACAAATAGTGAACTGGAAACCCAACTACTAACCACAGGCAGCATTAGGAGACCCAACATGGCCAACTAAATTGTCACCCTCATTCATAATGGTTATGACACAAGAGGTCTCAGTCATTCCATATCCCTCAAGCACCTGACAGCCACAGCACCTGCAGCATTCACAATGAAAAAGTACATGAGTGGATTGCTTGAATAAGCAACCCTACCTTCACATTCCTTCTTAGACCCACAAGCATGAGAGAGAGAGAGAGAGAGAGAGAGATCAACTTACACCCTTAAAAACTCCATTACATCAGGAGAAAGAGGTGAAGCACCAGAACCCATAAAGCGAACTCGACCCCCAAGCTTCGCCCTTATCTTGTTAAATACCAATCTGTCCCACATAGGAGATGGATTCCGACCTGAAGCAGTTCAATTGAAAATAAAAAGTAAAAACAAGCATCTGCACCTTCCAACATACTAAATTCAAGGATTTCTAAATGCAGGTTTTCTAACTTCAATATCAAGTCATTACAAAGCATATTCTGCTCTATAATATTATTACATATTTTTGGCATTCCAATAGTGGTTGATCTATTGGAAGGCTACTCTTATGTTAAATTGCATTCATTGGCACACATACCACTGGATATTGCTTGCTTCTTTGAGTTGTAGGCTGCTCTAAAAAGTCTCTCCCTTAGAGGTCCAGATGTCTTCACAGCATTTATGATTCTACAACAACGCACTTAAGTTAGCATGCCCAAATGACTACAAGCCATAATGAGTTGCAACCATAAAATTACCCATCATATATTCGGTTATACAACCGAGGAACACTGCAAAATATAGTTGGCCTTAGAGCAGCCAAATCATCTATCAATTTCAGATTGTCCTGCAAATAAGAAGGGCTAAAAGTAAGGAGACCTAAGCGAACCCAGCAAGTGATTTTTTAACAATTAAAATATGATAATTCAGTCAAATAGCTTCTGGGAATTCTTGTTCAGTCTTTTCCCACATACGTAAGCAAACAAGCACTGCCTATTAACCGCGCAGAAGTTTAACCATCTAACTTGCTTGTGATGCATGCATTCAAAACGCCATTAACATCCTCAGTGTGCAAAACTAAAGAAGTCAGTTTATTTTCTAGAAGCTTAGCAAACGAGGCACTGGAAAATATATGTTCTACATGATATGCATGAGATCAACTAGTAAATGATTCTTTTGATGCATGCACCAACTAATCTCAGCAAAGCTGTATATATTCAAGTATGACAAGGCCGGTCAGGTATATTAATTAGTATGTGGATATTGGGTAATCTCAAAGAGAACTAGAACATGAATAAGTTGACTTTTATGCAATACTATAAAGGGTTAAGTTCAATACCATAAGTCACAAGCTTTATTGGAAACAGTTAAAATACAGCACTAGGATTGCAATGTAAATGTCACATGGCTGGACTGGATCAATGTAATTGGACAAAATCCTCACTTTCAGCCACAATTCATCATTGCAACTAACATGACCAAAAAGCTTGCAATTGCTAGACGTGAAATTTGAGCCACATACCCCCTGGTAGAAGCCAACAGCAACGCCATAGTAAACTAGTGCAATCTGAATAGTTCGTTCATAAATGTGTGCCAAAGGTAAATAGGATATATAACTGCACCAACATAATTTCTATCACATCACCATAGTAAAAATATTTGTTTGAACGAAAGTACAACTCAGAACTTAAAAGTAACGTCCCCAACTAATTCACAAAAAAATCATAACTCACATATCAGAGGGGATGAATTTGACTGCCAAAGCGAAACCAGCAACATTTGCTATTAGGTTTTCATGAGTCAATACAACTCCCTTTCCACAGAAATCAAAGGGTAAGTATTATGCAATGAAATCTTTAACTGTAGAAACTCAAAAGAGCAGCTTGAGCACCCTCAGTCCTACCTTTGGTGTTCCAGTAGTACCACTGGTGTAGCATATTGTTGCAACATCCTTTGGCTTAGGTGGTGAAAAAGGCTGCAAACTGCTGCGGCCCTAAAAGAGAACCATTTTACATAGGTCGATCTTTTACTTGAACAGAAACATTACAAGTATAAATGTATTTCCAATTGATAATTGCTGCTCTAAATTGCAAATTATGGATTAAGATGGGCATATTGAACAGTCAAACTAGATGGTAAGTGACTGGTAAGACATTTTTTCATGGTAGAAAGTATCTAATACAACAGGCATCAGGAGGAAAGATAAAAGCATCTCCACATGGAACAAGGATCGGCAAATTATGACTTTCACTCCAATAATGAAATCTGGATTTCTTTTGTTCCATGTGGGTGCGAATGACTAAACTCCATATAAGGACTAGCCATTAGTAAATTATTCAAATGCAAATTGAAGAAAACAATTCGAAAAAAAAAAAGCAGAAGATTTTTCTATATTGAATTTAGATGTATGTACAGAGGATTTATATGGTATATATACAAAAAGCCTAGAAATATTTTGGAGATATTCTAGCTATCAAATCTCCCAATAAGATATTAATTCCTAAACATATACACGGAAATAATCAACTCTAATAATTCTTGTCAACACTCCCTCTCAAGTTGGTGTATAGATATCCCACATGCCCAACTTGCAAACAAGATTATGAAATTGTTTGTTGTAAGAGTCCTTTGGTGAAGACATCTTTCAATTGTTCATTAGACCCCACATGGGTCATTCATAAGTTTCTCCTTTACCAACTATCGGTCAATTTCTACGTGTTTTGTTATATCATACTGAACAAGATTGTGAGCTATGCTAATGGCAGCTTTGTTATTACAGTAAAGGGATAAACTTCCTCCATTCATCAATTGTAACTCATTCATCAGCTTTCTTACCCACAAGAGTTCGGACACACCTAGCACCATAGCTCTATATTTAGCTTTCGCAGTGAATCTAGCAACTACATTATATTTCTTACTTTTCCAAGCGACTAACTTTCCTCCTATAAGCATACAGTAACCAGTGGTTGATCTCCTATCATATAGAGATCAAGCCCAATCAACATCTGTAAATGCTTCTATCTTAAGGTGACCGTTGTTAGTGAAAAGAAGGCCTTTTCCTTATGCAAACTTCAAATAGCGTAGGATACAAAATACAGCCTGTAAGTGTAGTTTTCGTGGATCATGCATATACTGACTCACTAGACTAACTGAACATGTTATGTCCGGTCTGGTGTGAGAGAGATTAGTATCCCAACTAATCTCTGATATCTCCCCATGTCTACTAACATACCTGTTCACGCTTGAAGTTTGTGGTTGCTCTCTATAGGAGATTCAATTGGTTTACAATCCATCATACCAATTTCTTCTAACAAGTCTAAAACATATTTTCTCTAGGAAATAAAGATTCATTTTCCTGATCTAGCGACTTCAGCCCCCAATTAGTATTACAACCTCCCTAGATCCTTAACTTCAAATTCTTGAGCAAAGAGTTTCTTCAACCGAACCATCTCTTCTGCATCACTTCCCATTACCACAATGTCATCAACATAGACAATGAGAAGCGCGATCTTACCTTGAGAATGCTTAATAAATAGGGTATGATCTACATCACTCTGATGATAACCAAAGGAAATCATAGCCCGACTGAACTTTTCAAACCATGCTCTGGGTGATTACTTTAGCCCATAGAAGGCCTTTTTTAGCACAAACCTTCCCTTGTGTCGTCTCATCTTCAAACATGGGAGGAATATCCATTTACACCTCCTCTTTTAGATCCCCATGAAGGAAAGCATTGTTAACATCAAAATTGTTTTAAATCCCAATCTAAATGAGCTACACAAGAGAGTAGAATTCTGATTGTATTCATCTCAGCAACAACAACAAAGGTTTCTTGATAGTCGGCTGCATATGTTTGAGTATAGACTCTAGCCACTAATCTCGCCTCGTTTCTCTTAATAAATCCATCTGGCTTATGCTTCACTGTGAATACCCATTTGCAACCAGCCGTCTTTTTTCTTTCTGGAGCATTGACAAGTTCCCAGGTCTCAGTTTTTACCAGGGCCTTCATTTTCTCAGCCATAGCTTCTTTCCACTAAACATTTTCCATTGCTTCTCTCCAATCCTATGGAACATACATAGAGGAAATAGATAAGACAAAAGCTCTATAAGGAGGAGATAGTGAGTCATAGGAAACAAAGTTAGAAATTGGGTGCTTAGTACAAGTTCTAACACCTTTTTGAAAAGCAATAGGCTTATCTAAATCAGCAGATAAATCATATTTTAACTCACCAGTGTTTTCGAGAGAAGAGGATGACATAGACTGCATGGTGGCTTTTTCTGTCTTATCTCATATTGAGTATGACTTCAAATCTGGTCTAAGCACATACCTCAATCCTCCTGAACCACACTAGTTTTCTCCCGCTGAATTGTTCTCTCCTTGTATCACATTATCAAGCAACACCTCTTCGCTCTCATTCTCCCCCTAAAGACGAGTTTGATGTGTGGTGAAATAAGGATCACACCCTAGAAAAATGACATTTATACTTACAAAGTATTTCTTAGATGGAGGTTGACAACACTTTATATCCCTTTTGTGTGGGAGAATATCCAACAAACACGCACTTCAAACTCTAAGCTCCAACTTACCTCCATTCCAAGCTTGAGCAAAGCAAGTACACCCAAATACTCTTGGAGGTAAAATATAAGAATTTTTACCTTGCAATAGGATAGGGCTAGAAGGCCATTAGTATATAGTAGGCGTAAGAAGAGGTTGGAGAATCCTAGCACGTTAGTAGTTACAAATTAGTGATAGATGCCACCTAATAATTGGGATAGGATGGGATATAAAAGGGGAGGAATGACATGTAAGGGAGGCATGTGAGTATTCCACACTGAGAGTATTGTAAGGGAGGTATAGCCCCTCATATAGGCTGATCCTTATTTCAATTGTAATAGCATAATATTGCAGAATATCAATATACCATGATGAATCGATGAGATTGTTTTGATCCATCTGATCCATTAATTCTCGAAATATAGTTATACTTGGGTGAGTTCTATCAATTGGTATCAGAGCACAATCTTGGTGCCGCTAGATTGAATTCATTTGGGGTAGTGGATGGTAGTGACTAGAAGGATGGAGAAAATAGACTTGATAGAGAGGAGTGTAGCGAACCTAGCTGAAATGTTGGAGAGAACTGAAGAGAAAACTCGCCGGCTGGAAGAAGCATTGTTGGAAATGATGCAACACATCAAAGGAAAAGGAGCAGAGACCTCCAAAGGAAAATCGATAGTGGAGACTGCTGAGGAAACTGAAGGAAATGGAGTGGGTGAGTCGACAGAAACAAGGAAGGGAAGTAACACTAAAACTGAGGGGGTTAGGAGGTTTGTAGCGAGAGAGGAAGGGAGAGCTTATGAGGAGAGGGGAAGAAAGTTAGAGATTTCGATTTTCTGTGGAGAGGATACGTGTGGGTGGTTGAATAAAATAGAAAGGTATTTTCAGTTTAATGGGGTTGTCGACAGCGATAAGAGGGACACAGTGGTAGTGGCGATGGATGGTAAGGCATTGGTGTGGTTCAATTGGTGGGAGGCGCGAAATGCAAAAGTTGATTGGAGAGAGTTTAAATCAGCTGTGCTAAAGCGTTTTCAACCAACGTTAGCTAAGAACCCATACGAACTTTTGTTTGGATTACAACAATCTTCCACAGTGATGGAGTACCGTGAAAACTTTGAGCTGCTAACGGGGCCATTGCTATACATTGATGAAGAAATTCTCACTGGGTTGTTTTTGAATGGCTTAAAAATGGAAATCAGGGCTGAACTCAAGCCGCACCAGGCTGGGTCATTAAGTGAGGTGATGGACATGGCGCTACTGGTGGAGGAGAGGAATTTGATTGTAAAGCATAGCAGTCCGAGTCCCATGCAGAAACTGACCTTCAACAAACCTGCTCAGTTCAACCAATCCACCACGGTGGAATTTCGACTCAGACCTCCAGCAACCATGGAAACGAAGGGGAGTTCAGCAGCGCCAAACCCAACCCCACCCCGGAGAGAAGGGATTGGAGGTGCTGGGAGACGCAACTTCCGACAACTCCCACTCGAAACGTTTAAGGAGAGATATGAGAAGGGGTTGTGTTTTTATCGCGATTAAAGATTCAATCCCAGTCATGTTTGTAAAAACAAACATTTCTGAGTCTACATCGTGGAGGAAGAAGGCGACAGTGAGCTACCAGAGGAAATATTCGTGGATGCCGAAGGTGATGACAACGAAGGAAAACAATTACAATTGAATGTGATGAGTGTAATGAGATTGACGACAAAGAGGTCATTCAAAGTCTGTGGAAATGTGAAGGGAAGAAAGGTGGTTATCTTAGTGGATTGTGGGGCCTCTAATAATTTTATCTCTAAACAGTTAGTAGAGCAGCTGCCCCTACTCGTGTTGGAGACCCTAGAATTCTTAGTACAAGTGGGGGTTGGCTATAAAATAAGAGGAAAAGGTGTTTGTGAACACTTACCAATGGAAACTCAAGGGGTATTAATTAAAGGGGACTTCTTTTTGTTTGAATTAGGAGGAGTGGATGTGGTTTTGGGACTGGATTGATTAGAAGGACTGGGTGACATCTGAGCCAATTTCAAGGAGATGACGTTAAAGTGGATGGAAGGAGATAAACAATTCAGCTTGAGGGGAGATCCAGCCTTGATGAAGTCAGTGGCAACATTACAGACACTTTACAAAGCTGTGAAAGGAGGCAAAGGTTACCTCGTCAGCATAACAAGAACAAACCTGCATGAACCCACCAACAAAGGCGCAGCTGAACTCAAAGAGCTGATGGCTGAATTTGCAGATGTTTTATCACCACCCACGAGGTTACCTCCCCATAGGAGCCACAACCACACTATCACATTAAAACCAGGAGCCGAAATTCCAGCAATAAGGCCCTATAGAAGTTCCAATCTCGGGAGGGGGTGTAGAAGTCGATCCTTCTAAAATTGAAGAGGTTGCAAATTGGCCAAGAAAGAAGGATGTGAAAGCTGTCCGAAGGTTTTTGGGGTTCACAGGATACTACCAACGATTTGTTCGAGACTATGGCAAGATCGCCAAACCACTCACACAACTACTTAAATTAAAAACAGAAGGGTATCAGTGGGAAGTGGAGACTCGTGGAGACTCAACAAGCTTTTGAATCCCTTAAGTCGGCAATGGTAAACCTCCCTACTCTAGCTGTCCCTAATTTTTCTAAATCGTGTATTATAGAGACTGATGCTTCTGGGAAGGGATTATGGGCAGTACTATTGCAAGAAGGGAGCCTTTAGCTTATCTCAGCTGGGCATTACCTTCGCAAGCACTCTCCAAGTCAGCCTATGAAAAGGAGTTAATGGCAGTAGTGATGGCGGTTCAGAAATGGAGACATTACCTATTAGGGAGACGTTTCACCATCCGAACTGACCAAAGAAGTTTGAAATATTTGACAGATCAGAGATTGTTGGGAGAACAGCAACAAAAGTGGACAGCAAAGTTGTTGGGGTATGATTTTGAGGTGTAGTACAAACCGGGACAGGAGAACCAAGCGGCCGATGCTTTATCACGTAAAATGGAATGTATTGCTATATCGACGGTGAAGATGGTGGACTCGGATGACTTGGAGGAAGAAATTCGGGCTGATCTGAAACTGAACAACATTAGGCGAGATCTATTAAGTGGGAGCAAAGAACATCAGGAATTTTCGGTTAAGGGGGGGAGATTGTATTATAAAAAGAGGCTAGTTTTGCCAAAAACATCTAGTCGGATACCGACTATTTTGAAGGAGTTACATGATTCACCCATGGGGGGTCATTCGGGGTTCCTACGCACTTACAAACGAGTGTTGGGACTGGTTTTCTGGGAACGAATGAAGAATGACATTAAAAAGTACGTGGAGGCTTGTGAAGTATGTCATCGAAACAAATACCAAGCATTATCCCCTGCTTGTTTTCTACAACCTTTACCCGTTCCCTCGCGTGTGTGGGAGGATATATCTATGGATTTTATTGGAGGTCTACCGAAGAGTAAGGGAATGGACACCATCATGATAGTAGTGGGTAGCTGACAAAATATGCTCATTTTTTGCCATTAGCCCATCCCATTTCTGTTACCGACGTTGCTGCCCTCTTTGTTAGAGAAATCGTGAAGCTACATGGGTTCCCTGCCTCAATAGTATTTGACCGAGATAAGGTATTTATGAGCAGATTTTGGTCCGAACTATTCAAGCAAGCAGGCACACAGCTGAAGTTTAGCTCAGCTTATCACCCCCAAACCGACAAACAGACGGAAGTCACCAATAGATGCTTGGAAACATATCTCCATTGTTTCACCGGAAGCAAGCCGAAGCAATGGACTAAATGGTTGTGTTGGGCCAAATTCTGGTTCAACACTAACTATAATAGTTCTACAAAAACCTCTCCATTTTTTGCGTTATATGGTAGACCCCCACCCACCTTGCTCGGTTATGCAGGAGAGTTGTCAGCAGTGGAAGAAGTGGACAGACTTCTTAAGGAAAGGAATGGAGTCATTACTAAATTGAGGGACAATTTATTGAAAGCTCAAAATCGGATGAAAACCAAGGCTGATAAGAAACGAAGAGAAGTGGAGTACATGGTCGGAGAAAAGGTGTACTTGAAGATCCAACCATACAAACTTCGGTCCTTAGCAAGGAAGCTGAATGGGAAACTCAGCCCCCGATACTATGAACCCTTTTTGATTGTTGAAAAGATTGGTGCAGTGGCTTATAGACTGGAATTACCTGCATATCACTCAGTTTTCCATGTGTCATTGCTCAAGAGGGCTGCTCCTAATCCGATGCAGGTACAGCCATTACCTAAGCACTTAACAGATGAGTGGGAGCTGGATTTACAACCAGAAATGGTATTGGGGATACGCAAGGATGATAATGGGAACGAGTAGGTATTGATTCAGTGGCAAGATCTACCTACATTTGAGAATTCATGGGAATCATATGCTGCAATTGTAGAGCACTTTCCGACATTTCACCTTGAGGACAAGGTGCGAGCTTTGGAGGGGAGTATTGATAGAGCTAGAAGGCCATTAGTATATAGTAGGTGTAAGCTGAGGTTGGAGAACCCTAGCACGTGAGTTAGTTACAAATTAGTGATAGGTGCCACCTAATAATTGGGATAGGATGGGATATAAAAGGGGAGGAATGACATGTAAGGGAGGCATGCGAGTATTCCACACTAAGAGTATTGTAAGGGAGGTACAGCCCCTCATATAGGCTGATCCTTATTTCAGTTGTAATAGCATAATATTGCAGAATATCAATATAACATGATGAATCAGTGAGATTGTTTTGATCCATCTGATTCATTAATTCTCGAAATATAGTTATATTTGGGTGAGTTCTATCACAATATTTCTACAAGGCTTTTAAAATCTAGAATTCGAAATGGCATTCTATTAATAAGATAGGTAGCTCAATGGACCGCATCATCCCAATATCCCTTTGGAAGATTCATTGTGAACATGAGGGATTGAGCTACCTCCAGAATGTCTGTTTTTCCTTTCCGCAACTCCATTTTGTTCACTAGTATAGGCACAACTGGTTTAAGGTATTATTCCATAGGAATCTAGATAAGCACAAAATTTTCCATCCATATACTCCAGTCCATTATTCGATCTCAGGATTTTAACTTTAACATCATGTTCGGTACAAATCCTTTTATGAAAAGACTGAAAGCACAAAAACACTTCATTCTTGCCTTTGATCAAATAAACCCAAGTTAATCTTATGCAACAATCAATAAAGGTCACAAACCATCTATAGCCAAAAAGAGAGGGATTTTGAGTAGGGCCCCAAACATCGGAGTGACTTGTTATAAAAGGAACATAACTTTTATTATTAAATAAATGATAAAAACTTTTCGTGTGTTTAGCACATTCACATACTTCATAAAACAAAGAATAAAAAAAAGTTTTTTTAAACAAGCTTCGATAAAATTTTTCAGAGCAAAAAATGAGGGATGCCCTATACCACCATAGAATTTCCTTATTAATCACATCATTCCCAAGAGATGGTTGATGAGAAACTATCATGGGATTTTTCTTCCAAGGCATATAAGTCAACCTACAATCTACCAAATTCCAATCCTCTACCCTGTGTGGAGGCTCTGAAGAACACAATAATTAGGAAAAAATTTAACTTTGCAATTAAGATCCTTTGTGATGAGAAGATTAATAGAAAAATAAGGTACGTGAAGAACTGAGGGTAAAGTGTTATTAGGAGTACAGTGAACCGACCTGTACCAAATACGGAGGTAAAAGACTCATCTATTATTACAACATTATCTCCTTTTTTTCCATGAGAATATGTTAAAAATTTGTTTTGAGAGCCTGCCATATGTCTATTAGCTCCAGAGTCTATAATCCAAGCATTATCCTTACGATTAGCGTACGTACTACCCAATTTTGCAATATTTGACATACCAATTGTGGAAGGAGAGTCCAGTTTTGAGAGAAGATGTCTAAAGTTCCTCATTGGATCAAACTCCAATTAACGATGCTTCATTCCTTTCAGTCGAGTGAGCATGGCGCCTTACCATTGAACCACCGCATTTTCCAAGACTTTGATTTGGCCTCCCATGCCGTTTCTAGCAGGTTTCTTTGGTGTGCCTTTGTTTTCCACAATAATCACAATGCAAGTGATCCTTATCAGATTTTGGTTTCTCAGGAAAACTAGCTACTAACCCTGCCTTCTCAACAATGGTTGTATGTAGCATAACATTTCTTTGACTTTCTTCTTGTTAAACGCGAGAATGCACAAGTTGTAATAAAGGGAAAGGTTCTTTTCCAAATATAGTACCACATATATGATCATATTCTGGCCTGAGACCCGCTAAGAAACCAAATACCCGATCCTCCTCTGTCATTTTCTGGAATTTAACAGCATCTTTTGAGCATTCTGCTTGAAAGTTTTGATAATAATCTAGTTCCTGCGATAATCTACATAGCTTCGCAAAGTATTGTGATACAATCATATCTCCCTGCTTCGTGTTATGCAATTTATTGCAAACATAAAAAATTTGTGCTTTATTACCTACTTGAGAGTAAGTCAAAGAAGCAACTTATCATATCTTGTTGCTATGTCAAGTAACAAATACGTTCGAGCAATCTACAGTTGCATTGAATTGATGAGCCACAACATCACGAGAGAATTCTCGGACTCCCATTGATTATAATCAAGATTATTGACATCAAGTTTCTAACTACCACCATTAATGTAACCCTGGAAACCTCTAGCTTTGATTAATAACAAACAAGATCTTGACCAAGCAACATAATTGGTTCCATCAAGTTTCACGGACTGATTTCAAGTGAAGGATTATCAGAACTGGAAAGAGTTACTTTCTTCCCATTCATCTTCTTTAGAATCACTCAGGACAACGAAAAAATATACCAACAGAAAGAGTTTAGAAACAAATAGAGAGTTTTGACGTCTTCTCCAACAGGCTATTGGAGGTCAAACACCTCAGGGGGATGAATAGGAGTTGGCGACACGGGTTGTCTAAGATTCGAGACAAAAAGATGGCTGAAGGGTGACGCATGGAACTCACACGTGGCGGAAGCTAATGGTTTGTAGCAGCGTGTGCTGAGCTGGTGATGTTGGTTTGTCATAGATAGGGTTCAGTCGGTTCTGAAGCAAGCAGGGTGGGCAATGATATTAAAAACACCTTGTTTTTGGGCGAGCACACACTCAGTCGTTTACAGTTCCGAACAGAGAGGAACAACTAAGAAAAACAATTTTGAGAAGAGGAACAGGCCCTTAAATCAGATAGGGCTCTAATACCATGAAGAAAACAATTCAAAGAGAAAACAAAAGTGTTTTCTACATTGAATTGAGATGTATGTACAGTGAATTGAGATGGTATATATCCAAGAGGCCTAGGAATATTTTGGAGATATTCTAGCTATCATACCTCTCAATTATAGGAAGAGATCACTACAGATATTAATTCCTAAATATATACACAAAAATAATCAACTCTAATAACTCTTATCAACACAAATATTTCAAATAAGGAAGATGATTCATTGGAAATAGTCACAATAGCTGAGCTGGTAAAGCAGAGAACTGTCTTTTTAATTTTTACTTTTTAGAAAAAAGAGAGAGTCTATCATAGTGAAGGGACGATTTTAATTTATATAAGTTAGTAATTTGGATTCGTAACAATTTATTAAAAAAAAGATGCTTGTGACAAAAAGGATACATCCTTGAGCATTTAATTGGTCACAACTACCCACGAGTTCAGAGTGGCCAAAAGTAGAATCAAGACTTTTTTAGAGTATTGACAATAAATTGCAAATATGATCCAAGTAATAAATTCCTAAATTTCATTTTGGGTAAACATACTTTTCAAGTAATTAATATTTTTTTAACGGATGAAAAAAAGAAAATTGTTAATCCCCATGTCTCCATAGTCCACCAATTTGGCAGAGTCCAATTTTTAGTGGTTCAAACTTTGAAAGTTCATTTTGATGGTGAGTCATTTTCAAATGTTCAGGCCTTAAAAACTACTAATTCATAAGCGAGAGCACATCAATTAGCCAAAAAGAAATTTCTAAACCTACCATCTTCAAAGCCTTGAGTACCAAATGAACAAGGAGACATATAAAAACAATATCCATAGTTATTTCTTATCAACAAGAATGTTTAAGGAAAAGTTAGAAGGAACCTTACCTCATCAAACAGTTTTTGATATGATAAAAGTTTGACTCTTGATGAAGGAAGCGATGGCAAGTGTTCATCCACACCCCCAACAACCTGCCATCACATATAAACAGAACTTGTTGCTACAATAGAAAATTATTCAGTTCACTCACGGCTAAGACTTTTCAAAATCAATTCTGTAAGTACGCACCACTATCAGTTGTGCAGATGGAATCTCAGATATAAAGCTCAAAAGCTGCAAGTTTCAAGAGGATATATAAGGTATGGTAAATCACAAGTGATGGTCTTATTCATACTTGTAAGTAGAAGTGAAACAATTCCACAAAGACTATATAAAATCAAGAGGATAACCCATAATAAATATCAGCAGCATTTCACTTAACAAAAAAGCACATGCAAAGAGCTTCCACTTTCAACAATAAAAGGAGAAATATCACTTCACATTTTCAGAACACAGTTTTATCAATCTTTATACAACCAAAACATTTCAGAAATCTAGAACGAATGATTTTCAGAAATATTATAAGCAAATTGCACCACAAAAGAGATATGGACCTAGCGAAGGGAGGGGAAAAAAAGAAAACTCAACTCATCTGAAAGCTTAATCAACATGCAGTAGGCATGTCAGTTTCATTCATGCAGCTCAGTCAGTTTCAGTCATATAGCCCACTGAAGATAAGAAGTTTTTATTGAAGTATAAATGAAAGGTATGGCAATGTGAAAGGAGGAACTTAACTTACAGTGTTCAAAGTTTCTGGAACACAAAATATAGCCTGCACATCAGCATGATTCACAACATACTTAACTGCCTCAGGACCTGCATGTCAAATTATGTACTGTCAATATTAGCGGGAAAGTCCAGCAAATTTGCAACTGAACAGTCAAATACACACCAAGAGTGTCATATAGGGGAACCGAGATATACGAATATGCAGCACATGCGTGATCGACAATCAGCCATTCTGGTCTATTTATAAAATACAGTCCAATGCGGGCTCCCTGTTGAGTAATAACTAAATTAACTAGAGCACTTAACTATTAAGTACAATATTAAGTGGTTATAAGAACAAGCTGATAGAAATAAGAAGCAGAACACACATTCTGCAAGCCATTAACTTGAAGTCCAGAACCTATTGCTTCCCTGGCAATGCCTGCTTCTCCATATGTCATCCATGTGTATCTTAGACCCATCAAGAGAAAGAACAGCTAAAAGTCACATAATCCGCAAAGTTCAGTTAACTATAAAATGAAAATGTACAATCAAAAACTCACTCTCCAACCCTTCCATCAGGTTGAACCCGCGTGCCCAAATAGTTGTAATCAGAAAAAGTTTCAACAGCACGACTATCGATAAACAACCGAAAGTAATATCAGTAGAGGAAAGATGAAAAACAAATCAGAGTCTTGTAGAAAGGTAAGCCATTTACGTAACGAATTGAAAAGAGCAATAATTTCAAGTAATTAGTTTAGAGAGAGAAAGGTTATCTTACACAAAGTTATCGTGCAAAGTACCAATCTCCGGGTGATCGGGGAACCTACTTATAAGCTTAAACGGAGAGCGAGCAGACCTGTACACATTCCACTTGCCATTTTGCAATTTCTCTGGTAAAACTACACTGTAGGTTTGGCTTAGGAGGCCTAATCAAGCAGCAGCAACAACAACAACACCTTAAAAATGAATAAAAAAACCAAGGACATTACAATAGATAGCAATTAAAATGTGACAGGATTACTGCTGTGTGAGGCGGTGAGGCTAGGATGGAGAGTGGAGGAGCGGTCAAGGGCGGCGGTGGGGAGGAGATGAGACTGGATGGCTTTGAGGCGCCGGTGAGCAGAGGAATCCATGATGTTCTCGAAATGAAGACGGGCACGCTTTCCCGTGCAGTTACGTTTTTGATTGTTTAATATAAAAAAAGAAAGTCAAACACTGAAGATCATCTCTGGCCATTCCATGAAAAAGTCAATATTATCATAAGTTTGGAGATTGAAAGCATAGCAGATAGCGTAAATGCCTGTTTGGTGTCGGAGGTTGAAAAAGTATGTTTTTAACTGCAAAAGTTATTTAAAAAAATATTTAGTTTAAAAATTTAAAAATATTTTTAAATAAAAATAAGTATTTTAGAAAATAAAATACAACTTTATTATAAAATAAAATATAGTTAAAATTAATAAAAGTAATTTTATTTTTATATTATCAATCAGTATATTATATGAAATTTTTTATAAAAAAATTATTGATAACTAAATGATTAACTAACTTTTAAAAAAAAATATACCGTAAAAAACTCTATTAATAAAATTTATACTAATATAAGCCTATTCAAACCAGCACTAAAGCTCTGTAGGAAGAGAATTGAAAGAGAAACTTGGGTCAGTTTTTGTTTAATAGTAATTTGAGAAATGGGGATTTTAATGAAACCAATACCAATAATTATCCTACAATGTCTATGTCTAGGTTAAGAAGTTCTTTTTAAGCCATTTGCATACACTATGGCTTATTCTGGTCGCTCAATTGTTTAAGCAAAATAACGACATTTTATTTAGAAGAATTAGACCTCGAGCAGACTTGGGCCTGAGTAATTCATACCCGGACTCAATTAAAAAAATATTATTTTATACATTTAATTTATAAAAAATTAGCAAGACTGGCCCGTTGGCATCCCTAATCCCGATCTTACATCTTTGGCCTCATTTTGCATAACAATTAGAAGTACAAACGTCATTATCTCATAAAACTTGAAATATACATATAGAATCCAAAAAGTATGGTGGGCATTTGAAGACTACTTAGAGATGACTTTAATGAATCTGTTCAGTGAAGCAAAAAGGCCTGCTGCTTGGTTGAACAAAGTTGGTTCCTGCTCAGATTTCTCATGCACATTTCCAAAGATTATCTGCGGGGATCAGTAGTTTCATTTCAGGTCCCAGCTAACCTTTCAGTTACAAATGGAATGAGGACAAGATCTAACCTCCAGTTCTTCAGCATCAGGACGTCTATTGAATTCTTTGGCAAGCAGATATCTGTTAGGTCTATCCCTGTCATCATAAAAGACCTTCCAGGCTCTGGCAAGGAGAGAAATGAGGAATCAGAAAGAACAAAGCATATTTTAGTATAAAAGCTAAGTTATCTGAGATCATTTATGCTTGAATGCGGTCAGTTCAAGTACACGGGGAGAAAAGAAACAGCAAAACTAACCCTGGGTAACACCTAAAGACAGCTCCCTCTGGCAGAGGTCTCATTGAGTAAACTGTGGTGAAAGTGCTTCAAAACATATTAAAGTACACAGTTGGTTAGTTGTCAGTGGTATGATAAAGTTCTTCAGTTAATTAGAGAAACAACACTTCACCTTAGAAAGTAGCGCCTCAAATTACGAACATTAATCCCGACTCCGACATCCTCACTGATGAGACGTGGATTCCACATGATGAGAGGCCTCGGCTACGAGTATATGAGGCGGATGTACCATCAGCTAAACAATTATTCGAAATGCAAACTGGAGTACATTGATTCTTTGTACAGGTTAGGCAAGAATTTGTATGACCATTGTTCTTATGTAATGCAAGCCTGAGCTCCGTTGAAACTAAATATGTGACATATATATGTTCCCTTGACGAATTATGCAATTTTCCAATCTATTTGTTTCCTTTTATAGACAAGTCGATGAAGCAGACAACAGGAAATCCCTATTTTTCTCATAATGTTATTTCAGGCAGCTCAAAGACGAACAAAAGTACCACCAACTCAATAGTGAGACCAGACTCCAATTTTACATTTTATGAAAGTTTAAACGTTCATACTGGATAACCCTGCAACTGAAAGCTTTAAAGCTGTCGTCCCAACTAATTTAGAAGTGAGAATTAACTATGGTGTCATCGTACAAAACAGTCTCACTTGATTTGCACACCAAGAAACCTTCTTGAAATCATCATACATGTGCAATTATCAGAAATTAAAACCTCATGAAGAGCAATACTTGCAATGAAGTATGAACAGGAAGTAAGTTAGATACCGGTTCACCTGAGAGATCAGATGCAATCCTCTTTACAGATTCCAACATCTGATAATCAGGGACAACCATGACCACAATCTCATCTTCACTTTCCACAGGTTTCCGGTCACTTAGACTGTGACAATATTGAGGAAATAAGTTTAGTACATATTTCAATGCAAAATACTACTCACTACTTACAACAGATATACCATACAATTGAATGCCTATATAACTGCTACCCACTTGTACATTTTATAACACTTGGAATTGCAATGCATAAAAGTGTTACATGAAGTAATTGATCCAACTTGAAAAGAATTGGTTCAGAGAAATTGAACATCTATTGGAAAATTGTTCAATAAGGACAATACCTGGAGAATCCAAAAGCAGCATCTCTCCACTGGTATTTTAGAAGCGCAGCAGCACCAGCATCAGGGAATATGGCTTTGACTCTCTAAGCATCAGCTGAATTAGTGGACAAGCAAAGTGATGCAGTACATAGGTTTTTAACAGCTTCACTGTTCATTTTGTAGTTATATAGTGTATTAAATTAAAGATACGATAGAGAATAAAACTTATGGAATAGTTGTGCCATGGTATAGCCACTGTTTTGAAAGCAAAATTCGACATGACCGTGGTGCAATTGATAACGCTGTTTACGACTTGGAACTCACAGAAAATACAATCGCCCAGAGACAAGAGCAGTGACGGAGTCAGAAATTTAAGATAGGAGGGCTCAAATATTTAATTTTTTTAAATTTTGAGGGGCTCAATGCACCACTGACCCCCAAATAACTCCGTTCTTGTATATATATATATATATATATATATATATTAAAAATAAAAAATATTTAATTTTTTTAAATCTTGGGGGACCCAATGCACCACTGGCCCCCATGTACCTCCGTCTCTAGACAAGAGTGTTATCAGGTTTTCTAGGAGTTTGTCAGTGCAAAGAATGGCTAGAAAAGATTCAATATACAGAACTAAATCAGACGTTAGAAGAGAATCCATGTGTGAGGCAACAAACGTGAAGAAAAATTTGGAAAATGTCAGTAATGTTTTTGGAGAGGGTTTGCAACATTTAAAAACTGAAAGAGATAGAAATGTGCAAAGACTCGATCAAAGAATAACTCTCCAGTAGAAAAATAAACAAGGTCGACTCATAAAAGATAGGAAATAGCCTAATCCGAATCAATAACAAGCATCTGCGGCGGCCTACCGGCACACCAGAATTTGGCCTAGATCCAACCTCTTACCAAAGTGCTAAGGGGTAAGCTACTCAAATCTTGTTAAACACTTTAGATATAAATACTAAAAAATTGTTTATATCCCAATGTGGGTCAAGAATACATAACTTTGATCAACAAGTAAAGGAGAAGGCCATTTATCCAACAATCCCCTACTAAATGGCTTGCTAACTTTGAAGTTTCTGGGCAAAAAAAGGGTTATATACTTAAGCATCAATTTCTTTCGATTGAATTCATGCCTAGTGATGTGAGGCAACAGCTTAGTTAATAAAGTGAATTTCTCTTGAACTTTATAGACTAAGAATGAGACCCTCACAATTCATATTATACCCTTAATTTCGGCAAATTCTGCAATAAAAAGAAGATAAATCACAACAAGCACTTTTTATGGCCTTGCACATACCTTAAGTACTCACAAGTGCTTTAGAAAGATGACCTAATTCTTTCATAGAAGGAGGCCTCACCATCACACTCAAGTAAGTGATTTCTCCAAGTCTATCACCCTACAGACTCCCCATTAAGGGTTGTGAAACCATTAAGAGCCAATATGACTCAACCTCTGCAAAATTGTATCTATCAAGTCCATTATATTATGACCATCACAATGGGCTATGAATCTTATAAAAATCAAGCGGTCAATCTATCAAATCCGTCTCTCCAGGACTGTCTAAATAACAGGGCTATGGATTCATTAAGAGCTTGAGGCTCAACCTCACTTAAAAAATAACTAGACGCCATAGGGATGAGAATTTTGTGCACATTGAGGACTCATATGGCTTTGTTTGACCATAATATGATATCCATCATACTCTCTCAATCCATGGGTTTAAGCCTTATCCCCCTCGACGATTCAAAAATTACTTTCCTTGTTGATCCTTTATTGAAAGGGTCTATCATGTTCGTCTCGTATCTCATATACTTCGAGAAAATTACTTCATTTTTTATGATTTGTTTGATTGCACTATGTCTAATGCAAATGTGTCTTCTTTTGTTATTGTACATGCTATTTTTTTCTATCCCAATGGTTGCTTGTGAATCACAATGTAGGAAAACGAGTACATTTGGTTTCCCCACAATGGCATATCTGCTAGCAAGTTCCTCAACAATTCAATTTATTCACTTACCAAATGAAGAGCAATAAATTCAAATTTCATAGTAGAGCGCATTATACATGCTTGTTTTGTAGATTTCCATGATATCAGCTCCACTCAAAGTAAAGACATAACCGCTAGTAGAGCAAAACTTCATCATTGTTAGATACCTAATTTGCAACACAAAATCTTTCTAACATAGCAAGAAATTTGCTAGAACACAAACATCAGTTCATAGTTCCTATAAGATATTTTAACAAGCGATAAAGTGCATTTCAAGATTTACTACTCAAATTATGAGTATAATGACTTAATCTACCAAAAACATAAGCTCTATGACTTAGTATAATTTATGAGGAATACAACACTTCCTATAATTTTAGCATACTCGGCTTGTGAAATACTAGAACCTTTGTTCTTCTTGAGAGGTATATTAGAATCATAGGGAGTTCTCCCAGTCACAACGGCAAAGCAACCAAACTTTTTTAAACAATATGGGATTGGCATAAAAAAGAAAGCATTTTTGGTTTTCCTTATTTTAATACCAAGAATCACATCAGCTTCTCCTAAATCTTTCACATCAAATTGAGAAGATAAAAACATTTTGGTCTTATTGACCACACCCACATTAGTACCAAAAATGAGCACAACATAATGGCATATAATCACAAAATTTGATCCAATCATTTTTTTTAATAGTAGCAGTTTTGGTCACAGGAGAGCAAGTCTCAAAATAGTAGATGCCTTTCTTTTGATTATGACCTATAACCACCAATCTAGCTTTAAATTTTTCTATAGTTCCATCAAGCCTCATTTTCATTCTAAAGATCCATTTCATCTAATTGGTTTACAACCCTTAGGCAAATCAACTAAGTTCCAAGTATGGTTTGTCATTATTGAATCAAGCTCACTTTAATGGCTTCTTTCCAAAAGCTAGCATCTATGGAAGTTAGTCTCTTCATATGTCTTACGATCTGCCTCAATTAAAAAGACAGAAACGATTCCTCATTTATTCGATCAAGATAATAATTTTCAACTAAGAAAGCAGTAACAAAATCCGATCCAAAACTTCTTTCAATTCTTTACCTCTTACTATTCCTAGGTTCATTTGTATATTTACTTGAAACAAAAGTAGAAGCAGGCAAAGATAAATACATATAAATAGCATTAGAAGGACCAACAACATCACTATCATCATTTTTCTTCAAAAAATTTTACATCTTTAGATTCACAAATAGAATTATCACTCAAAGAAATGAATCTATACGTGGCACTATTGTGAGCATAACCAGCAAACACGATCAATAGTATTAGGCCTAGTATTTTTCTTTCTAAATCCTGGTAAGCTAACTTTGGCCAGACACCCCATACTTTCAAGTAATTAAGGTTAGGTGCAAATCCTTTCCATAGCTCATATAGGGTTTGACTAACTTTTTGCGAGGAATTCTATTAAGAATATGACAAGCAGAAATTATCACTTCCTCCCATATATTGTTAGACATACCAAAACTTAAGAACACAACATTCATCATTTCCTTAACTACAATTACGTCGTTTTGTTAGGGTGCATAAGGAGCATTAGCTTCATGTATTATACGATTCTTTTCACAAAAATCCTTTAAAAACTTAGTGTCATATTCTCCACGATTGACAAACCTAAGTTTCTCGATTTTTCTATCTAATTGATTTTCTACTTTCGCTTTGTATTTTAAGAACATCTCTTCAGCCTTATACTTGGAACTTAGGAGGTAAACCTTGATGTATCTCGAATAATAATCAATAAAAGTTAATGATATTTTTTATTCCATTTAATAACATAGTTCTTAAAATAAGCTAAATCTGTATGTATCAACTCAAGCAACTTTGCGCATCTAGTTGTTACATATTTAAACAGTTTTTAGCAAACTTTACTTTTACACACATAAAGCACTTAGAAAAGTTATCATCCACAACATTTACCAAATTCATGTTTCTAAGCCTCTTAATAGAAAGAACATTTAATGTCCTAGCTTAACATGCTATAAATTAATAGATTTAGCAATATAAGCAAACACAGTAGAAGAGTTAGCATTGAAAGAACGAGAAACAATGTTCAGTACAAAGAGTCCATCAACTAAGAACTCCTTTCCCACAAAGTCGCCATTTCTAGCAATTACGACCTTATCAGCCTCAAAAACAATTTTCAATCCATCCCTATTAAGCAAGCTAATAGAAACTAAGTTCCTACGCTAGGAGGCGACACACAAGACATCATTCAGAGCTAAAATTTTTCCAGAAGTAAGTTTAAGGAAGATCTTTCCCTTACCAAGTACTCCAATAGTTACAGAGTTTCCAATAAAGACACATTCTCCATCTGCAGCATCCTCAAACTGGTGGAGCAACTCCTTATTGGCGCAAAGATGCTTCAAAGCACCAATATGCAACACCCAGGCAGTTTTGTTCTCTACCAGGTTAGCCTCCACAACTACAGGAGCTATAATTTCATCCTTTTCAGCAAGGTTGACTTGAAGGGTAGACTAAGCAATAGGCTTCTGATCTTGATTTTGCTAGCCTTTACAAAGATGGCACCGATATGCCTTATGGCCTAGTTTGCCATAGACATAGCAAGTCAGCTTATTCTTCTAAATTCCTCCATCACCTTTCTTGAATTGATTTTGCATTTTTTGTTGCCCATTCTTTTAATTCTTCTCGCCGTTGACTTTGAACCTATCCTAAGAAGTACTAGCAAAAGACTCAACTAAGTTAGCTTTAACAGAAATAGAAGAAACAAAATTGAGCTTATCTTTAAGGCGATTAGCCTCCTCAGTTCTCATATTACTAATGAGCTCCTAGAGATCCATTTGTCTCTTCTTGTACTTCAATTGATTTCTATAATTGCTCTAAGATGGTGGAAACTTCTTTAACAACACTTTTGCTTACAATGTCTCACACATCTTCATGCCCTCAATTACCACATCATCCACAAGGTTCTTATATTTGTGAACTTGCTTCATCGTTGGCTTGTCCTCCACCATTTGAAATTGCAACTATTTACCCACTACAATTTTTTTCTAGCATCATCTGCCCTATACTTCTCTAAAGCGTCCCGAATAACCTTAATAGGTTTTTGATTCACAAAGAAATCAAATAGAGAGTTGGTCATATGGTTTAGCAAATGTCCTCTGACTGTTTTATTATCCTTTTCATGTTTAATCCTAGCTTCTTCTTCAGTGGGTGTGTTAGGGGTTTTTAGAGGTTGTGGCTTTAATAGACAAAAGATCAGTGAATAACATATAATCTACTTATGATTGTTTAAAGAAAATAGGCAATTTTTGGGACCAATATTTGTAGTTGGTTCCATCCAAAGGTTTAAGTTTAGAGAGGTCAAGTAATATTTTGTTCAATGATACAACCATTGTAGATTTCTACTGTGAAATGGTGTTGCTTTCAAATTGTGAATAGTTGTGATGTGGTATAGCCATTGCTTTGAAAGAAAAACTTCGGCATGACCGTGGTGCAATTGATGATGTTGTTTACTCTCCGAGGTTAACACAACTAGTCTACGAACTCGTGCACTCAAGATTGAAGACTTGGAACTCACAGAAAATACAATCGCTTATAGAAAAGAGTGTTATAAGTTTATCAGTGCAAAGAATAGCTAGATTCAATATACAGAACCAAATCAAAAATTAGAGGAGAATCCGTGGGTGAGGCAAAAAACGTGGAGACAAATTCGGAAAATGTTCGTAACGTTTCTAGAAAAGGTTTGCAACATTCAAAAACTGAACTCTTTAGTCCGGGAGGCACATGCGGATTTGACCTAGGTCCAACCTCTTACCAAAGTACTAAAGAATAAACTATTCAAGTCTTGACAAACACTGATTTCAATATAAAGACTAAAAAATTGTTTATACCCACCAATGTGGGACAAGAATACAACACATTTAGTAAACAAGTAAAGGAGGGAGCTATTTATCCAACTTATAGTCTCTAAATACTCTTTCCTTTTCATTTTGTCCGGTCTTACCATTGTTTAGAAATCAACTCGCAAAGCTTGGATTCACTTATATTAAGGACCTTGGTTCTGTTAATTAGATCTTAGCAAACTACGATATAAAGTTGGAGAGAGAGTGAACCTGACATCCTGTTTCTTCAATAAGTGTGTCTAAGAAAATCCTTGACAGTTCCCAAAGTTCAGCTTGGGCACCTTCATCATCTAGAAACTGCAGTTGAGGAATCAAGAGCTCGACCTACAAAAGATAAATTTGAGCATTACAATGCAGTTTATTTTGTGTATACAAAAACTTTTTTTTTCCCTTTTCCATTTTCACCTACTATGGCTCTCATTCCTCCTGAAGACACAAACAATCCACTTGATTCGCTAGATTGCCTGACTGCACCCACCAGGTCAGAAGGCAGGCAGCTGAAATAGACATAAATTTATACCATTAAAATCTTTTCTTCCATACTCATAGTACATAATAGGCGAAGTAACATGATATCAAGAATCAAAATCATTTCTACAACTCTGGTTTTTTAGACATGTTAAAAGACATACATAGCATACACAGAAAACTTTTGGCTGCCTTCAATGGACTAATCAAGTTGAACGAGTGATTTTCTTATAAATGGAATCATGACCACATGACCAAAATAATCTTATTCAGAAAATAAGGTGGTCAATCTACAAGGAATAAAGTGGAGGACATTTATTTTAATGAACTGATAATTCCATGAAAAATCACGAGACTCGGTACTGGAATTGACCGATATCTAATGAGAATCAAGTATACGTCATTTCCCAACTAATTTCACCCCATTGCCAATAGAAAACGATTGTGAACCTGTCATCTTCTGGACTTGTTTGTTGCTGTGTTTGAAACTGCGAGGTGGCGTATTCTGGACTATCTTGAGGAGGGTCACCTTGGAATTTCTCAAACTTTGCAAAGATTCTAGAGCTGGTAAAGGTTCTGTCTTGTGAACTCCAAATGAAGCCATTGAATTTGGGGTGCGGAAAAGATAAGGCAAAGTGAGTGGCTGATGTTGAATTGCTAAATGTTTTTGAAGCGAAGGAGCAGCAGAAGGAACAACATGTAATCGGAGCAGCCATCAAAGATAACTACGTCACCAGCTGCCAAAAACTTCCTAAGTCGTGGACTCTCTTACGTTCCTCACAAAGAACTTTACTATTTATTTGCTGGGAAAGACAATTGTTGATGTCAAACAGCAAAATCTGCCGCTTCATCAACAAACAACATTTTCTCATTTTTATACTACTTTTAAGATTATATAGTTATAATTAGAGAATAAATTAACTATAAAAATTTTAGGTAACTTGAGAACATGTAATTTTATTTTTGCAGTTGGTCAATATATATTATCTTTATAAGAGTAGTTACTAGCGCTGGACACAAGTCAGGGAGATTGTTAGCCTTTATAGACTGACACATCTATATCAATCTTATTGTCTTTTGTTTATGTGTGATTTTCATGATATGTACATTCTAACTTTGCTTTAATTTTCTATTTAAGACCATATTTTTATCACACGTGTTAATATGGAAATGATATGGGTATTTTTGTTTCACAAGTTACATTAGTTAAATAACCTACCTATTGATTTTATTTTTCCTTTTGATAAGCCCCCTTGAGCTTTAGTATCTTTTCTTTTTGTGTTAACCACATTACATGCTTTTAGCTTATACATTAAGTCTCAAGAAAAAAAAAATCATCCCATCATAGCATAAATACAGTTTATCATCTCCATACACTTCAATCTCATGTTACCGTAAGCAGAAAAATGTAAAAGCGATGAACAGAATGAATACTAAATCTGAACTAACCAAGCAGTAGAGCAATAACAAAGAAAAAAAGTCTAACAGACAAGATAAATGAGTTCAACAATAACAGTAGAAGCTGAAATAAAGATGAGCAAACAAAATGAAGACTCTCGGATGTAGAAGTTGGTGGTGAATATCTGGTCAAACTCAAGCTCTTTGATGTTGGCTCTGGCCTTCTACCTTATATCTCTTCTTACCCAGCTGAATGATTGCTCAAGTTCGTTAGGATTTAGCTTCAACTTCAACTCTCGATTTCTGCCTGTCCCAAACTTTTACCTCTCTGCTATGTTTCTTTCTTCCACACCCATGTTTCTATTCTTTCTTCTCTCAGTCGAAGCTCTGTTTCTTCACCTCCCTTCTCTCTATCTATTCTTTCTCCTAGTCTACCCCTCTAGCCCTTGATCCCTCTTTTCTTTTCTGTCTAGCCTTTCCCTTTTCTATTTAAAGGTCGAATCTAGGTTTAGGGGTAAGTTTTATCTGCGCCATCAAAGCCTTGCATGCATTACACATTAGACTGCAAAGGGAATGGAGTCACGAGTGTGACTCATTGTCACCTTGTGTAGTCATAGTCATGGGTGTGACCCATTGTCACACCCTCGTGACCACGTAATTCAAGTGTCACACCCGTGACTTACATGGTCACAGGTGTGACCATGTAATTAAATGTGTAGCCATGCAATTAAAACGTGTGACCATGCAATTAATGTGTGTGATATGCAATTAACGTGTCACATCCATTTTCATGAAAAATTCTTCTAATTTCTATGCAACATTCACAAGACAATCCAATTAACATTCATACAATATTCACACCATTTTCACTCAATTCACCACAAATTTGGATTTACAACACAAGAATTTGTAACCAAAATTAAGGTATGAATGCAAGCAAAATTCAACAAAATTAGACACAACAATTCTCCCACACTTAAACTATATTTGTCCTCAAGCAAAATAAAAAATACTAGACTAAACAAGAACAAACAATGAAAACAATATTTTTCTAAATAATGGTCAAAGATATCAACGATCATTTCAATAAACACAACCTGAGAACTTGAAACTCATAATACTCTACAGATAGACTATTCTCTGCATGCTTAGCCAAAATCAACAAGTACTTCATCTCAAAGACCATTAACAAGTGTAATAGAAACTTACTCCACTCTCCATCTTCTCAAGCATTTAAAGGTAGAATATATATTCACTCATCGTTTATTTCATGTAAGGCATCTACCATAAGCTTGCTTACCAATCCAATCTCCACCACTCATATCAAACACAAACATTAATCCAAAAGTCTTTATTTTGGTTGTAAATGGGGATGTGCTAAGGATAGGAAAATAGAAAATTGCAATTTTAAACCAAAAACGAATTGAGCATTTAAAATAATATAAAATAATGAACCATAAAACTCAATTCTTTCCTCTCATTTAACAAAATTAACGCTCCCCATTTTTGCGTCTCTCCTTTTCTTTTCATTTTCTAGTCATCTTCTCTTTCCTTTATTTCTTTTATATTTCTATTTCTTTTCTTTTTTATTTCTTTCTCCTTTTTTATTATTTATTTATTTATTTAAAACAAGAAAATCAAAAGAAGAAAAATATAGAGGAGAGATAATTACTACAATCATACTCATTTCTAATGCAATATGCTATGATCCCCCACACTTATTCAAACAATTACTTCATAAACATAGGAATAACATTTTAAATGCTCAACTTGCCTTATGATAGGTTCAAAAAAAGATAAATAATTAAGGCAAAGGCTCATATTGTGGGTTTAAAGAAAGAAAAGGTTCTATGTTAAGCTCAATGGGGCTCACTAACGTTAACATTATGGTGACTTTTTAAGTAAAAGAGGTCAATCCTATTTGTCTTCTTCATTTCAACATTTGCATAAAATTATGTGATCTTAACTAGTATTTGCAAGCAAGTTCTATAGTTCCTCAATCATGAAAGAACGCTCTTAGAAAAGAATACTTGAATTTGGTATTGAATATTTCAAAAGGATCAAATTCTTACCATTTTATAGGCCTAATCAACCTAAATTCCCATGTATCAATTTGCCAATAAAAAGTGACATTCATCTATCACAACAAACTAATGTCATTTTAAATGAAATCAAAGTTAATCAATCTAAGCATGCAAGTATACTCATTCACTCATATTGTGCATTTTTAATCCTGATCAAGTTTATTTCATGACCATGCATCTCTAGCTATTAATTGGGAAAACAAACACACAACACACAAATAATAATTATTTTCTCTCTTTTTTTAACTAATACCCCCTAATACTTAAATATCACACTATTCTTAATGTGATAAAAAAAATGTAAAAGAGGGGTAGCATGAACAAGGACGAGCATTAAACTAAAAGAAATTAAACTAACAAGTAGTAAAAATAGTAAAAAGAAAAAGAATAGAAATACGATACAAAGGTGTGGGTGATGGCTACGTTGACGCGGTGTGAAGTATGGCAATAAGCATGGCGTACTACATTGAGGAGTGGTGAATAGCTACAAGGAAGAAAAATAGAAAAGATTAAAAAGTAGGCCTATGCACATTGTAACACCCACATACTCCTGGGAGGATATACAGATGCCACCTAAAACAATACTGAAACAATCCAAAACATGTTAAAGCATCTCCAGAAACTCAAGTAACATACATTTCATTTCACAGGTTGGTTCATATTCAAAACATAACATACACATGGTACTTATCACATACAAGCCTTAAATCCAAATCCAACTTGAACTAAGGTCATTACAAACCATCAAACAAAATACAAATTCCAATATGTCTCATTACATTAAATACAACTCAAAAACAAACTGAACATTTTCAAAACAAAACACAATCTCCTTGGCCACTGTTGTTGGACCCCGTCTCCGAGGCCCAACATTCGAAAGAATGAAAGCATAGAAGACCCATGACTGACAACATACTAACCACAAAAGGGAAAACTTGCAATAGAAAATTTGAATGGCTTGTTGAGAAAATTGTTCCTTAAGTTCTAACGATCCCAACGCCACTGAAAACACTCAATTTGATCTAGAAATGAAGAAGATATGGTCAAAGTACTGTCCTAAAGAAAGCAGTCAAAACTGAACACTCTACCGACTTCGTGTCAGAAATTGAAAGTCTAGGAGGCTAAATTGCCAATTGGTTCCTTCATAAAACTTGTAGATCTATGTCTCTAGTTTAATTTAAAACAAGAATCGCCTCGATCGGAGCTCTATAGCTCAAGATATTTCAAAATTTCCGAAGCATAGTCAGACTTTAATGACCGACCATCACACTTTG
>JANVCQ010000007.1:8851493-8862220 GCA_025531925.1 Erythroxylum plowmanianum
CATGCATGAGTGAGCCAAAATTTGCAAGAGAAGAGTCTCATTTTTGGTTCATTTCTTCTAAGAAAATCTCCTCCAAAACATTTCTTTTACTTTCCCATCAAAGGATTTTGTTAACCAAGTTGTACTGGAAGAACAAGAGGTAAATCAAATTGGTTGAGGACACAACAATAAGGAGAGGATAGATTGACAAAGGAAAGGATTTAAAAGCAAAGGCTTTAGATATAAGAAGAAGGAGAAGATAGTGTAGCGAGGAATTAAAGTTGTAGCGAAGGAGTCGGTAATATCACTATCTTGTTTATGTTTAATATTATCATTATACCATATCATATATAGATTGGCATGATGTTTTGGATATATTGCTTCCACTGTAAATAATATTTCTAAAAAGTTTTGGAATTTTCCAGTTCTCCAAATATGGCATGCTTTCTTTTTCTGATCCAACACTCATTTATGCATATATATCAACATATGGATTATGTACAATGCTTTCTCAATGACAATCCCGGGTATATTTCCATTATTCTCATCACATGATCATTCATATGCCAACACTCACATAAGTATAATTTGACCTTAGGTTTACACCTTAATAAAACAAATTGAATCTAAGTTTTTAACTCAATTGATCATTCCAGATTTTTCTAAAAACTTACTTTCGGGTCAAGTTTGCAGGATCATTATGACAAGGAAAATGGAGTAATTAGGCAACACTTTTGTCTGACATTTCTAATGACACTATAATCATACAATTGGATTCAGTATACTGAAAGTTATACTCAAAATAATTTGTACTATTCTTAAACTACAACAATACTCTGTATTCAACTTCAAGCCAGATTTTGGAATTCTCAGAGACATAATTCAATTTCAATATCTTCATGAAAAACATAGAAATATATCTCGAGTTTAATATAAAATTAAAATCATACTTTTTGGATATCTACAGATTAAGATATGACTAAAATACATATGCATGTTATGTGAAAACCCTGCATCTGTACATTTTCTAGCACTCTTCATCATCATTTTCATCTTAGTTCATCTCTTTTGCTTAGTCTATCTCTTTTAGCTTATTTCATCTTAATTCTTACTTCCATTTCAGTTCAATTTCAATCATAAACAAATATACTCTATGTTTGATCATAATACTAAAAATAGAACACATACATATATATACATTCATCATCGACTTTCTACACTTAGTACTCAAGTTCTAGTCAAAATTTGAAACTTATAAAGACGTAATTTGAATTCGATGTCTTCATAAAAAATGTAGCATTATGTCTCTAATTTAATCAAAATAAAAAACATCTAGTTTGGATATCTAAAGAACAAGTTATGGCTAAAATACAGATGCATAATTAGTGGAAAATGCTATAGTTAACATTTTTCTATCACACTTTAAATACCATTACCATTTTATCTCTAAACTTTCATCTTAGTTCTTCCCTTTTCAAGACACTACACTTTCCTTTTCTCTAACTTCAAATCTCAATCCAATCCATGTCTAAAACAACCAATGATCCACGTTTTTATCCATCAAAAATAGAACATAACAATATCCATTCACAAATCAATTTTTCTGCACTTCTTTCTACATCTTTAATGATCATCATAAACACAAAAACAAGACATTAATCTACCCACTTTACTCATTCATGTTTTAGCATGTACCCGTCCTCATTTTATGATCATTTAACTCTGAACTAATATCAAAACATGTTTCATTCATTAAATCCATGAAGATTGATAGGTTATTTACTTGATTTACCTAAGGCTTCTTCAATCACTATGAATCCCTAGCTCCTCCATCATATACAATCATCACCAATTTTAGGTGGAACAGATTGCTTTTTTTAATAACAATATGGAGAAGACAACAAATCTTGAAGAAACAAAGTGAAAGAGTTGGACAAAAATCAACATGATAAGGGTAAGAGTGAGATATCTGTGAGTGAAGAAGAGAGCAAAGGATGAATATGAAGAGAAGGGGCATGTATAATTTTTGACAAGTGAAAGACCATTAGACGGTCTTTAATTTGGGTGAATAAAATTGTGAGTGTTGAGTGGCAAGTGTTGTGACACTTGTCACTTGCCACTTGTCCTCTTTTTGTGGTCTCCAATTGGCTCTTTTAAAAAGCTAGTCCATTTGTCTCAAATTTTTAACCCAATTTTCTCCCAATTTTCAATGACACTTGTCATTAAGTCCCAATATCATTTATAAAAATTTCCACTAGCATTTGACTCTTATTTCTACTACTATTCATCAATTATTTTGCCATTTGGTATTTTTCCTAGTCCAAAAATACCCTTAAATTTTAGAAAATTTTCATATTTCACCAAAAATTCTAAGTCACTACTTATACACTCCAACTCAATTTTTAAGACACATAATCCATAATTCACTTAATCCATAATTGATATTATAAGTTAATTAAAACAATCATTTATACCCAGAAAATGTCAAGTGAGTGCATGAACAATTCATTATAATGTGTGCAAATTTCAAGTGTGTGTATGCTAACATTATGCATGAGCATGAAATGCATTTTTCTAATCTCTCATTATTATTTCTTAATTACAGAAATCTAGGGTTCTAACCCTTAATATGGTAATGAGATATTACATGAATCCTTTATTATCTACTCAATTACCTCTGAATACCTCAAATTATACCCAATCATCACCCTATGAGTAACCCCTAAAAGGCACCGATGAATGGAGTCAAAACATAGGATTAGTATCCGAGATATTCTTGAGCACCTCAAGTCAAAGGATACTCGCATCATTGCTATGATAACACTATCATTGACACTAGAATAGAATATCCATAAGATTGTAGTAGGTTAATCCAATGTACTTACTACCCTTAGTAAGCATCCACATGTTAACTCTAAACAACTCATGTCTATAGCTTTTGAGATCCACTGCTTGATCTAATCAAGGAGTATAACATATGCTAGTCTATCCAGAATAATGATATCCCATCTTATTAACCCTATGACTAGAGAAAGTTTAAATACTAACATAATTACATATGATAAGCATCTCATTATCATAATCTCATCATGATTTCCTCCATGCTATATTTTGTGTCAAGGACTTCATTAAATCAATTTAAGATTAACATCAAATCCATAAATGTATAAACATATAAATATTGAAATAATGAAAAATGTCTTTATTAATCATAAAATGATTTGTACAATAAATGTTAAAGGTTATTACCTTTAGAGAACTTTTTTAACACAATCAACTTCAAAGAACATCAAGGGAAAGAGATGCTTATTGACCAGAACTTGAATGATCACAGCCACTTTCATATAATGAATTAAAAGAGATTAGGAAAGAAAAGAAGGGTAATATTCCTTCACCAACCAAATGATCATTTCCTGGAATGTTAAAGGGAGTAGTTTCTTCTTAAAACAATTAACTTTAAGGAATTTTATATTGGAGCACAAAAATTATACTATTGATCTTTTAGAAATCAAAATGAGAAAAGAGAAATGCAAGAATTAGAAATACTGGGAGCAAAATGGAAATAGACTACTAACCACCGTAATCACTCATATAGTAGAATAATTGTAGTTTATGATGAAGATAACGTAAAGAAAGTTTAATATAAGATCTCTTATTAGATGATACATTTTAAAATTATATTAATACAAGAGTTAGATAAGGTCCAGGTAAGCTTTGTTTATACTTATAACTATGTTTTTCCAAAAAGTCACACTCTGGTCTAAGCTTAGGAATTTGCATTTGTAACACCCATATACCCCCTAGGAGGATATATAGTTGCCACATAAAATAGTACTAAAACAATCGAAAACATGCTAAAGCATTTCTAGAAACTCAAGCAACATACATTTCATTTCATAGGTTGGGTCATACTCAGAACATAATATACATATGGTACTTATCACTACAAGCCTTAAATCCTAATCTAACATGTCAAACAAAATACAAATTCCAATATGTCTCATTATATTAAATACAACTCAAAGACAAGGTGAACATTTCCAAAATAAAACACAATCTCATTGGCCACTGTAGTTGTCTTTGTTACAATCTTTAAACCTTCTTATTAGAACCTACAAGAACCATCGTGCTAAGCATAAAGATTAGTAGGGAAGTAACTAAACAAGATATAATTTGGCACTATTTCTAACAGTCGATTAACATTCACATATATAGAATCAGATCACATCTCAAGCAATCTTTAACTTTCCATATTAAAATGCAATCCAAACAATATGTAGCTTAGACCATAATATAACATATCAAAGCAGGATATATTGGCTATAGAGTAAAGCTTACAAGTATCAAAACATAATACCATAATATCATAATAGAACTGTGAAGTTCCATAATGAACTTGTCTGTATCAAAACAGTATCTGATTATATCAGAACATAATTTAGTTATTTCAGAACAGAGCTTAATTATATCATAACTGAGAAAGTAACAGAATACAAAACAAATTAGCCTGCTAATCCTTTTCGCAAAAGTGGGTAACAGGACTAGAACAGAAGATACCCATGTTTGGTATCTGAAACAGAAGAGACTTAAGTCTCTGAAACAAAAGACATATAAGTATCCAAAATCAAAGGACACTGGAGTGTCTAACACAGAAGACACCTTAGTTTCTGGTTATAAAAAACACCTTAGTGTCTGGTTACAGAAGTAGCTATAGACCCTTCTAAACATGCCTATTTACCCATGACTAGGACTTGGCAATTTTAAAATAAAACATTTCAAATTTCAGAATCACATATAAAAGATGTAGTGCATAACATATGTCTTTATTCCATTTTTCTTAAATTGAACATAATCTTTCATATCTAACAACTTAACATACCTCATGAACATAAACATTTGCAATAATGTATTAATAAATACATTATGTATTTACACATTACATATAAATACACAAAATTCCAATCCACAAACAATCATATTTAATTCACATCATATAAATCCTTTGAATCACATTTGTGCTCATAAGGACACATTCATCCTTGAACACACCATACATTTCAGCATTAGACATATTATTTACTAACTACACATTTCTTAAGTAATTACCTCAATTAACAATCCATAACTAAACTTAACTTTTACTCAATTAATCTAACCTCAATTTAAGTTCATTTCACACCTTAAACAAGTCCAATTAAGTCCCAATGTACCAAATAAAATGACCTAACCTTATATAGTTCAACAATTGCATAAAACCAATTTTTTTCACCTTCCTAACCATTTCCCATGATCGTGGGAATGTGCCTTATAAATCTCACAATCATGGGATCAGTCGCCCATAACTTTCAGTTTGTTTCAAAAACTTAACTTCTTCACTTCCATTCGATACACCTTCACCAAAGTCCATCATTTCATTTCAATTCTACCTTATTCATGTTTCAATACCTCATCAAATTCATGTCCAAACTAATTTAAAAATCATTCATTAAGCACCTCACAATCTATGATCTTTCAGGTATCAATAGCCAAAGCAAAAGCTATCAAATGAGTATCATGTTCTAGACCTCAATTCATCATCAATTCAATACATATTCTATCCAATTCAAGCATCAAATAATTCACATTATAGCATGAAATCAGCAGTTCCTTACCTTCTTAACTTCAAATTTTAACTCCAAAGAACCAGTTAATCTAACCCTTCCAAGCAATCAGCAAACATCTAAGATCAAGGTGCAAATTTTAGCACTAATAAGATAATAACACAGAAAGTAGTAGGACCTACTTCTTGTTGTAGTAACTTACAAAGATTCCTAGTGAAGATGATCCAAAATCAAGCAAAATTCTAGAAGTTGAGAGGGAGTAAGAGGTTTCAGTGGTGAGAGTAGTGAGAAGGTAGTAGAAACACCAAATGAGCTAGAGTGATTCAGCTCTTTCTTTGTAAGGTGTCCTAACTTTGAAGGGACACATGTCCTTCCATGAGGTGACCTACATGGCAAACATAGGAGTGAGCCACTTGTCTTCTTATCATGCTGCCAAATGCCATAACTTAATTAGGCCACTTTTCACTCAACCAATGCTACCAAATGTCAATGTATTAGCCATGCCAAATGTCACTAACTTATAGGCTTAGTCATCCAATTTTCCATGTACCAACTTGTCTTGACACGTGATATTTTCCTAGTCCAAATGTACATTTTGATACCTCAATTCTCTAATGGTGGATATTAATTCCAAATCACTAAGTATAAACCATTAGACCAAAATTTTAGACATATGCAATTTACATTCAAATCGTAGCTCAATTTTATCACCTATCACATAAGTGCTTTCATGAATATGTAACATTTCAACTAGGGTACAATTTGCGACCTCACAACATTCAATCTAAAGAAAGTGCTTTCATGAACATGTAACATTTCAACTAGGGTATAATTTGGGGCCTCACAACATTCAAACTAAAACTCTCCTCTACTCATCCTTAATGACTTTAATAACATATTTCATCCATATAAAGCTAAAGGGAGCAACTGCATTATGAATCACTCAAATGGTTTCAGGGATTATGTAGTAGATATAAAGGTAACGGATCTTAGAATGCAATGGAATTTCTACACACAGTGTAATAAATAAAAGGATAGATGGTTTTTTAGGAAAAAACTCGATAGAGCCTTATTCAAGGCTTATTTCATTATTCATTTATTCTCAAACCATTCGCTCATCTTGGTACACTTAACAAGATATGCCTTCATAAGAACATCTTTATTATGATGCAATAATTTTTTTACAACAATAGATGGCTTTAAGGAAGCAATGATTAGAGGAATCAATATGGATATCTAATGACATAAACAATTAGTTTGTGTTGAGAAACTTGCCAATGTAATCAAGGAGCTAAAGTTGTTGAATGACACGAGGATCAATAACGTATATCAACACTTTCTAAATGATAACGATAATAAAAGGGTATAAAGCCATCTTTGCCTACATCCAAAAAACTCAAACATTTAGCTAGAAGAAAAGGAAGTCCTTCAAAACTACATTCAAGCCATACACATCAATAAATCTTTATGAAAATAGAGATCTCGAGTGCTTTGGTTCAAGAATAGTACCCTTTATAAGGCAATAGGCATATAAGGGATAATATCTTGATTGCATAAGAGCTATTTAAAAACTACAATAAGAAAGACTATATTAAAAATTTTACGCTAAAGATAAACTTTTGTAAGGCCTTTGATTCCTTGGATTAGTCCTTTATCTTGAACACATTAAAGGCCTATGGTTTCCCTATAGTATTTGTGGGTTAGATAGAATAATATATCACTACAGATTCAGTTAGTGTGCTTATTAATGGTGAACCCTTTAACCTCATCAAAGAGGAAAATAAAATGAGATAAGAGGATCTAATTTCCTCTTACCTATTTACATTATGTATAACAAGGCTTATTAAAGTGATTTGTCTAAATCATGAATTTTAAATTCCATAATATATGTAAAAGGTTTAAGTCAATCAGCTTGCTTTTTGTTGATGACTTATTCGTGTTCTTTAAAGCTAATGTAGGTTATTTGAGTGCTCTTATATCATGTTTAAATACTTTAAAGAGGCTTTCAAGGATTGCTATTTTAAGAGGCTTTCAAAGATTGCTATAAATAAGGAGTAGATGGTGCAATGTAAAATGCCATATTGTTTTCCTTTATAACAGGTGTGAAAGTTGAACTATATACCTTAGCATCCTAATCTCTTTAAAGAAACCTTCTTACTTGGACCTTCTGCCTTTAATTAATAAGTTTTTTATAAGAGTTCAATATTAATACAATAAAACTTTTTTAATAGCTATAAAATTACAACTTATTAACTCAATTATGAATGGTATCCATATCAATTGTTCTTCCCATATGATCTTCCTAAATAGCATAATCAAAGATAGAGAAATTTTTTATAAAAAATTTCTTTGGTCCAACCCTAGTAATAACAATTTCAAGGCAAAGTTGAAATGGTAGGAAGTTTGTCACGTTAAAGTAACAGGATGAATAGGAATCATTCCCTTAAAAATAACCAGTAAGGTCTTTATAGTAAAAAGGATATGAAGGTTACTTAATGACAAACAATCCATGTGGGTTAAATGTATACATGAATACTACCTAAAGAAGGTTAGCTTTAATCTATTAAGTCTAAGTACAACTCTTATTAGATGATGGTGCACATCCTTATAAAGTAAAGCATGCATTCTCCTACAAACTAGGAAATGGAGAAACTACCTCCTTTAACTGACTTTATCTCAAGTGTTAGGATTATTATTAATAAGGAATATGCTTACGTCTAGACATCAGTGAATATAGTTAACTTCTCTAATGAATCCTAAGTTCATTTGGCACAAGTTAGTTGAGTACAAGCAATCCATTCCTTAAGCCTCTATTATCTTGTGGCTTACAATAAAAGGCAAGCTAAGCACATTAGATAGAATCTTAAAGTTCTAAATATGAATAGAGTTTGCCTTTTATACAATAAGGAACAAAAGACCATTACAATTTTATTCTTCCAATGTGCATACTCTTCCTACATTTGGACAAATATCTTTAACATTTGTAGCTTGTGTTGTCCTCCAATAGATTGGATGAACATCATAAATCGGAGATGCATAAAGCACTCTTTAAATGAGGCTGAACATATAGCTTATAAGATCTCACTAAATAACTTGGTTTATAGGTTAAGAGGAATAGGCGAGTGTTCCAAAACCAAATAGTCGAAAAGGAAATTATACTACGAGAGGTCATTGATAGATCAAGAATGCAGTTGATGTTTCACCAAGTGCACCTAAGTTGCAATAGGCATCTTAAAAGCAATTGAAAATTCCCATGGTGCCAGCTAGATCATCCCTATTAGCTTTTGGACAACTAATTGTATCTTGCAAACTTTAAGCTCGGCAGCTCTTTTTTGGTTAATGCTAGGACATATGATAGTTAGCTTAGTTGTTCCCTCAATTAGTGCATGCATTATTTATGCCTTAGGTAACATGATTTCCTTATAAATGCTGGAATCCAACCATGATCGAATCACTGGCACAACAAAAAACAAAAAAAAAATTTACAAATTCTGAGTGGATCCTAATAATTGATTAAACTTGAATAAAACAAAATTCGATTTAGAAATCATACCTTGTTCGCTTTCTGAAGAAAATTCTTTGAATCTTTTCTTTGATTGATCAATCATGAGTTGTTCACTTGTCCAGCCTCTGATGGTATTCACAGAACAATTCCTAAACCACTTTGAGAGGAAGAAGACAAAAGTGCTAGCTTTTAAAAGCTCTTCCCTTTAAATAGAAAAATCATGACAGTCTTTTATTAAAATTAAAACTCTTTAATTATAATTAGAATCAATTTCTAATTCTAATTAATTTAATTTTAATAAAAATCAAATATCTCATATTTGATTCCCAAAGTTTCTCAAACTTTATAATTAAGTCCAACTTAATTAAAATGATTTTTCTTTCACAAATTGCTCTTTGATGTGTGACCCATTAGGTTCCTAATAATTTGGCAATGATTATAAATTATAATTCTAATTCACAATTAGAATTAGATAAATTAAAACTCCTTTTAATTTATCTTTAATTCTCTAATTAAATAATTCATAATCATAAATCATGATTGACGTCTAGCAACATGTCATGATTACCCAAATATTAGAAATGTTAAAGTGATTGACTTAACATGTCTATGCATGGCTATAATATATAATTTAATCCTTTCATCATTCAATATTCTAATTGGATAGAGTATGGATATAGTGTCTACTCTTATCATCGTTCTTGCTAATTAGTAATTGATTTATAATTGAAATTTGAAAAAATCCTTTTCAAATATCAATTCACTCTGACTAGAGAATTCCATAAATCATTATATTCTCTCTAATTACTTTAGAGTGATGAATCCTAGATTGACTTACTCAATTATCTATATATGGTTTATACTATATCCAATTACTACAGACTAAATTATCCTAAGACGATTCATAAGTAACATCAAAATATAGTAATTCCCATACTAGATACCTTGGTAATCTTAAGTTTAAGGATTAATTATACAACCATCATTATGAGATAATCCATAGACACATAAGTAATATCCCATTTAGAATTATCATAACCGAGTCAGTTCAGTGACTTATTCTCTAATAATCACCCACATATTAGTTTAAGTATCTCTATAGTAAAACCTAGATAAATGAATATTTGATAAATTAATAATTTCAATTAAATAATAATTTTCTCCGGTCCTGACTTGGGCCAATTGGATAAAATAATAACCCCACTAAATGCATAAGATAATAGTTTTAAAAAAATTCCTTGAGATCCACTGAAAATATAAACTAATAATTCATTAAATAAGTATGAAAAATACATATATAATTCATAAAATAATGCACTTCCTAAACAGTTTTTATTTCAAACTTTACACTTTTCTAAACTATGTATCTATAGTCAATTGATTCTTCTTTTCATGCGAACTAAATTCAATTTCATGTTTAACTTTTTGGAGGGCATAAACTACATTCAGCACATTCTTCTCATTTCGAAGCAAGTAACTTTTCAAAGTCTCTATGGCAAGAAAAACTTCTTTTGGAGAAACATGTGGTATAACGTTACTATCATCTGGATCTTGATTGTCATCATGTTCCATACCCATTACTCCTTGAATAATTTCTTCGTCCGTAGGCAATTCCATTAAAGCTTCATTTTCACTAGGATAAT
>JANVCQ010000007.1:8916557-8929891 GCA_025531925.1 Erythroxylum plowmanianum
AATCCAGACAAAATAAGGATTTATCATTCCACAATCTCTAATCAACTCATCCATTTAGATTTAGAGCTTTTACAGGAGAAGTTATGCATTCATATAACTTTTGTTTATGCCCTAACTTTGCATTTCAAAGGAATTCATTATGGAGAAAATTGGGGGAAATCCAAGCAAATATTGAAAATCCTTGGATTATGTTAGGTAATTTCAATAGCAACTTAAATCCTTTGGAAGTAGAAGGCGACGCTTATCTCTAGAACCATTCAGAAGATTTTTTCATATGTTATAGTAATATTGAAGTTACTGACCTCAAAATGGCAAGCCATTTTTTCTCTTGAAGTAACAAGCAACAAGGTAGGTGGTTCGTAAAGAAAAAACTTGAGAAGGCAACGTTCAATAGCTACTGGTTAAGTCTCTTTTCTAAAAGCAAAGTTGTTTTCAACGATCCCCTCTTCTCTAATCACACTCCAATTGTGATCCTAAACCTTATTTTGAGGCAAAAGAATTCTTATCCTTTTGGATTCAACAACTATTTGGTGAATGATGAAGGTTTTGAAAGGGCCATCATCAAAAATTTAAATCACTCGTTTCAAGGCTTGCACTCTTTCATTTATATAAGAAAGATGCATATGATTAAGGAGCAACTTAAAATCTACTTAATCAACATAATTATAGAAATACTCATGAAGTAGTGATAGATGCAAAAGCTAGACTAGCTAAAGCCCAACAAATACTTTATTGAGACCCTACTACTACTAGAAAACAAGAAGAGGAAAATAAAGCATTGCAAGTTTGCACTCAAGTTATGGAGGTTAGCTATTCTATTATAAAACAGAGATCAACAGTCCAATGGCTCAATGATGGTGACAGAAATCCATCTTTCTTTCACAAGTCAATTCTCTACAAAGAACCTCAATAGAATTGCAAAAAATCAAAAAGAAGCTGGTTCCTTGGTTCATTCCCAAGCTGATTTGTTGAAAGAAACATATGATTATTTCACAAACACTCTTGTTTAAGCTACGAATTGTTTATATTCTATGAGGATGCTTAACTCTTTCATTACTGGTCGAATATTAGGAGCTGACGCAAATAGTTTGATTCTTCCTTTGTGTTAAGATGATGTGGAAAAGGCTCTTTTTGAGCTCAAACATAATATGGCACCAAGTCCTGATGAATTTAATGCTCTTTTCTTCTAGAAACATTGGCACCTCACCAAGCATGTAGTGTGTTAGAGGCTATTCTTGAATTTTTAATAAAGGCAAAATGTTGAGAGAAATTAATAAGACTTTCATAATTCTTATTCAAAAACTGCCTATACTCTTGCTCCTTGAAATAATATAGATCAATCTCCTGTTGTAATACAAGCTAAAAAGTCATTGCAAAGCTCTTGGATTCAAGAATTAAAGTGGTGATAAAGTCACTCACTGCTCAAACATAAGGAGCATTTAATGAAAGGAGACAAATAGGAGATGATATCCTCCTAACTTAAGCTTCAAGAATTATAATAAAGAACACTCCTTTAGGAGTTGTACAACCAAGATAGATTTTCACCATGCTTTTGACTCAATCAACTAGAAATTCATCATTAACACCTTGAATGCATTTGATTTTCCTCCAAAATTCCTAATTGTATTGAACAATCATTACCAAGGTCTGTCATAGCATATTAGTGAATAGGAAACCAACAAAGCTCATTAAAAGTTGGTAAAAGATTAAGGTAAGGTAATCCTTCATCCCCTTAACTCTTTACATTAAGCACTGATGTTCTGTCCATACTTATTGGTTATGTGACAAGAATGGAAAGGAAATTCAAATTCCATAAAAAATGCAAAAGATTCAATATATATAGCTATTATTTGCAGATAACCTATTACTACTCTCAGGGGTTGATTCTCACTCCATTAGTTCTTTAATCAAATCTATTAGAACTTTCAATGAGCTATCTGATCTTGTAATGAATCAAGCAAAGAGCTAGGTCTTTATTTCATCATCTGCTTCTTATCTGACCTTTTGGATCTCAAATCTGACAAGCCTCCAAGTTGAACAACTTCCTTTTACTTATCTGGGGTTACCTATTTAATGCAAAAGAGCTTAAAGTCTATAAAAGAAATAAAAGAGGAAAAATTAGTTAACCATAAGCCTTAATTTAATAGGATGAGGATTAGAAATTGAGTTGACAACAAAGATAAATCCTGGAATTTAGATTATTATGATTCCCTATTAGATATGGAATAGTAGTGAGTTAAATATGTTATCCTAATTGTTTAACAATCCTGAATTTTAATTCAAACTTAAGTTTTCAACTAGAAGGTATGATGCTTTCTTTTGAGAGTGATTCTTAGACCCTAAGAGTGATTCATAGATTTCTACCCTCCATTCTTTGTGTTCCTCAATAAATTCCAGCAAACCTGACCCAAAGTTTAGCTATCTTAAAACCATGAAATTCTAAGCCTAAATTCCAACAATCAAATATATCAAAAATGAAATTCCAACATTCCTAGCTGAAATCCAGACCTGAAACTTGATATTACAATAACCTAATATCAGCTATATTTATTAATTTTGTGAATTTTAGTTAGTACTTCTTCTATTTGTCCTACATCACTATTTCCCATAAAAGATCAACTTATAGGGACTTTTTGCCTCTCATTGAAAGCATAAAAAAGAGAACTAATAGTTAGTGCAACAAGAGCCACTCTTTTGTTGGTAGAATTCAACTTATAAATTTTGCTCTAAACTCTGTACATGTGTACGGGTCTTCTCAGATAATATTCCCAAGGAGCTTAATCAAAACTATTGAGAAGATGCTCAGGAGTTTCCTTTGGTCAAGAGACATTAGCAAGGTTTTGTAGCTAAAGTGGGATGAGGGAATGTTTGCTTGCCTAAAGATGAGGCTGGTCTAGGCATTGCACACATCATACTAACCAATAGAGTCCTAATGGCCAAGAGAATTTGGAGGATTTTGGTTGATAAAGAATCCTTATGGCTTAAATAGGTTTATTCTCACCATCTAGAGCATCAAACTTCTAATCTTTCTCCATAAAATCTAATTCTTCTCAGACCATGCTCCATATCCTAGAGTTGAGGTATCAAATGAGGCTAGATTTCAAGCACAGGTTAGAGGATGGTTCCAATACCAACTTTTGATATGATAAATAGGGCATATTGGGGCCTTTAAGTGACAACTATAAAGGAAACTATATCTGAAGAGGTTTCAAAAAGAAAGGTCCTAAGTGAAAATAGATTCGATATTAGCCAAAGAACCAGAGATAAGATGTTTACCATTGCTCCCCTTTACAATCCAGATTCCAACAATAGAGACTCTATCAAGACACCCTGTCATCTAGTCAAGACACCCCTTAGGCAACTACTCAAACAACTCATGCAAACATGTCCCAAGAAGCAGAGCCCCTAAAGTGTTTTGGGATAGGTTGGCTTGGTTCAAACGACCCATTCTAATTTCTCTTTCACCTTATGGCTACCCATTAGAGAAAGGTTGACCAAGGGAAAAATTCATGGTAATACACTCATCTCCAACAACTGCTCTTTCTGCTATCAAGTACTTGAAATCATTGAGCATCTATTCTTTCAATGTGAATTCTCTACTTATTGCAGGAGATCCTACACAAATGCAAACTCCTGTGTTCAACTCAAACTTGACCAGATATCATAGCTTGGATCAATCAAAGAAAATGGAGAACCAAGGAGGATTCCATTATATTCAAAATATCCTTTAAAAGAGTAGTGTATGAAATGTGGAAAGAAAGGAATTAAGGGATCTTCCAAGGAAAGTCAACAAAGAAGCAACAAATCTTTATGGAGCTGATGAGCTCAATAAGAGAACAACTTTTAGCTTTCAAGCTCTTTCCAAGTTGATAAGAAATCTCTAGCCGATATAAACTTGGCTTTTGGTCTCTCGATTTGCAGACTAGACTAAATAGTTGATAGGGGATTAAATTCTATCCTGCTTGAAAATACTTTCAGTCTCAGATGATCATGACACCAGGAGCATCAAATAAGGAAGGCGCACTAGGAGAAATATGCTAGCTTCCTTGCATAATCTTCTCCTTTTATAGTATTAACTTCAGTTATGAACTTGTTTAGCTAGTTGCTTGTTTCCCTTAACATGACTATTATTCTTCAATTCAATCTTTAATTTCGCCAAAAAAAAAAAGAACAAAGATTGTACTATAAACAGGCAAGTGATGTAACATTTAGCATGCTGGATGGGGAAATTTCTCCTGGTGTTCAGACCGAAAATGAAACTTGCGTAAGAAAACATTGGAATTTGAGTAAGTTCAAGAGAGATTATTCAACCTGATTTCGGAAAATTTTGCAAATAAGTCTGACAAAGTTCATGCCGATCCTGACTAAATTTTTGCATGGCAACACGCAGAGTTGAACTATACTAGGCCGTTCCTTCATTCAAGCCATAATATATGTTCCTGTTCCAAATGCATTTTTGGATCACTCTCTCCATTTCTTTGCACTCAAAATATGTTTTTTGACAAGTGATTTTGGGTCTGTCTTTCATAATGGAAAGAGAAAAATTGCTGGTGGCGTTGAGCATTATGGACATTTAAGTTTTGCCCAGTATTATGTCACTTCCCGTCCACAGATTTCAAAGACAATCCAAATGGTGGGCGTAATTACTATGCTGTAGAATACTTTCTAGTAATCTTTAAGAAACATCATTCGTTTTCTGATATCTCTGGAAGGGAACAACAGCAACCAAATTGATGGTAAAGATGTAGAAACAAATGGTACGTAAAGCAGCTAAGAAAGGAATGAACAAGCAGAATGATAACAAAGTAAGCAAGTGTACCCAGGAGGAGACATGCCCAAAACTAGCCTTGTGTCCATCTTAGAAGCGGCAGCAGCAGTAAGATGGGATTAAATGAGACAGCAGATGAAAATTTATTGGTGAGTTGGAAGGTGAAACAGTTAAGGAGAGCTTCAATAGAACTAGAGTTTACATGGGTCTGTCTGAGACTCTGACTCCTGCCGAGGAACGAGTAACTGACTGAAGACGATGGGTTGAATTTGGCAAGGACATGATCACGTGCCAACCTGTCGAATCGTCAATTCGATGTCGTGTTGGCTCAAACTATGTTCCATGTCCTAATCTCCCCCTTAGCCTTTTTTTTTTTTCGATACATGGGAAAAGAAATATAATACTACACCTCCAAGTCATTTTTTTTAGTACCCAGAGTGATATCAAAGTCAGAACAAAATAAAGTTCGGGAACATTCTTATATCCAGCGTGATATCTTTGTCTAGTTTGTGGCTAGGTATAGTCGGTTGAATCTAAAGAAACTTGCGTACCCCTTGGAGTTTTCTACTCCTCGCTTAGTATTCGACTAGTGCTTGTGGTTTACTTAGAAACATAGTTAACCTTCGCACCTTAGTCAGGCGGGCAACATATATTGATTCAGGTTAAGAAGTGTGAGAGAAAAGAAAGATGAGTGAGATGGAGTCAGTTTCCACAGATCCAGTACATTTATTGTCAAGTCTATTTCTAAGTAGTTTACCTTCATCTGTAAAGCATGTGTTGTCAAATAGAATAGAAAATCTTGTAGAAATTACTCATGTGCTTGTAGAAAATCGTGTTTGTGAGTCTTCTTTACCCTTGTTGAGTCTGTACAGTATATATTCTCGTGACCGTTCATGGACGAGAAGTATTCGTAGTGTGTTATCTACTACTAGACCTAGAGTCAAGGAAATCATCTAAAATTCTAGATTGGAACAGTGTAGTCTAAGATCTACAACTGCAGAACAATACGTAAAGCTAGAAATCTCTAAGAAGCTGATCGCCTTATGGAGAGAGCACAATCATACACATCTTCATGTTGGAGCTATACGACTTGTTCTTATCTTACATGAAAAAAAAGGTATTCCTGCAACAGCCAGGATATCCCTTCTTGTCACTGCCTACACAACGTGCCAAAATGCTCTTATTGATACCTTGCTGACAACTCTTGATAGAGGGAGTGTTATCATGATCATAGCACCTGATTTCAACATCAGGTTGGATGATTCTACGTTGTCTGAACGTTTACAAGTTTAGATCCAGATCACTGGAGCAGATCAAGATCCTACAGTCATCATGGCTACTCTTCACCACCAGATGATCTATCGTCTACAGAATCACTCATTGGACTTAAATTTTCCAAACTCTACTTCGGATGCACTTTACGTGATAGCTGATAAAGCCAATAATCAGACAACTATCCTCTAAATCCCGAAGAACTTACCTTCAACGAAGCTTAAAAAGATGATGCCAACAAAATGGATTACCAACTACTAGAAGGTATTCCACGCACCTCATCGACACTCTTTTCATACGACAACTCCTCCAATTTTGAAGACACTGAAAGATGGCTCAGTCAAGTTAATCTACTCAAAACCTAGTGACGACACGCCTGATCCTTCTACATCAGGCTTTGTCCTGACGATCCAACCCATTGAACCTCAAGATCTACCAGATCTATCTTCTAGGGCAACAAGCCTTAAGATCCAGCCTGTATTTTGACATACGGAAGGTAAAGACGGTTCTCCTATCCATTATTTCAAATCTAATAGAGATCTAGTCTATATCAGTCATCATCGTGGACATTTTGTATGGGATGTCGACCCATCCAAGTGCAAACCAGACTATGAAATCTGTCTCAACCCATAGTCAGATTCTGATGATGATGATTCAAGATATCAACGAAGAAGGAAGAAGAAATCAAAGCCCATATCTCGGTGCTTATCTTCTCGTTTCTATCATCCTCTTGGTGATGATAAAGATCCAAATCCAGACGATCATAATGGTTTATCCATGATAGAAAGATCCAGACCAAAGTCTCTTAGAGAGATGCTCCGGTCGTTTATGTTTACTAAGATAGATCCCTGCAGATCTACTGGTGGATCATGCAGATCTATGCCAGCAATTCCTATTACAACTTCTACTTCTCCAACTTTCCTCAATTATCCAGAAGTACTGATGAATCACAGCGGGTTATCTTCAACCCATATATCAGAACATTAGGAATTACTTCACAAAGAACACTTGCATCAAATCCATATGATGAAGTTCTTAACTGGCAAACATCTAATGTAGTAGAACAAAACAAAGTTCTAAGAAGGATTGATTCTAAGCTGGATGGAATTAGTCAACAAATTATTGCTACTTACAAGAAAGTCAATTCTGTTTCAGAACAAATACAAACGATGTATCAATCTTATAAAGCTCAGATTTAGCGTCTTGATGCTGAACTCATACAATACATCTTAGCCCATTATATGGGGCCAGAATTCGATTTGAAAGTTCGAAAGATACAAGAGATACAAGGAATTGTACGACAAATGAAAGCTAATATGCATGCAGCTCAATCTATACAGATATATGGCTCTTCTTCTTCAGAGTTCTCAACTCTTCAGCCATCATATCCATCTCCTTCGTATCAACGGTATCCAAAAGAAGCTGGCTATTCAAAGGTATTCAAGTTCAACTACCCTTTGATTAGACAATACATTCATCCTCAAACAACTTAAGAGAAACCACGACGGTCAAAATCAAAGTCTACATCTGATCGTATGCCTAAATTTCAAGTTCCTAAGTCTTTAAAGGTTCTAGAAGCGTCCTCTTCATATACACATTTTGAACCTACTAAACAGTGGAGAAAGCCTTTACGCATTCAGACTCCTCTGGAGTCTCTACCACTAGTACTAGTACAACCTTCCACCTCTTCTCTTGGGAAGGATAAAGCGAAGCAGACAGATTATATAACTACTCTAACGTCAAAATCTCTTGTAGATGATTCCAATTCTCCTTCAGAGAAAACTGAAGCGGAAAGCAATCCATCTAAACTCTTTGCAACACCATCTGAGTATTCATCTGAACACATCTCATCAAGTCATCATGTGAACAACACGGATCAACCCTTACTAAAGAATTAGTCAAATCAAGCGGGTCAGAAAACTTTGCTGATCTTTTAGACTTATCAAATGTTCTGATGACTATACCTCAATATACTAAAATTGAATCAGAAATCAGTGAAGCTGAATCCACAGGTACTGAACCCTTCACACTTGAACCAGCACCTCAAGCAACCAGTGTAGCTGTCCCTACATAGTCGACAACCAAGCCTACATCAGGACCTTGGTTTACTTTCGATGATCTTCCACCAAAGAAATGGAAAGATCAAATACATGAATTGATTTACAAATGACTAGACCTAATCATCCTCTTCTGGATATTTTGTCTGAATTTACATCCAGGTTTACTAGTACTTTGCGAGAATGGTAGCAAAGTATAAGTGAGTATCAATAACTTCAGTACATACAAGTATCAACTGCTGGAGCATTACTTGGCATTATCCACAAGGAGTTTGTGGGTGACTTCTAATTGATTGATAAGCAAATCCGTCAGGAATATTTCAAGATGAAATGCTGTTCTCTTGACAAGTGTGATATTCAAAAGTATTACAAGTGCATGATGGAAAAGTATTATCTTCTGAATGGATGGAATGATGTTAACTTACGATATACTTTTATCTCATCCCTTTTAGATGAAATACAATCAGAACTGCAAAGGACCATAGCTTCTCTTCAAAGAGATATGTCTACTATTTCTCTTGGAGAAATCTATCAGCTTGCTTTAACATCTCTTGACAAGTTATGTGATCTGCATATTTTGTTCAAGAATATCCTCAAAGGAGGTCCAGTTTTGAAAAAGGCATGTAAGCAGCCTCATCTCTAGATAAAGTGCAAAGATAAACAGACATGTAAGTGCCATAGTAGCAAGAAAGCTCATCAATCTCAAGTATATTATGAAAGGAGAAAAATCCATATGAAGCATGGAAGGCAGAAGTCTTGGAAGCAAAACTTCAAAAAGAAGAACATAAGCAAAAAAATGCAAATTCATGCAGTTCTTCAAAAATTCTTCACATCCAAATAAAAATCGATGTTTTATTTGTGAAAATCCAGATCACTAAACGAATAAGTGTCCTCAGGCAACCAGGAAAGATGCCAAGTTCCTGGAGAAATTTGAAAACTTATGCCTATTCAACCTCATAATGCCATTGAAGAAATCCTTGAGGAACAGTCTAGTGAGGACAGTGATACACAGTTTGCAATTACTGTGTCTTCATCAGAAGAAGAATCATCTAACATATCTGATGATAATTCATTATAAATGTTACAACAGACATGTATGAAGATTGATCATAATCCAGTTCAACGACTATACATCCATATCCAGTTGTTTCAACAGGACAAATATGATCGACCTATTAAGGCTATTGGATTTATGGATACAGGATCAAGCCGTACGATCATGAAGCTCAATACCTTATCAGCAGAAGCATGGACTTCTTATAATGAACATTTTCTTGCAGCTGATGGAAATAGTTTCAAGATTGGGTTGATAACTAGGAAGCGAATTGGCATTCGTTTCTTTCCTCAGTATATAGTTTGGACTAAAGTACTTAGAAGCAATCTACCAGGCCCAGACATCTTAATTGGCATAGATATGTACAGTAAAGCATCACCTCTATAAATCCTACCCACAGGCCTCAGGTATCAAAACCTTTTTAGTCCATACACTGATATTAAAACTTTGTTTGAACTAACCACAGTTCCTACACATTACATTGGGCTTCGAGATAAACTGTTGAGCTATTGTCCAGAGTCTCATTCACAGTTTACTCATCCATATCCTCTATGAAAAAATGTTGACTTTTTCATAAGTCTACCTTTCAAGAAAAATGAGGATATAAATCCAACAAAAGCCACACATCCAGGGATGAATCCTGATGATTTGAAGCTAGCACAAGATGAGTGTGTTGTATTACTGCAGCAAGGATTGATCGACCCGACAAAGTCGGATTGGGCTTGTCAAGCGTTCTATGTCAACAAGCATTCAGAGCAAAAATATGGTAAAAAGAGATTAGTCATTGACTATAAGCCTCTTAATTCTTTCCTGCAAGGTGGCAAGTTTCCTCTACTTAAAATCAGTACACAGGTACTATTTCTTAAGGAAACTATTATATTCTCAAAGTTTGATCTTAAAGCGAGATTTTGGCAATTGAGTATAAGCCCTGAAGATTGTTATAAGACTGCATTCTGCATTCCCAATGCTCAGTACCAATGGACTGTAATGCCATTTGGACTTAAAGTCGCTCTATCACTGTTTCAAAAGTCCATCATAAAAATCTATGAGCCTATCCTCAATAGTGTATTGATCTACATCGATGATATACTTTTGTTCTCAAAATCTCGTGAGGAACATCAAGCCCTCCTGAACAGATTTTTGGATCTTACACAACAATATGGGATTATGCTTTCGACTTCGAAAAGCACTATTAGTGCATCAGAAATTGAATTTCTAGGTTTGCAATTTAAGGATGGATTCTATCAACCAAGTCCACATGTTGCTAAGGAATTATTACAATTTTCGGATGAACATCTCACTATGAAATAGATTCAACAATTCCTCGAGATTGTTAACTACATCAAAGATTTCATATCACATGTGGCGACCTACACTTCATATTTATCTAAGCTCTTACGCAAGAATCCACCAATATGGGGAAAAGAACAAACTACAGCTGTTCAGCATTTCAAAGATATGTGTCAGAATCTTTCTCTAAAGAAGCTTTCTGATATTCAGTCTCTAATAGTTGTTAGACATCCGACACAAAACACTTCCATCTTAGCTACACTACCTAGGCAACATCCACCTTAGCCTCCAGATACTTTTTTGCACTATAAGTATCTCCCTTCTCTTCAACAAAATCATCACCAAAATCATAAAAAGAAATTTGATTTTGATTTAGCTTCTCAAAAATTTGGTAGAATGGATAGCAACATTCTTTTTGCTCTTACAAAGAAAGCTTTTCCTCCTCTTACTAGGCCTCCTTCTAGCATCTCTGAAGTTGCCTCACTTGCACGTAGTAGTCTCTTTTATTACTTACATCTTTTTTCTGCATGAACATAATTCTACTAGAAATCCTGTTATGTTTAACCTTAAAGAACCATACCAAAATGTGATTCTTCTTCAATATCCTTTATCTGAAAACACATTATGGTATCTTTAGGCCTTATCTGCTTTATATGCTTGTGCTTTTACAGTTTCTCCTCTTCAACTGTATCAACATCTCTGTAATCCAAACAATGGCAGTTCGTTATTGTGGACATTCCTTGAATGGTTCTAATCTTTAGCTTAATGTAAGTAGCAATGTGACATCATTATATAGCAACATCGTCTCTGGAATCTTTCAGTAAGACAACACAATACACAATGCTTTTTCATTGTACATCATCCTTACAAAGAAACCTCTACTGGAGTTCTATACACTGAATAACGTGTCCAATTTTGGCATACATCCTTGTATTGGCCACGATATAAAGAGAATGTGTTAATCTCTTTAAGAAATTTACTTAAGGAGCTTAATCACTTTCCAAATCATCCAGCATTAACTTCGTCTATTGGACCATATCTCGGAGAATTCATGCCTGGTGAACCAGAAGTCAACATTCTAGGTTCCAATAGTCCTGAATATACAGATTCAGGAGAAGATGAAGAAATAAATGTCTCACAGATTGCAGGACCTTCTCAACCGTCCGATTCGGTTTTCCAAAATGCTCATGATCCTAATGACAATACTGATAGCATTGACGAAGATCAGTTAGATCAATTCCTACATGAGCTACACATGGCTGAGTTCAGTACTAGCAAAAGAAAAAGATCCAATCCTGATGACACTGACAACTCAAGTGATCCAGACTCTCTATCGAATCTCCAAAGCTGGCAATCTCCTATTCACCATCATTAATCTCTTGGATTCTTTGGATCAATAATTGTACAAGACAAGACAGAAGACCTTACTTTACACCTGTAAAGTAAGAATAAGACAACTGACATGATGAAAGATGGACGTACGTCACCATCAACAACTGTTGAAGATTCCATCTTATCATCTTCTTTTCTCACCTTTAGTCTTTTCTATTGTTGTCTTTTAAACTTTTGTACCTAAGCACTGTTTGCTTTAGGAATTTTTGGTTACAGTAGATTCCTTTTTGATAAGGTTAGGTGAAATAGTCCTTTACTTTTGTTAAAGTATAATTATTGTGTCTCTAGGTAGATTTAAGTTTCTACTCCTGACTTTGCCTATATAAGCAGTGCTTAGGTTTAGTTGAAGAAAGCTTGTACATAGGAAGTGTCTACTACTTAGATTTACTTCGACTTGTTTGTACATCTTATTGGAAAATGAAGAATCCTTTCTTCACAATTCTTCTCTTCTAAACACTTTGAAAATCTTAAATCATTGTTTTTCCTCAATGCCTAAGATTGCAAAGATGAGTATACTCTACACTCGCATTGTATAAGGATCTTGTGTATCAAAAAATCTACAACAGTTTGGAAGAACTGTTGTTTCTAAATTATTCTGCTGCCTTGTTGTCAGAAGCATTAACGGGGAATGACGAGTAAGAGTATGTGAGTGAAGTAGGGTTCCTTAGAGGCATGAACAGTAAGTCCCGTGTTAGTTGAAGGACAGGTGTTAAAGGGGTGTAAGTCTCTGATAACTGGAACTTCCTACGTAGTGATACATACTTCCAATCCGACTTTGGTTAGTTGATGATACAACCAGTAAGGTGGTTTAGAAAGGAGTTAGCTGGGAGGGTTAACTAGAAAAGGTCATAGTTTCCCTGTGTGCCCGTTAGGGTCCCAGAGTCGCAATGTCTACAATACAAAACTTCATGTTGATCACAGTGCATATGGGCCTTGACTAACGTCGGAGGCTCCTGGAGAAAATGTAGACCTGGACTGGCTATAGCTGCAAGAGAGGCCAGACTATTTGCACTCTGGTTTTTTTTTATATATGTGCTGAATCTTCACCTCCCAAGGCTGGCGCAGTAGACCACAGATACCTGCCACCAAAAAATAGTATTCAACCCCAGGAAGTCTAGAAGAGGAGAGAATATTGATCACCTCAAGGGAATCGACTTCAATGATGATACGTCGATGATCAAGTGCCTAAGCCAATGAAGACCCGATTGGACTCCCCAAAGCTCAACCTCAAAAGGCGAGCATCTCCCAATCTGATGGATAAATCTACCACATCACTGACCATGACAATTCTTAATCAGCCCTTCGACAGTAACAAATTGGTGACTTTGATTGGTTGCACCATTCGTATTAATCTTGACCCAGCCTTCCAGTGATTTGGTCCACCCAATAAGTTGCCTCTCAGCTAATCCGGGGTCACCAAACACACAACTTTCCATAGTTCTGGTCCTGTTTTTCCATGGAGCTCCTTAGCCTTTTTGATAACCCATGTCAAGACTTTATT
>JANVCQ010000007.1:8942287-8955255 GCA_025531925.1 Erythroxylum plowmanianum
GGGGGGGGGGCGGGGGGGGCGTCGCCCTGCGAGTGCAACGCACTCGTGAGTGCGACGCCGGTTTTTAATTTTTTTTCTTTTTTATTTAATTTATTTTCTGATTTTCTTTTTTTTTTCCAATCCAACCTCCTTCCACTCTTTTGCTTATAACTTTTCCGTTTGACATCCGATTTACTCGATTTTTGAAGCATTGATTTTCTAAGAAAATTTCCTACCTCTCCACAAAAATATAGAGCTTTTGTTATTGATTGGGAATTTATGGATTAAATCAAAATGAGACGATCGGATGGAAATGTTTGATCATGCTTCCGTATTTTGGTGATATCTCGATCTTGAGAGATTCGATTGAGGTAATATTGGTTTTGATTAAACTAGAGGCATGGAATTTCTTTTTATCTTAGGAATCGGAATTTTTTTATTTGGGCCCAAAGACTTTTAAATTTCAGGAGAAAATTTGGGTGTAATATTCAAGATCTGTTCAGAAGTGAGTGAAATGAGTTCGTCTTAAGGTAGTTGACAAATTGACGAAAGCTTTTCTCTGGTCTAGTAAAGCTGTAACTGGAAAAACTGTAAAAGTGAAATAGAGTAAGCTCTCAATCCTTAAGAAAAATGGAGGGCTAAGCATCATTTCTTCCTTACCTATGTGGAATGTGATAGTGAGTAAGTGAATATGCAGACTGTTTTCAGATACGGAAGTATTGTGGTCTAAATGGATCCATGAATACCACCTTAAAAATCTTAATTTTTGGTGGCTTGTTGAGTCCACTCAATTTTCTTAGTCATTCAATCACATGCTAAAGATAAGGCACCTTATCTACCCCTATATCAAGCATAGAGTGAATGGAGGAGGAAATATCTAGATATGGTTTGATAATTGACTTAAAGTCAATCCGTTCATAAGCAATTCAACTTTTGAACATACGAGAAATCGATTGCCTATGGAGGCCAGAGTCTCCATTCTAATCCATGATGGCGAATGTTAAGGTAACTTTAGGGGCTTCTCCACACTGAGTGAGATCCTTCCACAGTTGGGGGACATGGATAAGGAAGATGTCATTTACCGGACTCCGAATCCTCAAGGGCTTTTCACAAACCAATCTCATCTGGAAAAACTCCTTAAAACCTAAAGCTTCCTTTATTACTTAGTTAACTATCAAAAACATGCTTCTGACTAAATGCAGGTGGTTTCAACCGACTAAAACTTCTTATGTCTTATGTCATAATGCTAATGAGAATCAAGATTATTTGTTCTTTGCTTGTGTATTCATGAAATCCATATGGAGCAAGATTCAATACATGGTGGATGTAGTGAATTTTTCTTTCGACTGGGAACATTTCTTAAGGTTATTCATCAACTTCTCCAAATTTGATAAAGAGAATGCAATTCATCACTTCCATATACACTTACCTTTCGTGTTAAGAAAACCTAGGTAGCTACAACTTCATAGTCTTTTGAAATATTGTAATATTGTAATAACTTCAGTAAAATAATCTAATTATTCTTTCACAAAAAAATTTCAACTATTTTAGTTCTTATTTTTTTAGATTCAATAATTTCCATTTTTCATTGTGTATTTAAACATTCTTGATATTAATTGATATTTTAATTTTTTTAAGAGGCATGTAAATGATAAAGGTGTTTAATACAATTTGAAGACTTTTTAGTTGTTGATAATAACTAAAAATAAGATATTATATCGTTTTCATATCTTCTGAACAAATCTATGCAAAATCAGGCTATGCTTTTAAGTGCTTATAATAAAAGAAACATTAATTTCAAGGTGAAGTAATACAAGAACGCTTCAAATACCGAGAGATGCAATTCAATATTTTTTTTTTGTTAGCTCACGAGATGTCCTAGGGGGATTCCAACTGTGAGAAGGTGCCTTTAAGTCATCCACTCCCAGACTAATTTTCGCTCACACCGGGTCAGCCCGTAAGGGGTAAAGTGCTGGCCAAATAGATTTCTTCATTCTCAGGACTCGAACTCGAGGCCTCTGGTTAAGGGATGAGAATGCTGAACCACTCACACCAACCTATTTGGTTGAGATGCAATTCAATATAAATGGAAGAAATTAAGCACATCCTTCGTCGAGATTTGAGCTTTACTCCAGAACTTGAAAGATTGGAATACAAGGATATAACAAAACCTTCATGATAGATTGAAAATAAAATAATGATTCTTCTTAACATTATTGTGGGTTAGATAACATGCAATAGCCTCTTCTCTGTCTTTCTCCCTCCTATTTCACCTAATCACAACAATCGAATGTAGGCTTACAGTCGAGCTTAGCATAAACCTCCTATTGTTATAAGCACAATGTTTATATATTTTTAGTTTCATAACTTGAATCCATCGTTTGTTGTGAAGTAGAGACATACACATATTTGACTTTGCGTCTTCCTTTGATGAAATGCAATTACACTGCCGAGTGGTAACAGATTATTCATATTTGTTACTTTTATTTACTTGCAATTGAACCATACAATAGGTCGTCTGTTTTTAATATACCTGCAAAAAGTATGATCCTTTGAATAAATAAACGAGCAAATATTGAAATTCATGGAACAATCTCTGGATGCAAAACAAGATAATGAACAAAAGTACAAGGCAACATAAACATAGTATTAAAACAAAAAGAGCTCCTCAAGGTTCATTTACAGTGGAGCTCTTCACACTGAAAATTCATGATCCAAAAGGGGCAGTCAAAGGAAAGACAGGCCACCCTCCTTGTCATTTTTCAAGAAGGGACAAAATGCTACTTCAAGGACCAGGCAAATAATGGAAGGTTAGGAAACAGGGTATGAAACAACCAATGCCAGCTTCAAAAATTTTTAGTCCACTCCTAATGCAGGGACTAGTTTAAGGTCCATCTTCTTGTGCTGAATCAAAGAAAAAAGGCAAAGTGAAATTTAAATTCAAGAAGAAAGAAACTAGCATCCCAAGATGCTACACAAGAGTAATTTGGTGGACTTACTACTCAAAATAAAGCCTTGAAGCAAACTCTGGGCTCTCTCTGCCTGCTCTGGCGTGCCAGAAATTTGAATGATCTTTTCTGTCACCTCTGGTCTGTCTTCTATTAGGGTCACATTTGCACCAGACAACTATTCAATAAAGAACAAATTAGTTAGGGGTTCTTCATGTGAATCTGGCCACAAAATGGGGGAAGGACTAGGCTCACCTCACTAATCTGAGCCAGTTTGCTTTTTGATTTGGCTACCAGTTTTGGGACGGCATAATCCGGTATAACAACTTCAAGAGTACTCCTAGTGACGAGTGGTTTAGGGATTCTACCAGGAAAACGAAGGCCAACATTATTCAATGGAAACAGAAGGCATATCTTTATCAAAGATAATGATGAAGTTAAATCCTCTACCTGTTGATTGTAGTTATCGAATCACCATGGCGTTCACTTTCATTTTGCTTTACTGCTTTGGTGCCAGATGCTCCACAATCCTGCAAAAGCAATAGATTTCACCTTTCTAAAATCTTTAAGAAGGAAAAAAAGTCACTTTTAATTCTTCTGGATCGTTCAATATCTTGATAATTATACTAGGAAAAAAAAGATGGAAAGTGACACCACATCTTCTCCATCTCTAGTCAGGTCATTTTCTTCCATAACAGAGTTAAAACCTCATCAGTTTTGGATATACCTTATAGGAAGGATGATTTAATCTAATTACCCAAAGTAGAGTACTGCATTCTGAAAATATAGAAAAAGGGGGAAATCTAAGCAAACTGCTATTTTACAAAATCCACTTGCTTTTAGAACTGCTATATAAAAGTCATAATCCCCTTTCCAGAAATGTATGAAAACAAGGTAAATTAAACCTGCTCTTTTGATCCTGACTTAAATTTACTTAGTTCAGAATTCTGAAAACATGGGCACTAAGATGCAGTATGGCTAGACAAAATTTTCACATCCAAGAAACACAGGAAGTGATGCAGAGTAGATGAGAAACGAATGGTGTATATGTGATTGTTTTTAGAATAGGATAAAGGTTCAAGGTTTAGCAGAAAGGCTATCTACACTGCACCATACCTTCGATGGCTGAGATGTTGGTGCAGATTGTACATTCTGATTTATCGCAGCAGGAGGATTACCAACATTTTGAACTTCATGAGCCAGGGCTACGTTATCTGGAGAAGCTGACTCCATACCTGAAGCACTCCCAAGAGGGCCTGATTGAGAAATAGGTGAGGGAGTATCTTTCTGAAAGAACTCCTTATATAAGTAACTCCGAATTCTTGATGTGACTTCTACAAGAGCATCTCTAGCTGCTTTTATTTCCCCTTCAATCTGTAGAGAAAAGTAATCAGTTGAGAAAAGTAAACCTTTGCAAAAACCAATTGTGCTTATCATTAAGGAATTCTATGTTTTGTCTCCATAATTTCAAATAGGAAACTTCACATCAAGATTGTAATATACATCATGAGCACAAGAAAGGACAGTATATCGAGATTGAGTAGGCTTCAGGATTGCAAAAGTGAATCACTTAAAGAGTTTGTCTGTCAAGAAATCATGCTGCAGAGGAGCAATGCTAAGTGCATCATCAACAAAATAATAAACTCAGGTTTACAGTTATTTATCTTCCAGCATATTGTCCAGCAACAATTGTCCAAAAAATAAATAGAAAACTTCATGTGAAAGGCCTTCCTAAAAGTTAGCTGGTTATGTAGAGTAGCAAACCTGTACAAGCTCATCAGTCCCTGATACACATGTAGGAAGTGATTCTTTTGGTAGGATATGTATTTTTGCTCCAGTTAACCTTTCCAGATCAAGTAATGAGCCATCTCTTCCATCTAGACATTCAATATCACTAGCTGGGACAAGTAATCTAGTTGTAACCATATTGTCTTTATCAGGTATGAGATCAACAATGTGAGTCTGAATATGCAATAAAGCTTCTTGGGCAGGAAAGAGTTCATCGTCCGGACCCTAAGAAGAAATGTAAATAGACAATAGAATTTTCAAAATTGGGTAAAATTAGAAAATTAGAGAAGTATGCTTTTGATCTATGAATCTTTAAAATCAAACATGTTCGTTAGTAAGAACTTATAAACGCATCCTGAGGCCTATCTCATGTTACTTTGTTGCAACATTTCTTTGCATGCCTGCAACAGGTCCTAATTTTTATCTCCATTTCAATTCTGTCCTCTCCAAACTCTTCAGTTTGACACTTAGGGAAAAAGGTCAAAGTACAGAAGGCATCAATTAAACCAAGGAAAAGATTTTCCTTTTTTGAGTATTATTGAACACAACCAGGCTTGAAAGATTTTAGGCAAAACATACAATCTAATTTACATTTCTATGTAACAATAAGCAAGAAAGAAATGTATACTATACTAAATGGTCATCACTTCAATGTCAAATAAATTGGAAAAAATATAAATTGTTAGCAGAATGAAGTTTAAAACATTAAAAGAAATAAGCAGTAATTGGTTTACCTCTTCAGAGGAAATTATTATTATCTGTTCATCTGACCCCGATACAGGATCTGAGATCTTCACATCCACCCCAATTTCATTTTGGAGTAATTCTATTAGGCCATCTGACTCCCCAGCAACTCTGTTAACCTTGTCAATTGGGCAAAGTATTCGAAATACAAGGTCCTCACCATAGAAAGGCTGTGTATTATCCATGGGAACCTCCCCAGATTCAATTGCAACACCAGATGACCGTGAATAGTTATTGCCTCTGTAATTTGGCCCAGATTGTCGTGATCCAAAAGTGCCCCCGTCAATGGATCCTCGACGAGTTGTATTATTCATGTAAGGTATATAATCCTCATCAGGGAAAAATCGTCCCTGAAAATGACTGCGGTCCCGATGTTGACTCTCCCTCAAGCGGGATGAAATTATTGATACAGCCTTTTTCACATTATTGACGTCACCTAAGACCTGCAAGGCATAAACTAACATGAGACAATGAACACGATAAGCTAGAGTTGATATGGTTTCTCCATTCAAGCTCCAAATTTGGTAACAAAAGAAAAACATATAGTCTATTAACTAGGAGGAATAACTCATAAGAAAAGCCTATTAAGACATTTTCCAAGGGTCTTATTTGCCAAGTAAATAGTATATTAGTGTCTACATCCATCAGACCCTGCATAACCTATTTGCCCCAATGCTTCAGAAAAGGACCACAAGTGTAATGCAGATATTTAGGGGGAGACATGATGACCTTGCATTTCCTATAGTTTCCCAAGTATTGGATGCTTTACACAGAGATAGACACAGAATTTAGGTGGCTCATATTCTACATATCTGAATATCAACCTCTTCCTTTACCTTCAGGCAGACTCAAATCACAAATGCTCAAATTACCACGACTGAGATGTCAATAAACTCAATAATCGAGTCCCACTTAGCGATGGTGTTTCCTCAACAATCAAATGAGAAAGGAGTAGACATATGAGCTAAAGCAACTTCAGAGACACAAGTACCAGTCAAGTCTATATCACTAACAAGAAAATGCCAGATAGACGAGGGAGTATAGATTCTTAGAAAATTAACACAAAATATGTAATTCTTAGTAGAAATAGCAAGATCGCAGTAATTAAATGCATACACAAGGAAAAGGAAAAATGATTCAAGAATAAGAAAAAAAAGAACAAGAAAGAGCAGGAGGAGCAGCAAGAAGAAGCAGTAGAAGAACAAGAAAGGGAAGAAAGAGCAGCAACTGACAATCATTCTATTCTCATGACAAAAATAAAATTGCTTTTATGCACCTTCCAATCATTTAGAACCCTTAGTAATTTGCATGGATCAATCCTAAAATTATCCACGAGCCTGTTGATCTTTTTAAAACTATTGTAAACCCGGTGTCTCTGAACTTATCAGTATCCCAAATGTTCTAGGTTTAACTGCCAAATATTGGTGGCATTTAAAAAGGAGGCAGATTCATATATCTTTATATATTTAAGCAGAGAATTAAAGTAACTCTCGTCCATAACATCTTCAGTTTCAGCTAACATAACGTCCCACAAAAAAGGGTTACAACATTGTTTTACAAAGAGGAGGATTAGTAAGAGCTTAATGTAAACCTGAACAATCTCCTCAGACATGGAAACACAACGAGGCAAGGTATGATCTCTAGGCAAAATCCTTATCTGGGTTTTTGTTTCAATCCTCATTTGTTCAATAATCTTTCCTCCTTTCCCCAACAAACAACCCACATGCATCCTTGACACCACCAACCTGGTAGCCACTCTGTTGCCACCTCTACCACCACCAAATTCATCCTCCTCGTTCCCATAACCACCTCCACCGTTCATCGGAGTCTGAGCATCACTTTCAAGAATCCTGTCATGTATTAAAAACAACGCCTCCTGCGCCGGAGAGAAATTGGGCATTCTTCCTTCAGGGTCCCGCCGCCGCGTGTCGGATATCTCGATGATTCGCTCCTCGTCGCCAGGGATCAACTCGTGGACGTTAATCCAGGCGCCAGTATGCTGTCTTATGTACTTGATGATACTCCCAGACTTGCCAATGACTCCACCAGCTTTGATATCGTGACACAGAATGCGATAGCTTGTAGTCACCATCAGGGACGAGTCCTGTTGAGTTTTTGAGGGTCGGTTGCTGTTTCCGGCAACCGGTCCACGGTGACGATGGGTGTTATTGGGCGTGTAGTGATGGCTGTTGTACCGGGGCTTGGTTCTAGCCATGGTTTCATTATCATAATCCTGGTGGTCATAGTAGTAATTCCGCTTAGATCTGGATCTTTCCATGGTCAGTTTAAGAGGGAAAGTAAAGGTAAAGTCTTGAAGCCCGAAATGTCAATGAATTCGTCAAGAGAATTTCAGCCAGTCCCAGTCCTGGAAATCGAGAGATGGGTTTCAAAGGGTTTGCAGATTCTGTTGGTCCTATTCTTAATTTTCTAATTGATTTCAGGGAAAGTATAAGAGACTGTTAAGTTACAATGCGAAGCTTCTTAAATTTAATTCATGACAGTTGAAACCCTAGGCGTAGGGGACGGGAAAAAGAGGAAGAAGTAAGTAGTACCCAAGAGAGATAGAGAGAGAGTGACGTGTGCCTAAGTTGGGAAATAATACCCACTACCACTATGCTTCTGTTCTCTTTTGTTTTATACTTTACGTCGCTAATGATGCAATAGCCACAACTGCTCACGCTCACGCTCCTAATTTTGGTTTTCTAACACGGGGATTAGAATAGGGTCAAATCAAAACGTCGTCACTTGCTGTTCTTCCGACAAAAGTTGTCACGAGATTATAAAAGTAAGAGCAAAAGGATGGAATTATCAAAAAGATTAAGGTGGTCTCCGAATCTAAAACTTGGAGGTAATTTTACAGCTAAAGGCTTCAGAGTTTAGGATATGGCGCTTTAGTCTTAGCTTACATTTAAGCTTGATTGATCTCCTCATTTTTTTAAGGATCTGTTTGATTGAATGTTAATTAATAGAATAGAACGGAACGGTTTATAATGGAACGTAATATAATACAGTGAAAAGTTGTTTGGAAAAGATGAAATGATTCATAATATAACGTAGTGAAATATTGTTTGAAAGATGGATAAAATGTAATGTATAATAAATGACTATTATACCCTTTATATTAAAATGGTTATTGTAGAACGTTTAACGCCATCCGGAAAAGCATAGGAAGTGTGATCCGGAAAAGCATAGGAATCGTCTCGCAATGCACGATCGTGACAGTGAGATGTGGAGATGCATGATAATTTTGGAACATCTTTCACTCTTTTGGCCATAACTTCTTCCCCCAACCTTCAAATGACTTGAAATTTGAACCACAAACTTCTCACACATTATTTTTCCTTTCCACCAAAATTCATGGCCATCTGAATTCATCAGGAAAGGATTGATTGACGAGTTTAAGATGGAAATGGTGAAGTGTGCTGGAAAATTGTTAAATGGAATGTTTTCACTAAACATACATCGGTATTTGGCATTAAGTTAATGCTAGTCCCCAAATTAGATAAAGCTTTTATACTAATAATACAAAGGATAGTAAAATGTCTGAGTCCTTAAGCTTCTCTAGTAACTTGTTCTATAGGACCACTGAGCATTCTCGCTTAACTTCACTATACCCAATTCCTCCAACTTCTTCTTATTATATAGTAACTCATTAAAATTTTTTGCATACTTTGGTATCTAGACAAGAGCTTTAACGAGTGGTAAGTTAATATGAAGTTGTTTGAATGGCTCGAGGAATTTACAAAATTGCTCGTCTATGCGATCCTTCTTTAACTTTGTTGGATATGGTATAGTGGGCTAAAATTTTTTAACTTTTGCAGGATGTTATATATCTTGGATCTTCTCTTGATTCTTTTCATAGTCCTCCTCTTCACTTCGAGTTCTGTTGTCTATCGTAATTCCTTTCCATTTTAAAATATGACTGCCTTCCTATGCTCATAAGTATTTGGTTCAGTAGTACTCAATAGATCCCTATTTTTCCTTTCAGCTAATATCGTTGCCAATTGGTGGAGTTGAACCTCCAAGTTATTTATGGATATCTGTTGTCTCTAAGGTTTCATGCTAGATTCTTTAATGAATTCCATTATCAATTCATTCATACCATACTTCTTAGGATGCGATGCTTGCTGTTGGAATCTAGGTGGAGTTATTTCTTAATTGCCTTTAATTTTCTATGAAAAGTTGAGGTGATTCCTCCAATCAGGATTGTAGGTCTTACTATATGGGTTATTTTAGGGTCTAGGAGCATTCCTCAAATAATACAAATGTTTGGGTTAAACTGATTGATAATCATGTCCCTAGTGTTCTAGCCAGCAGACCTTGCATTGCATCACTCGACCTTGTGGAGCCATTGTAAGTTTATGTATCTTCTTGCTCAAGGCCTTTACTTGACTCGCTAATTGTACCATTGCATCGACTTCATATAGCCTATTAGTTCGTGCTGTAAATGAGCACCACTAATGGTTATCTATAGCCAGATCCTCTATTAAGTCTTAGGACGCCTTGGGTATCTTTTTGTTTAATGTCCCTCCAATTGCTACATCAATAGAATATCGACTACTTTGACTCAGCCTATTAGAGAATGTTTGGATCTGCATCCACAGTGGTAATCCATGGTATGGGCATCATCTGAGAATCTCTTTGAATCTCTCCTATGTATCATATAAGGACTCACCTATAGTTTGGGAGTATGAGGAGATGTCATTCCTCAGTTTTGTAGTATTGGATAGTCAGAAATACTTCAACAAAAATTTCTTTGCACTTGTTCCCATGTAGTCAACGAAGAACATGGCATGGAGTTTAACCACTGCTTGGCCTTCCTTCTTAAAGAAAATGGGAATAGGCAAAGTTTGATAGTGTCATCATTAGCTCCACTTATTTTACAAGTATCACAGATCTCTAGAAAGTTAGAAATGTGTGTATTGGGATCCTCATCACAAATTCCATTAAATTAGACTGATTGTTCCACCATCTAAATGATGCTACTTGATCACAAAGTTGTTTGTTTATACAGTTGGTCTCACAATGTTGAAATCTGCACCAATTAAGTCTAGCCTAGCTTAGTCAAATATAGTTCTCAGTTGGTTAGCCATGTTGTGCGATTCTTCTGTGTTTGCTTGACCTCCTAAATCCTTTATTCAACGATCTAGTTCAAACTCATGTCGTTGAGTCCTTCGAAGATTCCTGCACACTGTTCTTTTGATCTTTGACATGTTTGTTAGGCTCTCAGATGTGCTCTAGGTCATAAACTGATCAAGAGTTTACATTTACAAAAAGAAAAAAAATAAAAAATAAAAACGTAAAATAAAAACAAGAATAAAACATGATAAAATAAAATAAAAGTGACTAGAGTAATAAAATTAAGGTTTTCCTAATATCACTATCCCTGACATTGACACCAAAAACTTGATTAGTCTAAACTTAAGGTCAATATTTGAATTAACCGCAAGTTCACGACATAGTTGTAGCTAGTACTGGCAAGTACGGTTCAATCCCACAAAGACAGTGATTACTAGTAAGTACCTTTCTCCTATTATCTAGCCAACGAATTGGATTTTTAGTTTTTAATTAAAATAATACTTAAATAATTAAAATAAAATATGAAACAATATTGAACATAGAAACACAGGAATTTATTTAGAAAATAAACAATAAAAAATTCGTGTCTAGGTAATGAATCCCTTAAAACCATTAGATCATTAACCTTTTGTCATCCAATTGTTTTATTGACTATTGGACTGCGAAAATTCCTATCTTATGCTAAAAACTCTCTCGATAATACTAAAAACTAATCTATAGGTTTAGTAATTGAAATCATTAAGGTTAAAGTTTATAGGATTGCTTTATCGATTTGTTAATTATGTTATTAACTTTGACACTAATCTAGAGGATTTATGTTGACCTATCTCTAAGTTTGTAATAAACTCTTTTCAATTATGATAGATCTATTCATACACGAGATTTCTCAATTTCTTTGTTATGAAATCAGATTATGTACTAATATTCCAGATCTACTAGACCATACATAAAATACATAATTAAATCACAATAGATCAACCAAAACAATTGCATCAGATAAAAGAAACAAAACATATTGTAAGACAAACTAAGGTTCATCACACTTAGACACTAAAAAGCATTTAGTTTGAGGTTTGATGTTGTAATATATTAGATCTTCTGATGATTTCTTCACGTTCTCCACGTTATTGGATCAGTATTGCCCCTTTTGTTCATTCTTCACATTTAGAATCAACTCTAAAAGTATTGTCTCTTAATTGTCCTCCACTCACGTATTTTTATAGTAAAATTTTAAGTTTTGGGAGATACGCGAGCATGTAATAGACCATTTATGTTCCAAAATCTCTAGAATTCATAATTTTGCACAGGCTATGAGACTTACAAAAGTATAGACACAACTATACATCTCTAATTTACTTCAATTTTTGATTTATCTCACATTTTTATCTTAATTCTTCACCTTTTGATCCATAAAGGCAATTATAACCTATAAATGCCCTTGAAGTGAATTAAGTAACAAATATACATTGAATTTACAAAATATCTACCAAAATACATCAAATATGGGTGTATAAATATAGTCAGATATGCATCTATCACCCAGTAATAGTTAAGAGGTTAAAAAATACTATAAAAATGATTTCTCGAAACAAAATGAGTGAAGAGAAATAAAATAAAAAATCAAATATTTGAGTTATAATTGTGTCATTATATTTTATTCAGATAAAATATTATGTAATTAAATGTTTATTTATATCTTGAGATTTTTTTTTCAAAATTGTAATATTCCTATTTTAGAGAGTGTGTTATAAACACTTAAATCTTGTATTGATTTTTCTGAAGGAAAAGTGTTGCTAGTTTTGTCCTAAGAATTAGAAAAGATGATTATAGTGATCTTATCTTCATCCAATGAAGAAGAGTGTTAGGGGATTGGACTTCTTAATAGGAGCTCAGGAAGTGGATCAAACTACTATAAAAATTTGTCTAAGTCTATTACCCTTAGTCCTTTAATTACTTGAATGTTTCTCTTACTTGGTTGATTAAGCTTATATAATTTGTATATCTATTGTTTTTAATTGTGATTGAGTGATAGTATATATGTTAGAGTAGTGCTCTAAAGGCAATCACCTTTAGCATTTATTGTAAAATCATTTTATGATTAATAAAGGCATTTTTCATTATTTCGATGTTCATACGTTTATGGATTTGATGTTGATCTTAAATTGAATTAATGAAGTCCTTGATACAAAACATAACATGGAGAAAATCATGATGAGATTATAATAATGTGATTCATATTATGTATAATTATCATAGTATCTAAACTTTCCCTAATCATAGGATTCATGAGATGGGATATCATTAATCTAGATAGACTATCATATGTTATATTCCTTGATTGGATCAAGCAGTTGATCTCATAAGCTGTAGACATGAGTTGTTTAGAGTTAACATGTGGATGCTTACTAAGGGTAGTAAGTACATTGGATT
>JANVCQ010000007.1:9002775-9025832 GCA_025531925.1 Erythroxylum plowmanianum
GACTTTATTTAAGAATTTCCACTTGATTCTTTGCTTTGCATGCTGAAAACGAACTACAAGCCTGACAAAAGAGTCAGACATTTCGGTTACCATCTAGAACTTGAGCTGAAAAATTGCTGAAGATACAACTTGAGAAGGAAAGACTTTGGAAAAGCTCTGGCTTCTTGATGTAACTATCTGACTCACTGCATATGATAAATGGGTATTAGAATGAAATAATTTGTCAAGTGTCTTATAACTCTAATAACTCTTAGTTCCTGTTTCATCGCTTCTTAAACTAGATTATAAAATAGAAGGAAGCTTGATTAGTACTTATGGAGAGGGGAGAAGCTAGTGTATAAACGCCTTCTTAAGTTGAGACCACTAACAAAATCATGTTTTATGTTGTCTTTGATCTTTTCTATTTGGATAGTTTAGTGTGTTATGAAATGGATTTGGTAAAAATCTTGATTGTGGGACATCTGAATTGTTGGTCATTGGCATTAAGATATTGTAGGAGATTTGTGTGCAAGAGTTAAGTAAGCCATTATATATCAACTTATAGCAGAATTTGATCAATGCTGTCGATCAATGAAACAAGAAATGTAAACGCTGACTGTAATTAGTTTCAAGTGGTAATATGATGTCAGGACTTCTAATTTTGAATTGCCTTGTCAATGGGAAACTTGATTGATTGCAAAAAGGCAGCAAGTTCTGCTAGCTCAATTTTCTATTTCAGTTCTTATGGTTTGTTGTTTAAGTGAGTGCTTGAGAGGTTCCACCTTATTACTCACCTGTTTCTTCTAACATAAGCTAACATGAATTTTGATGGCCATTAACCTTCTAACTTGAATTTCTTCACCATTTGCTTACAGGCATTTTGAAGCCACTGAAGCTAGGTTTCTTCGAGCTTCGTTTTCAGCTTTTGTTGATGTACTTACACTTGCAACAAAAACAATAGAAGAGTTCGGAAACAGAGTGACTTTCTGAAACATTATTTATTGTTTACTTGATTCCGTTATACATTATGTAATCCTAATTAATAGGTTGAATTTGTGACATCGTGTTTTAGTTTAGAATGGCAGCTGATCTACAAGTATTTGTTCTTTGTTATCTTTCATTCTCAAGTAATCTCTTTTGGTAAACTTTTATTGATCCCTAGAATGAAGAAAGTTCTCTTTCACTCTTATTCTGAGCAAAAATGGACTCGAAGATGAAAGTCTAAGGATGGAAATAGGAGACTAAAGCATCCCTTAAACCCACCTGATTGTGTTCAGTGTAATTTAGCCTCAATTTCAGGGAGTTCTGTTGAGGCTGTTTAAGAGCACCATCAATCGTTTCTTGTAAGCACTTTTCAATACATTTTTTAAAGCTAGACTACTGTATATCACTCTTCTCTTGCGTACGACAAAATGTTTCGTCAGCATATCCATCCTTTTCAATATTGGAAAGACTTCTTTTTGGTTCCTGTATACTGAGATGTCAACACAGATAGGATAAGAATTCATTAAGAATTGCCTCTTCATTGTGTTGAAGAAGGGCAACAACTTGACAAAATTCAAGTATCATGCATGGAAGCAGGAACTCCGTGGCACTATCCATCCCATTCACCTTGCAATATCCATGAATCAATGCTTTATAAGTGAATCTTAACTTTCACTTTCAAAGCAGAATTCGAGTATCCTATCATACGAGAAGCGTTGAGTAATGTTTTACATGTGACATTATCAGGTTCATCTTCTTGCCACTCATCCCATTCAAGGGTTTATTGGTATCCATTCTGTGTTGCACACACAAAACTTCATTGAGCATACCCTTTTCGTAGTGCAGTGAAATCAATGTTTTGTTAGTGACAAGATCAAGAAAAACACATTTCAATGCCAGTTCACTCAATGACTCCCCGCCTTCTCCACATCCCCAGACTTACAGCAAGCATGAATGAACCACATTGTAAAGATTAGTACTAGCCTCAACACCTTATACTTTCATCTATCCTCGCCAAATAATTTGATAATACTGTACAAGCATGCAATTCTGGGATCGACCCAAGTAACCTCATTTCTGCAAAAACCTGGATAACCTCCTGCGTCATTCTAGTACATTATGCTGATAAGCCAACATGAAATTAGGGAATTGACATCTGAATCTTCTTCACGTGTGCTGATAAATGAACTAGAGAATGGTTATGTAGACAAAAGCAATCATCTCAAGTAAAGTCTTTTCAAGCCTGGAAGATTTCTGATTGGTTGATATAGAAATAATTGTCCAGGATATTGTGGACACCATATTGTAGGTTTGAACTGTATAATGCCCTGTTGTTGATTTATACCATATATTTAATACGATCGATTATAATTTAATGAAATAATTATTTAAAGATTGTTTTATTTTATACATATTTAAATGCATATGATATATTTTATGGGCTAAATGTACATTATAAAAGAAATTACAATAAGATTATAATTATGATCCTTAAATTGTAGTTATGTATTATCCCTAAATTGTTTCTAATTGATGCTCTATTAAGATTAGATGTTAATATATAATAAAAAGATTAACACATATTATATAAATTTTTCATATAAAGAAAGTATTCGATGCATAGATTGAAATATGAAAATTCTTAAACAAACATATGAATGCTTATTAAATAACAAGTTTATTGAACTGACGCTATATGAGAAATCTATTTAGAACATTACCTATATGTATGTGAAAATTCTCATTGTAATGATTGTACGTGATTCTTAACTTGAGATTTCTAGAGTGTCTCATATAGAGATTATTATGTTTTGATACTGCTAATAACTTATTCTAGTCAAGAGTATTTGATTGATAGTCAGGATATATATCGTAAACTATACAAACTTAGTTGGGTGATTGATATAAAATTTTTCATTCTAAAATGATTAGAAATAATGTTATGTTGTTCTCAATTAGTATTGATTCATATAATTCTTAACAAAGTGGAATTACATTTTAAAGATAATTTTCAAATTTCATTAATAGAATCAATTATTAATAGTGAAGAACTAATATAATTGGACTAAAATAAAATAGATATTATTTATACGTTTTTTGTCTAATCAAAATATTTTACGATGAAATGATTGAAATATATGAAAAACTATGCATTGAAAAGTTGGTTAAAACTATTTCGACATTCTTAATATTTGAGTGATCATGATATATTATTAGACATCAACCTATATATATATATATATATATAATTTAATTAAAAATTAAAAATAAATTTAAAAAATTTAATTTATTTAATCTTAAATGTGATTTCAGCTTATAATTTATATTTATTGTTAATATATTTAAAAATCTATATAAAGAATAGTTAAAGAGAGGAAAAATGTATTTTAATTAAGTTAAATTTGATTGCTAATTTAAAAAATATTAATATCAAATATTGAGATATTTAATAAATAAGAAACAATATGAAATATTATATCTTATTTGAGCCTAATTGATAATTAATTAAAGTTTATTAAAATTTTAATTAAATTACTAAAAAATCGGAATGTTATCATAAACAAGCTCATACTGTAAAGAAGCCAGCAGCTGCAACAGGAGGTTAGCTAGAGATGAAAGGTAGAATAGACTTCTCATACGATGGCAGTAACTGGAGGTGAGACGTCGGCGGGCACTGAAGACCAGTGAGAATGCGGTGGTGCAACTATTACAGAAGTTGGCAGCATGTGATGCATCAAAGTTGGCATTAGCTAGAGGTAGCTAATTCTTCTTGGGCGGTGGAGGGCTCCAAATCCTATGTCCCATTTACTCAATACTTACTCTATTTCACTTATTCACAATCATAAATTTTGTTGAGGCTCACTAAAATCTATGGCTGTAGATGAGTGGAACAGAGTAGGTCCTGAGTAAATGAGACAGAAGATTTAGTTCCGTTAAGGGCTCCAAATCCTCTGTGCCATTTACTCAGGACCTATTCTGTTCTACTCATCCATAATCATAAATTTTGCTGGGCCTACTAAAATCTATGGCTGTAGATGAGTGAAACAGAGTAGGTCTTGAGTAAATGAAACAGAATATTTGGTTTCGTTAGAGGCTTCAAATCTTCTGTCCCATTTACTCAAGACCTACTTTGTTCCACTCATCCATAGGGGGACAGATCCTCTGTCCTCATTTTTATGTACCAACCCTGTTTTATTTGATTCAGGCTATCCATTCATGTGAGACCCATATAAATGAATAACTTGGATCAAATGAAACAGAGTTGGCGCACAAAAATAGAGATTGAGGATTTCATGCCCATTCATAGTCATAAATTTTACTGGAGCCTACTAAAATCTATAGCTGAAGTTCAGGTTTTCTTGGGAAGAGGAAGGGGTATAAGGATATCCTAGTCTAGGGATAAAATAAGGCCCATTTAGATTTAGTGATAAGATTAAAGTAATCCCATAAGTATTTTGTTCTTTGAATAGGATATTCAATATTTGGTATAAGTTTGTTTAGTTTTTCTAAATAAAATTGTTCTTTTATATTTTTATCTGAACCCAATTACTAACTATAATTTAAATAGTTATCAATTCAAAATTAAAATAATTATTTTTATTAAAAACAGTAATTAGGTTTATTACTAATTAAATTTTAAAGAAGTTGTTTCTATAATTAGAATGAATTAGTTTTAATTAGACTAATTAATTAGTTAGAGTCCTTAAAATAAAAAATAATTTTCTCTTTCTTAATTAAATTTTTATCTCAATTGATTGATATAAATTAATTTTATCATGTTATTTATTCTGATAATTATATTTTATTTATTTAAATAATAATTATATTTATTTATTAAAATAATACTTTTTTATTTATTATAAAAATACGTTTTCTTGATTAAATTTGGAAACATGTTTTATTTATTAACTGAGAAATTTTATATTTTTTAAATAGTTTTTCTAAGCAACTAATCTCTATATAAATAATGTAAAATACCTTCTTAATTAAATATTAAGTGCTTTATTTTATTTCAAAAGTGGTTTTTCTTTAGTATTATGGTTTATAATTAAGAAAAGCTATTTCTAATTAAATTATAAATAGTTTTTTAATTAGATTAGAATTTCTTATAAAAATTTGAAATTTATTTTCTAAATTACAATAAGTGAGAAGAGTAATTTGTTGAAATTTATTTTCAATTAATTTTATTAAATAAGTCAATATAATTGGAAATAGTTTCCAATTGAATTTAAAATCGTTTCAAAATCAAACTAAATTTTTGTTTAGAACATTATTTTAAATTATGAAGATCAACAACTAAAATCAAATAAAGCTATTTTATGTATATAATTTGATTATATTTACATAAAAAAATTCCATGATTTAATTTTGTATTATAAGTGGATATTAAATTGCATGTTTACATGTATAGCATTTTCTGCTTGATAAGGTGAACATAATAAAAACATTAGTTAAAATATTAAGTATATATTAAGAAAGTTATTATTACCTTTCATAAAACCAGAATTCTATTTAATGTAAGAATTGTAGAGTAACTTAAGATTCCTTTAAACTGAATATATTTTATCTTAAATTAATAGATCCTATTTATCTAAATTTGTATGAGTAATTCATGATTGTACGAATTTGGAGGTAAAGTTAGGAATAACATTTAAAATATACTAAACACAATACAGTTAAACCCCACACACAAAACCAGCAAGCATGATCATTCCCAAATCACCCTCTTAAACCCAAAGGAAAGAAACATATAAACAAAGCCAAATTAAACAGTTTGATGGTGAAACAAAGAGGAGATGATACCTTCATTAGATAAGAGATGATGGTGAAACAAAGAAGAGATGAGCGTCCATGAATGCTGGGATTACAAATTAGGAATTTGAACCAGAAACTGACAAGATTCACCAACTGCTAAAGCTTGTTAGTGAATCTGAACCTTTTAAGGAAAGAATTTGTTAACCCTTTTGAAGGTTGGGTTATGTTGGTTGCATATCTTGTTAACAGAGCTGATTCAAGAGACAACTGCCAGTTGGTCCGGTCTCTACCCTCACCCCTTTCCCAACTTAGCTATCTGGTTTTCATCACATCTTGCTCCTAAACGTCCTCCAGCCCAGTGAAAGGACCCCCGTCTAAAATGTACCAAGAAAAACAATAAAATCATTTTGATGCAATGTCAAGTGGAATCAGGACCCGATATAGATATAGACAGAATCAAGAGGCAAACAAAACATTCCTTCAATGGAATTTCAGACAATAATGTTCATAATTGCTGGCCGATTTGCCAGGTTACATAAAATACACAGCACTTGAAAATAAAATTACAGGGTCATTATAACTTTGCTGCTGCTTTGGAGAAGATGAAGACTTACAACTATAGAATCGGTATGAACAAAAGAAAAAGAGGACGTAATCTGCCTCCTTGATTTGTTTATGCTAACCCTATGATCATTTTCTTTTCATCAGTATTCATCCAGGTAAGTATATAGCATCTCATCTTTCTTTGACTTTCGTCGGCTAAGTAACGCCTTGAGAAGACGTTTACTTTTGCTGGGGTATTGTTCAACATCCTTGGAATTTTCTTTGTCTGGTTGGAGACGCATTGAGGCTGATTTTCGCGGTTCTGAAGGGTACTGACAATGGAAAACAAATTCCAAATATTCAGGTCACAACCTATTCTTTAAGTCAACAGGACAACCGCCATGTAAAACAAAGAGAAATATAAGATGAATTCTATAAGATTAATGCAGAACTGCTCTAATACAGTTCATAATGCAACTTCTGCACCTATATGCATGATAAAGTTAACATATGCTTACTCGTCTTGCAGAACTTGGAGTGGTAGGCCGACTGCTAGTGTTAGTAGTGTATGAGTTTGGAGTTGTTGGCCTATTTGACACAGAACCAGAACGCAGGAGTGGAAAACGATGTGGTGAAACTGTGCGCTTTTCTGATCATGAAAGCAATACCAGATATAAGTTTAGAGAATGTAAATCAAAAGAAAAAGAAATGAGAAGCAGACTTAAAAGTATAAAACAAATAAGCCCAAAGATTGAGGCTTAGGCTATGATAAAGTAATAGAGGCATCAACCTAATTCCTTTTTGGGTATTGTGGCAGTAAAGGAAAATGTTGCAGATCGCTGTGGCAGTCGTGGAGAAGGAGATGGAGAATGCCCTCTCCTGCATGCAAAAGGTTAAATTCAATCATTCTCTTTATTAACAGCCACTTTCAATGATAACATCAAAGAAATCATGTTCCACACCTGACAGAAGATTTTGGGGCTTCTTTGACCGAAGATTTTGGGGTTTCTTTGCTAGATCTCGGAGTTCCGCTGACCGAGGATGTTGGCGTCTCTCTAATTGTAGCTCGAACAGCTTTGCATCAAATCAGTCAGTAGAAGAATCAACTTGCTAATTTTCCCAATAGACAATTTAAAATACAAACTGCAGATAAGAACCATACCATTCCTAAATTGGTGCCAATCATCTTCATCATCTAAGCTGCAACCAAGGTACTTTGATTTAGTTCGAATGGCACCATGCATTGTCTCCCCAACTGAAAATATGTTCACGAAGAAACTTTTCAGAATTAAGAATATTTTATATAACATAGGAGACTTGTGTGCTTCCAACTCTCACCTCATTTTCTTTCTTAAAAGTAAATGAAAAGAAGCCAAAAAAAAAACAAACAAAAGGAAAAGCTGTAATTGAAACTAATAGACCCCAAAGGATAGAACTTAAATAGATTACTATAATTACCTGGCAATATGTAACGCTTATTGTACTTTGGAGTATTTATTACCAGTGACTGTTGTGAGATGCCCTCATGATCAATATACTCCTGGCATGTCCGCAGTCTCTAACAAATTGAATTGAAAAAGAATTAGGGAAAGTCAAAGAGCGGATATCTTTGGCATCTTACTCCACAAAGGATATTTGGAAGCGAAATGTGTTTTATGTACAGCGATTTGATCATTCTCACACAAAATGCATCTGTTTTGAAACAAGATAGGAGCAGAGATGAACAAAAAAGTTACACCAGTACTGCTTTCGGCATCAAGTTATGTTTAGCTGTGTATCATGAAGTTGTCTATCTCAAGATGTATGTTGACAAAGCGCAGAGAGCAACTTTGTTTGCACAATCCTACCAGTCTTCACAATTTTCACTTGCTTCAACAACAGTGTAATCGCAAGAATTTTTATAACCTTTGGAATACCTAATCTCAAGCCTTTTCAAGGCTTCAGCTTCTCACCTACTGAAAGCAGATTGACTATAAAATGCCCTTCTAGCATAGGATGCCAATCATTACAGAACCTGGACTAGCTAATACATTATAAAAGAGAGAAAATCCAAGGCATACCTGTTCAATACAAGAGACGCGAAACTCTGTTCCAGAAACTTCGTCTACCTTCTCATCCAAGAGATCATTAACCTTATATGTCACAGAGCCCAAATGATCCACTGTATTAACCAGAGCTTTGATTGCATAATCTTTCAATGTCTCTACCACTCTGTCTCAAACAGGATATTCTCAACTCAGGAGGTGTATGTAGCAGTCTAAGAAAATGACAATTGACATAGTCAAAAGAAAACATTGCAGTCACATACAAAAGCAGCAACTCACAGTTGTTTTTGGTCATCATTTGTGTAGGAAAGCTCAAAATACTCCGCTGCTGAGTACAACTGCAATCTCAGATTCTTCAAATCCTGAAACATGTACATGGTAAAAGAAAATGGTATATTGAAACAAATTTCAATAGCATGATGACAAAATGCATATATCATAATACTATGAAGTTCATGAAGAAACTTGAGAAACGACTTAAAGCTCCAAATTGAAGTCACTCCCATACTAAAGCTTAGGTTGATGTTTCCACGCCAAAATGTTGCAGATACTCTTGTGTACAGATTCTTATAAAAAATCTCATAAATGGTAATTTCAACTGATGTGTGCTTAAAATGATACTCAAGAGCAGATCTATGGAAGGGTGATAAATAAATTTTCAGAATCCAAACCTTGAGACTATCGGAGAAGAGCAAACTCTGCTGCATAGAGAGCTCATCGTAGGTTGATGCTTCTCTAGACACTGAAGGTGCAGCCATTGTACCCATTGAGACTATTCATACACTCGCTTATCCTGCAACAAGAGAATAAACCTAAAATGAAACAAATCACAAGAAAATGAGGCTCGCATGATCCTCATTATGCAGAAGATATCAGGGTCAGTGCCAGTCCGCCATCAAACATTTATTCTGCAAATCCTAAAATGTAAGAGATAAGGGAGGTATCCTAGGCCTAGAGGATGGGCCCGCTGCATCTTGAAAAGTGTGAGCTGAAATCCCAGAAAGGAACAAGGAGGCCAATATTGGAGAAGTTGGTATTCAATCGAAAACGAAACAAGGAAAGAAAACAAATTTATCTTTTTCCATAACGAGAAAAGAAAACAAAGAAACAGTACGCAGCTACAAGGCAGATAGTCAACTAATTGTAAAGCAGACCGTGAAGAGAAACCGGTTGCAAGAAACCCCAGTTTGTCAGAATATCCATCAACACTCTTCACTTTACTAACTATTACACACACACACACACACGACAAAAGAGTATATCCGTAAGAACATCACAAGCTGGAAAGTTGTCAATCCTTCCTTGTGGTTGATAAAGAAGAAAACCGAAAAAACTGGACTTGAAGAGGCAACAACACAGAACCAAAAGTTACAAAAACTGGGTATTGTAAATGAAATGAAGAGGGCTAACCTGATTCTCTTTGAAGCCCCAAACCTCCAACGGGAATGGCACTGCAGGTTAGGACAACGAACAAATTGAAATATATACACCCCACAATTGGGATTACCGTGTACAAAGGTGGGCAAAAGGAAACAAATTGCTAAAATTGACAGAAAGAGACCACCTCCACTCTAGAAGTTGGGGGTACAGATTTTTGACCAAACAACAGAAAACGACAACACTAAGTGGGCAGGAGACGAGATGGAGAGAGAGGGAAGGAAGCTACAGAAGAAGAAGAAGAAGGAACCACTAAGGATTGCACTTGCACGTCTAATGAAGTTGTAGGCCACCATGGAAGAGAAAAACTAAAGAAAGAAGAAAAGGTAGCAAGAAAAGGAGAGAGAAGCCACTCTCGTAATCATTTCTAGGCGTTTAAAATCTGTAATGTTCAACTCCTGCTCAGTGATGGCCCACGACATGTTTCTTTTTTGAGCTCTTCAATGAGCTTTGCTTTTGCCCACAAGTCACGGAGAACCCATTGGTTGATCTCAACCGTTGATGTAGTTGACCCTGCTTAGTCTTAGTCTCGCCATGTCCATGCCTCTTGACTCTTCACAGCTCATCAAATATTGAATGCTTCTTAAGTTAAAGGGACCTTCTTGTAGGGGCTAGGTTGAAAGAGAAAGGAGAAGATAGTTTCTTTCTAAGGAGAGGACGTGAACTTTAGTGGCACTCATTGTTTGGTGCCGTGCAATTGAGTAGGAGACATGCTGACAGACATTATTAGTTAAGTCCTATTATTATTTGTCCAAGTCTCGTGGAGCAGAGGATGCCTGACCTGAGCCTGAGCTTGACATGATACCCTCCCCCAACTCCGACTCCCCACTCTTGTATCACCACCGTTGAGCTTGCATATTCAAATTCAATAGACTTGGATCCAAAACGGAATCTCCCAATATTTTCAGATTTGGTCTACATTTGATCTAAAGTCATTTTTGACGCAATGCAGTTGTCCACATCTAAGAGAATATCTTGAATTCATGACTTGGAAGCTTAAAGAGTAATCGCTTGCGTGGTGATGACAAACGACGTTCCAATCTTTCCTGTTTCCTGTCAAACTTTTCTCAGTGCGACATCAGTGGCGTGATTTGCGGCAACTTAATTTTGGGTTCCACAAAAACTAGTTTCCGTCCTCCTGGATCCTAATTTCTCTTAACAAAATTACCTAAACACGTTGTTTTCGTCGTAGAAGACTTTTAGCTGCTCTTTGAAGTTTGAACAAGAAGCAATGTTAGGACCACTCTGCATATTTGCGATCAAAACCAATAATAATAAGAAGTTCAACAACCTTTAAAGCTTTTTCCTGAAAAGATTGAATCAATCTCGCTGCTTCCTTAGGACTGCTTTCTTCCAACTACAGTTATTTAGATTCCATCACATACACAGAGAGATTTAAAACATGAATGAGACATAATATGTAGGATAAACCTTATTACGTGTCTTAGATCGTTCATGAAAGGGTTAAAAACGAAAGAAATGCGAAATATCTTATGTTAGTTCCATATGATTTTTCAAAGCAATTTTTGAGGCTAAAACGAGCTTCAATCTCTTGATAGTTTCACAGAAAGTGATCACCGACACGTGGTTAACGCTCTTCTACAGTTTTCTCAAAACATAAGCGCTCTTAATGGGTGAGAGGATCTATATGCTCCACTTCAACGTCACTCTTCTGCATTAACTCCTTTATGGTCAAGTACTTGACGTCCAAATGCTTAGACCTTGTGATATTATTGTTGTTGTTACTGAACAATATTGCAGCAAGATTATTACAATATAACCAAATGGGTCTAGCTATTGAATATACCACAAACAACTCATAAATCAAGCTTTTGAGCAAAACTGCCTATGTAGTAGCTCTATAACATGCAACAAACTCTACATGCATGGTCGAGAAAGTTATTAGTGTCTGCTTGACATTCTTCCACGATATTGCACCATTTGTCAATATAAAAATATGCCCTGAAGTAGATGCGAGCATCCGAACACATAGCAAAATCAGAGTCTGTATACCCTGTGAGGTTTAAATCGTTGACTTTCCTGTATGTCAACGTATAATTCTTAGTATCCTTTAAGTATCTCAACACTCGCTTAACTACATTCTAATGCTTTACACCTAGGTTAGCCAGATATCGACCCAGTAGTCTGACATCAAGTGCAGTGTCCGGTCTAGTGCACACCTGAGCATACGTCAGGCTACCAATTGCACTAGAGTACGAGACATTTCTCATAGACTCTCTCTCAACTTCATTCTTTGGACGTTGTGCCAAAGATAATCTCTAACCATGAGAAATAGGTGCTACAATAAGTTTACAGTCAGTCATATTAAACCTTTGTAGCACTCGATCAATGTATGCTCTTTGTGAGAGGCTCAATGAGTGTTGAGTCTGTCCAGGTGAATCTGTATACTGAGGACAAAAGATACTTCACCTAAATCCTTCTTATTAAAGTGTTAGTCAAAAGTTGCTTTACCTCACGCAATATGGTCAAATTATTTGACACGAGCAAGATATCATCTACGTACAGTAATAGAAAGATAAATTTGCTCACCCTGACCTTATAGTATAAGCATCTTTCAACTTTGTTTTCCACAAAACCGAATGATATCAAAACCTCATCAAACTTTAGGTATCATTGTTTGGAAGCTTGGTTCAGATCATATATTGATTTAGTCAACTTACAAACTTTGTCAGTTGCATTTTGATCTTGAAACCTTCAGGTTGCTCCATATAGACCTTCTCATAAAGGTCACCGTTTAGGAAAACGATCTTAATGTCCATCTGATGTAGCTCTATGTCATAATGAGCTACCATTGTCATCATCACTTTAAATGCATCCTTCGAAGATATATGAGAGAAGTTAATATTGAAGCCAATTCCTTCTCTCTAAGTGAATCCCCTGACAACCAAATGCGCCTTAAATAGCTCAACTTGACCCTATATGTCCTTCTTGGTCTTAAATAGCCACTTGTAACAAACAGGCCTGTAGTGTTGAGGTAAATCAACAAGCTCCCATACCTTATTATACCTCATAGATTACATCTCATCCTTCATCACTTCCCACCACAAACAACTTCTGTAATAGTAACTGGATCCACAACATGTCTTATGTCATAGTCTTGCTCACCCAAATAGACTATGCAATTTAATAAGATAGCAGGTCATCTCTCTCTAGTGGATCTGCATAACTGCATAGGTTTTTGTATGTCAGAAACCTCTTCCTGAATAGGTATAGGTTCTTGTGCTTACATACGCATGGCACTTGGACTTACATCCACCAAACCTGACTATATGAGAAGCAGATATGAAATAATTGCAGTATCAATCTTGCTATCTCCTGAAGGATGTGAAGATCCTCCCTCATCATAAACATCGTATCCTAGAAACTTAACCGTCTGCGATTTCACTATTCTAACCCCTCCTTCTTTACAGTAAAATCTGTAGCTCTTAGAGTGGTCGAGATAACCTACCAAATAGCAACGAGTGGAACGAGGTTATAATTTACTTTCACAAGGATTATATAACCTTACCTTAGCATGGCAGCTCCATACACAAATATGCACAAGGCTTGGCTTCCATCCTTTTCAAAGTTCAAAAGGCATCTTGAATACTTACTTACTTGGGACTCTATTCAAGATATACATTGTCGTCTTGATGGCTTCATCTCAAAGTTATTCAGGTAGGTTAGTCCTACTCTATATTGATCTCATCATGTCCTTTAGTGTGCGATTGCGCCTTTCAACCACACCATTTTGCTCAGGAATACCTAATATAGTAAACTAAGCCACTATTCCAATTGATTCCAAATACTTGGAAAATGAACCCTTTTCTTATCCTGTGACTCCATGTTTGCCATAGTATTTCACTCTCCTATCAGATCTGACAATCTTTATTGACTTTCCCAACTGGTTCTCAACCTTAGTCTTAAAGATCTTGAACTTATCAAGAACTTTAGACTTTTCCTTAAGCAAGAACAGATAACCATAACAGGAATAATCGTTTATAAACGTTAGAAAATATCTAGCATGGCACAATGTAACTGTATAGGGACCACTAACATCTGTATGTATGAGGTCTAATAAATTAGAAACACGAGTTAACCTTTTTTCTTTATCCTGGTCAACTTACCCCTACAATAATCGATACATGTTTTCATATCACTGAAGTCCAGAGTTGGGAGAATGTTATCCTTTATCAATCTCTCAACTATCTCCCTGGAAATGTGATCAAGACGTTTATGCCACAACATGTTGATGTTTCCTTTATGAAGGCTCTCTTTCGAGTAATAAGTTCAGAAACATAAGAAGAGACATACATTTCATTAGGAGTAAGACACATTCTATATAATCCGTAGGATAAGAAAGCAATTCCTATATGTCTTGTATTGATAGAAATATTTACAACTGAAGTATCAAATACAAAATGATAACCTTCTTTATCCAAAACTGATACATAGATCAAGTTCCGTCTAAAATATGGTATATAAAATGTGTCTCATAAAACTAATATAAACCTTGTATCAAGGTTCAAACCTACATCTCCTAGATACAAAACATCCACCTCCTCATATTTGCCGACCATCAGCTTCTCCTCTCTTTTAGTCAGCCTTTTCCTAGATCTGAACCCCTACATTGTGGAAGCAACATGGTTAGAAGCTCCACTATCTAACCACCAAGAACTTGATGTGGTTATAGCTATATTGGATTCATGAATCATATAAGCTGAAGAGTTACTTGACAGTTCATGCTTAACCTTCCACAGCTTGTACTTCTCGCAATCAGCATTCTTATGTCCCTTCTTCTTATAGAAGAAGCACTTCATACCCTTTAGGTCATATGGCCCCTCATCAATGCTAGACTATCTAGTCTGAATTTTTGAAGAGGGCTTGGGTTTCTTACCCTTACCCTTAGGTTGTTAGAGCTTAGCCTTCCCCTTACCTTTGGCAGCTACAAACATGGCTGTATGAGAAGAATCCTCAATCTTATCCTCTGCTGCAGCACACCAGGAAATCAAGACATTGATGTACCAGGCCTTATCTTGAGAGATGTAGGAGGTAGCCAACATCTCAAACTCTCAAGGGAGAGTATTTAGTGCTTGATGCATTATGAGGTTATCAGGAATTGGTACATCAAATGCCTTCAGCCTAGTCTGAAGGTGAACCATCCTGATAATATACTCTTGAACACCTCCTTCTTCTGTATACTTCACGGAGAATAACTCCTTAATCAAGGTGCTCTACTCTGCATGAGAAGACATCTTATATCTCCGGGAAATGTCATCTATAAACTCCTTCGCTATGTTCGTATTCGATAATCCACTCAGCAGATGATCTGGGATCAACCTCTTGATGGTCAAATAGCACATCCTATTTGACTGCTCCCAGATCGCCATAGCTGCTTTATCAGCTTCTGAGTTGACATCCGTAAGGGGAGTAGGTCTCTCGATGTGCATTGTCATACTAATGTTAGCCATCTCCATTGCAAACTCCACATCCTTCTTCCACTTCTTGAAATTGAAATCATTTAAAGTCTCAATCGTGACAACATTGTTATTTACAGAAAAGGTGACTGCAAGATAGAAAAGATAATGTAGGATAACAACAATAATATTATCTATACAGAGAATCTAATCGCACATATTATGAAACACCTGTGGGTTGAATATATAATATATGCAATAAGATCTCCACATAAAAGCGAACAGAGTACAGACTATCAACTTTCATGACAGTATCACCTGCGGGTGAATAGATCATTTAAGCAATGACTTTCCTCCATCTAATGCCTTTACGTACATCTCAAAATCTCATATAAGGTCAACACTTGTAGGTAGAATAACCAAACATGAGACCCGAGACATCCCTTAATATGCATGCTGTACAATCCAAATACTTACTTAAAAGGTGACTATGGTGACTACAATCTTACCATTACTCAAAAAGACCTCAAACATAAGGGATACATCTTTATGTCATCTTTACATTCTATACGGACATAATGTATGTGAAAATCGATTATAATTGTAAAAACTAGATTCACAATTAAATAATCACATACTGATACTGAAAACATTGTCTTTAAATTTTATTTGAAAAAATCTTAATGAGATGACCATTGTACTTTCCTAAATACTAAATCTACCATACGAGACACGAAAACTTAAGTGCCTCTCTTATGTGTAGTTTGGAGCATGAAAATACACTCAAAATAAGCTTTAAAAACATTTTCAAAATCCAATTACCAATGTAATAATCCAAAAAATTGAAAATATCACTTAAAAAATTCTCCTGACCCAGAAACTGACCCAAAAGGATCCAGGGCACCCTTACGGGAATTTTGTATTTTTTTCTTTTTTTTGGTGCTGACGTCAACATAGTGTAGAGCTGACATCAGTGCAGTATTGTGTGCTGATGTTAGCAGGCATCAACCTGAGCATGGGTAAGGGGTGCGTATGCATTGCACGCATGCCAGATGAGTATGGCATGTGCACAACACATGGCCCCACATCCACACGAGAATTTACTGTATGGCGTGTGTGTTACATGCATCGTCACGTGTTTGAATCCCCACCGTCCATGTGTCAGAACCGATGCAGGCACGTGCAACATATGCGCTAGCTATTCTATGCTTATGGGTGAGCATGCCATGCATGGCGCGTGGAACTCGTGAAGCCACCTGGCAGCTCGCGATTGACGCGTGCAACGCATGTGCCATCCGTACAGCCTCTTCGTCGGTACTAGAACACCATCGGACAATCACCCTCTGATGAGGAGGACGATTTTCGGTGACCTAGGATCAATTTTTCCCTCTTTTTGGCCCATTTTGACCCTTTTTTATAGCTAGTTTTATTTATACCACTTTTACATAATCATATACGCAAAAAAACCAAAACAATAAATCAAAAATTGATGAAAACGATAATGAATGAAAACTAGAAAACCTTCGTTTTCGACAATCCGATCATGTAACCGCTCTGATACCATGTGTAACACGTATGATAAACCTTATTATGTGTCTTTAATCGTTCATAAAAGGGTTAAAATGAAGGAAATGCGAAATACCTAATTTCGGTTCTATCTAATTTTTCGAAGTAGTTTTCAAGGCCAAAATGAACTCCAATCTCTCAAAACCTTCACGGAAAGTGATCATTGACACGTAATGCCTTTCTACAATTTTTTCAAAAATGAAAGCACTCTTAATGGGTCAGAGGATCCATATGCTTACGAATGATATGAGTAACTGTAGGAAACATTAAATTATATATATAGCTTCCATATCAGGCTTCCCCATCACAAGCTCGATATGGTCCGATCTATACTAATCAGGATCCATTTTTTTCCCCAAACTTTGACCCGTTAATTTATATCATTTATTAGGCCACTTTATTACCTTTATTTGGATCAAATTACGTAATTTAACCGATAAGTTATTGAAAACTTAAAAATACAATTAATTATTGTCCAATATTATGGAGAAGGAAAAAATTGTCCAATATGAGAATCTTTTGATAAAGAATACCTATAAGTTTGAGAAGACATTTAGAAACCATTGGTCTCTTAATCATAATTGGAAATGTAACCTAGAAAACAATGGCGAACATATAACAACTTTCATACTTTCCATTAGATTCTCTGTTATTATAAGTTAGCTTAAAACATGAATCAATAGTGCAACTTCTACCAGGACCCTACCAAGAGAAAATCTTTACCTTTCTTTTACAGAAATTAAAAAATTGTATTAATAAAAGGATCAAGACTTAGATTAAAATTCCAACTTCAAAAAATGATTTTTGAGGAGTAGCCTTTGAGCAACAATCATTAAAAAAGGTATCATACTAGGGATCAAAAGGAAGGATACAAAAAAAAGTTAACACTTTAATATAATCCAATTTAATGAAAAGCCCCAATTCATTGCATAATAATGTTACAATTGAAAAAAAATTGTATAGAAGAAACAAAAGATCTTAAAAGATGAGAAGTGATGTGTGAAATCACTTTATAAAGACTAAAATAAGAGAACTAATTGCATAAACTGTAAATACTACTAGAAGTTACTTACTAGAGGTTTATGATGGGAAATTGAGTTAAGATCTGATCCCATGCTCAGTGGAATAATTACAATTGTTATTATTTTGTTTTCTAGAAAGCCAAGATCACTTAAATTCTATAAAATGTTTAATGCATAAATCATAATAAAGCAAGAATCTAATTTATACCTTATTTCAAAACTTGATCATATTCTTGTCGTATTCGTCAAATCGTTTATGAAACCAATGTTAACAATTATTGTACAATAAACTTTCAATACTGTACATATACGAATCATATCTCGTAGTATCAAAGATATCGTTCCACGAGGACTAATAGATACATAACAACTTGAATAAAACTTTATCTAAGGTACTAAAAATTAATTTGAATGGAAATTAAAATAATTGATAAAACAATTGAACTGGCAATAAAATAAGTTTGATCAAAGTTTGAGACTTAGGAATTATTCTATCCTTGTTTTGCTCTCCCTTTATCTTGTTCATTCAATTTATGGTCAATTGTAGATATTCTAAAGTTGTGATTACCCTCTCTCAAGATCTAATCAAGTAACCCTAATTGAAATCAATAATGATAGAATTATAATCTCTCGATTCATAAAACTACTCCTACTTATTCAATTAAATTTGAAAATCCTAAGGATAATTATTTTCGCAATTAAGATCTCTCTTCAATTGTTAATTAATCTAATAATTGTATTAGGCTACCAACTCTCATTGTGCTCCTTAAAACAAATGACTTGATTCACTCTCCCGATTTGTTACCAAGTATAAGCATAACAAATATCACAAAAATTGATAGATTTATTAAATCCAACAAGAATAAAGTTCAACAAAATAATTCAAAAATAATCCCTAATATGGATTTAGAAACTCATAATCATGTTAAACATCTTAGAAATCCAATAAATATTTAAGACAATTAAATAAATGAAGGGAAAAGAAAGAAAAACTAGTTAGAGTCTTGATATGGAAATTTGGAATTCTTTGAAGCTCTCTTAGTGTCTCCTCTTGATCTTCTTTTGATGTAGTGGAAGCTGCATTTTTTATGTTTTTTTAATTGTTAAATACTTCTTGAGGCTTCTAGGGTTTTCCCACTTAATTTGGTTCCAAAGATATCCCTGAAAAGTCAAAAGTACAAAAAAACTCATGAGCTAGAAAAGTTGGAATTTGCTTTTTGCATGCATTATTTCATACTTTCAATCCTTCTCTTTTCTTCAATTTCTTGATTTCCAACCCTCACAAAGACATCAAACATCTCCTAAAACAAAAGTTTAAGATTGAATTCATGTTCTAAACTATGCAAACACTTAGAATACATACAAACACTAATAATAACACAATTATAAGCCTATACACTTGATAATCATCTAATAAACACTTAAAAACACACTACTCCTAGAAAAACATAGTATGATCTATACCTATCAACATCCCCACATTTAAAATTTTTCTTATCCTCAAGAAAAAACAAAAAATAAATGAAAACACATAATCACACATTTATGCAACATGCAATAATGATACAGCGACATCTAATCTTATGGAATCAATTTAACTGCAAACTTCAATCATTCAATTATGCCAACATATTAACCTATTCCTTTCATGTTTAAGTAAGTACTTTGAATTAAATATACATATCAATCAAAATATTAATACCCTATTCATACATCTATGCACTTGTAAACATGCATATATAATTAGTGATAAATCAAAAAGGCAACAATTACTAAATATCCTTTCATGAAAATTTTTACTATTTTAAAAGATCAGTAGTATTTATTTATAGAAATACCATTTTTTAAAATTTTATTTAACGTTAACCTAGTCTTTTGATGTGAAGAAAAACTACTTGTCATAAATGTCCCTTGCTTACTCAACTAGGTCACATTTTTTATTTATCTTGTTTGAAATGCAATTCTAGCCTTTTGACGTGAAGACAAACATTTTGTCATGAATGCCCCTAGTTACTCAACTATATCACATTCTCAATTGGCTACTAACTCTATTCTTAAGCTTTTTTTTAAAAAAACAACATAATAGGAATTTAATTAACACCCTTTTTATTTCTTAACCTACTTCATTTCTTTTTAGTCAATCATTCTTATGAAAGGTTACTAATAATGCTAATCAATTCAATTGACCTATAATTATAAATGTATACTAACAAATTTCCTAAAGTAAAGAATAGGTGTCATATCCTAATTAACATGCATATTCATCCAAAGATACTTAAAACATAAAATTCACAAGTTACTACACCTTTACAAATTAAAAGATCATGATCCAAAGTAAACTAATTCCATTCAAATTTTCCATTGAAACATTCACGTAATGCACACACCATGCAACGAAATATTCATACAATGCTAACCTGATCAAAAACTAACTTAATGCAAATGCAAAATTCACACATAGTTGATATACAATTGCATATACATGCCCACACTTGAAACAAAATAGTACAAAGAAAAACAAAGAACAATAAAGACAAAGTTAGAGTAAGAATACTTATGGTAATTGAGGTGGTGATGGTGTTGGCAATGGAATTTGGAGACGCTTTATGCTATAAAGACCATAAATATCAATCAATTCACTCCCTATAACATAAACATAAAAATAAAAATGAAAATAACAAAGTACTAATAAAATAACTTGAAAATAAAAAAGATATTATAATTCTTAGGTTGCCTCCTAAGTAGCGCTTATTTAGTGTCATTAGCTTAATGGGCTCTACCCTCTACCTTTAACCTGGGTCCATAACGAGCGGCTTACTTCTATTTGTTTCTCCACTTGACAGTTTAGTAACGTGTAGATAAGCCACCAATTGCAAGATAATAAAAAAGACATAATTAATCAAATTAAGAAAACCAAATAAGTTTAGTAATGCCCTTTTTAATAACAAACTGTCAATAAAATAGGGAATGATGCTAAATATTCAATTCAATCCAATAGTTTGTATTGTGGGAGGTAGAAACTATCCATACTTAAAGTGACTTCCAATACTTCATTAATAGTTTCCAAAATTGGCTACTCCTCTTGCTCCTTTAAAGATTCAACTACATCAATTTTCATGAACGAGTTGCTCTCCTTCGGATTCTTTAATACCTTATTCATATTGAATTCTACTTGTTGATCACCAATCTGAAGGATTAAGTTGCCTTTATAGACATATACCAAAGCTCTTCCAGTGTTTAAAAAGGGTGGATAGTTTTAATACTTTTTAAAGTATAGCACGATGAAATCTACAGGAATAACAAACATATCCACTTTTACAGGTACATCCTTCACCACGCCAAATAGTTTCTTCATCAATTGATCCACTGACTGAATAAGCATAAAAGTTAGCTTCAAATCACGTAGCCCCAATTTCATGAAAATTAACAAAGGCATAAGATTAATAATTACATAGGGTCTAAGATTAATAATTACATAGGGTATAGTAAACTCCCTAGATCTTTCAACTTTGAGGGCATGTGGTTAGTAATTATAGAGCTACAACTTTCCGTTACGAAGACAATTTGATTATCATCCCAAGTTTGCTTGTTTGATAGTATATCTTTAAGAAACTTCACGTTCTTGGACATCTATTCCAATGCCTCCCCAAAAGACAAGTTAATTTGCATCTCCATAAATTTTGCAAATTATACATCTAATTTATTCTTCTAAAGTCTTTATGGGAATATAAATTTTGGTGGATATGGTGGAGGAGGAACGTGAGGAGGACCCTCATTCTTTTGTTCATCCTTTTTGTTCTTCTCTCATTCTTTTACAATATAGGGTTTAACTTATTTTTTTGCTGACTCTTCAAGCTCTTTCCCACTCCTAAGTGTGGTAGCCTTAAGTTTCCCCCTTGTATTTGCTTTTGTATTGCTTAAGAGACTCCCCACACTTTGTGTCGATAATGCATTAACTAACTAGCCCATTTGAACCTCTAAATTGTGAATAGAAGAGGCATGATTCTTTGCTATTTACTTGAATTTCCCTTCTAAAATTGGGAACTTAGAATTTATCATGTCCATGAACTTACGCATATTTGAATCCATTACACTAGACTTGTCTTACTGAAATGCCGATGGGCTTTGATTTCTTAACTGAGTCCCTACATTGTTGAACAAAGAGAAATTTAAATGGTTCTTCCAACAAGGATTATACGTGTTCAAGTAAGGATTGTTACCTACTTGACCAAATTATGCTAACATGTAGTTAATTTACTCCACATTGTTATTTTGCATTAAGAAACAATAAGCAGTGATATGGTTCTCTTATCTACATAGCTCACATCCGTGATGAATTGCTTTAAATGGAGAGGAAAAGGTGGTTCTTAAGTTGTTTTGTCGCTTGGTTAGGTTAACAATTTCAACCTATATTGTTGTCACTAAATCTACAACAATCATTCCCTTTTGATCATAGAAGGTTGACTTCTGTTTACTTCAGTTTGAAGTCCAGAGAAAATTATTATTCACCATATGTTGTAACAGATTGTGTGCCGCTTCAACTATTTTCCTCATTAATGACCACTAATTGATGCATTAATGATGCCTTGCATGGGTCAATTAACTCCTACGTAAAACATTTGCAAGAAAAACTCCTTTGGCAAGTTGTGATGCTGACAGTTCCTTTGTAACTCCTTAAATTACTCTCATGCTTCATATAAAGACTTCCCTTCATTTTAATGGAAATTTGTAATTTCTTTTATGATCCTCACTATCTTTGTCAAAAGGAAATACTTAGCTAAGAAGACTTGCACCAGTTGCTCCTATATTGTGGCATTTGTCAGGTTTGGTGAATTAAACCAAACCTTAGCTCTATCCTTGAGTGTAAAGGGGAAGAGCCTCATCTTGGCTACATCTTTTGACAACCCATTAAACCAAAATGTATCATAAATTCCTAAGAAATTGACCAAATGGGAATTGGGATTCTCATTGGCCAAACCATAAAATTGAACGTTGTTCTATAGCATATTCATTAGTGCTGGTTTGATCTTGAATGTATTTGCTTGCATTGGTGGTTGTGTAATTCCTAGATGATTGGCATTGGACCCTGCCCTCATGAAGTCTATAAAGGTCCTTTACTGCTCTCCTTGGTTTCTTTCCTACTCCATTATTGTTTCTATATCTTCTTTGTTGGACCCGGGGGTTGTTATCCACACCGCGATCCAACTGTTGGGTGTACCGGGGCTTGGATCTCCCGGCCGGGCTTGGCTCCCCACACGCAACCCAACGCTGAAAGGTACTGTCCTCTTTGGTCATGGGTGAGACCACGA
>JANVCQ010000007.1:9025932-9036410 GCA_025531925.1 Erythroxylum plowmanianum
ATACTTGTATATAGGTATGATGGTTTAGGATTAAGTAGTTGGATTCCGGCAACGGGATCCGACATCAGTTGGGCTCTGGAAGCGGGGTCCAACATTCTTGGCCTTTAGTTCTTCGATTCTCTTTTTCTTTCTTCGTGATGTTTAGATCTAATGTGTCTTCTACTATGTTTGTAAACTTTTTTTAAATATTTTTTTAGGTACCTACAAGCACACAAGAAATCTATTAAATCCTTAAATCAAAGGAATTCAAATTGTATAAGATGCTAAATTAGTCCCTGACAACAATGCCAAAAATTGTTGACAAGTTTATAATATAAAATTTTCAATACCATAAGTATATGAGTAGTATCTCATTGTATCAAATGTATCAATCCTACGAGGACTAATATACACCAAACAACTTGAATAAAACTTTTTCTAAGGTACTAAAATTTGATTTGAATGGAATTAAAATAACTAATAAAACTAAACAATTAAATTGCCAATACAAAAAATTTTGATGAAACTTTTGAGACTTAGGAATTATTCTATCCTTGTTTTGTTTCCCTTTATCTTGTTGATTCAATTTATGGTCAATCTTAGATATCCTAAAGTTTTGATTACCCTCTCTTGAGATCTATTCAAGATTGAAATCGACAATCATAGAATTGTAGTCTCTCAATTCACAAAACTACTCCTACTTATTTAATTAGATTTGAAGCAATCTTAAGGATAAATAATTTCATAATTAATATCTCTTTATTGTTAATTAATCTTATAATTGTAGGTCTATTAAGCTACCAACTCTCATTGTGCACCTTTAACAAGAATAAAGTTTAAGAAAAGAATTTAATAGTAATCCCTAATATGGATGTTAAACATCTTATAAATCTAAATAAAAATTCAATATAATGAAATAAATACAGGGAAAGAAAGAAAAATTAGTTAGGGCCTTGATCTGGAAATTTGGCACTTTCTGAAGTTCTCTTGATGTCTCCTCTTGATCTTTTTTTGATCTAGTAGTTGCTAGTTTTTTGTGTTTTCATATTTTTAAATACTTCTTGAGGCTTTTACGGTTTTTCCACTTAATTTAGCCCCAAAATGTCAAAAGTACAAAAAAGTAGCAAGCTAGAAAAGTTGAAATTTGCTGGAATTTTCTCTTTATCACTCTGTCACAATCGTGACTTGCATTATTTCATGCGCCCAATCCTTCTCTTTTAATTTCTTATTTTCATACACTCACAAACACATAGAAATGAGTTCAACCTTTAAGTCCAAAGGAGGGATCATTGGAAGAAACTCTCTATTATTCACCAATCCATTGTTAGGCCTTGGATGATAACCGAGGAATTTAATAATATAGTACATAGAAATGAGTTCCAGCCTAAAGAACTAAAACACTAATGTGAGAGACTATGTTCAGATCATAGGGATCACAAATTTAAGATTTGTGGGGAAATCTTATTCATAGAGTAACAAGCAGTCCTCAACTTGGCACTAGAGGAAAAAATTGATAGGGCCTTGCCAAACAGTGAATGAAGGCATAGTTTTCCTTCCTACTCAGTAATATTTGATAATTCTAGTATCTCAGGCCACTCTTCTATGGGCTCCATAGTCCTTTGCCAATATGTAACTCAAACATTTTCAACTTCATAAAATATCATTTTTATGAAGAGGATAAAGAGACTTTATGTGGAGAATTCACCTCCCAAGACATAGAAAAGGTTGTCTTTGAGCTAAATCCTATAAAGGTATCTGGCTTTGATGGGCTAAATAGGTATTTCTTTCAAATGGCGTGACCCCATATTAAAAATGTGGTAAGAAACGGAGTTCAGGAATTTTTCAAGAATGGGAGAATGCTCAAGGAGGTGAACAAGACTTCTATTTATTTAGTTCCTAAATTTCAAAATCCTAGTTCATTAAGACTTACAGCAATTTTCGCACAAAATTATTTCCATGATTTTTTTCAATAAGATTAGAGAAAATACATGGGAAAATGATAGGATATTCATAGGTGACATTTCTAGAGGGAAGAATGATTGGTGACATATCCTATTGGATCAAGAGCTTTTTAAAGGATACATTAAGAAAAATTCTCCAAGGAATTATGCTATAAAAGTATATTTTTCATAAAGACTTTGAATCTATAAAGTAGGAGTTTAATGTAAATCTTCTAGAGGCTTTAAATTTTCTTACAAAATTTAAGGCTTGGATCAAATAGTGTATTACATCTACCGCATATAATGTTTTGGTGAATGACGAGCTTACAACTCTTTTCAGAGGAGGCAAAGGATTAAGTCAAATGGATTCTTTATCCCTATACCTCTTTATCCTTTTTATTGAACCCTAAAAAGGCTACAAATATTCAACATAAGGAATAACCCCTCTTTCAAGTATTATAGAAAATGTAGTGAAGTGGGTTTATTAAACCTTATCTTATTCTCCAAGGCCTATGACAACTCATTCTATATTCAAATATCATTCCTTCTCATCCTCAAAAGACTTTTTGGTCTAGCAATCAACTATAAAAAGAGTAATATGTTTCTTTTACATAGTGCTTCTCCAATTTTATATTGGCTCTCAAGGATCACGGGGTTACAAATTAAAAAAATCCATTTATTTTAACTAGGCCTTCCAATTGCTATAAAAAGATTCTACTTTAGGGAGGCTTACCTCTTAGCAGAAAAATGCAAAAGACGCTAGAAAATTGGTATAATAGTGGTCTTTCATATGCTAGGAGACTCATTTTCATAAGACATATGCTAAACTCTTTACACATATATTATTCTACACACATTTTTCTATCCAAGGGGATTATCAAATCCATAGTAAAGATAATAAGAGGATTCATATGGGGAGTAGGACCAAATGATGAGGGATATATGAAAATGTACTAGAAAGAGATTACAATACCTATGGATAAGGGTGGATTGGGTATAACATCAACTGAGTTTCAAACAAGGTTTTGATTGCTAAAGGTTATGGAGCATCCTAGAAAACAAATAGTTCATATGGATTAGATGGCTCCACACCTACTCCTATATGGGAGATTTGGATCATAACCAAAATACTCACACTTTTTGCAATAGTCGCTTCACCTAAGGGAGAAGCTAGTTGGTTTAGTCAAGCGTAAGATTGGGAATGGTCATAGAGCTTCCCTACTCTATGACTATTTAAGCAAAACTAGACCTATTAGCCACTCTACATATATACACTTCATTATAAATTCTATCAATACAAAAGTCAAAGAATGTGTTTCAGGAAACAACTGGTGAAACTTCCTTGCTGAACTATCTCTAGTAATCCCAGCATACAACCCTAATGAAGACAAAATTGGCACATATATAGCTACCTAACCCTAATGATCTTTTCACTAACACTGTTGACCCCCGAAATTTTTTTCTTGATGAATAAGCACGATTTAAATTAATATTGAGGTCTTGATAGATTAATTTATTTTGGAGTTAATTAGCATGCTAATGTAAGTAAGATTTTATGACATAGGTTAATTGAATTAAAGTGTTAAGGTGGCAAGTTTGTGTGAGGAGCATTTTTGGAAGATCACTTAAGTTTAAAAAGATATAGGCTTATAAAGAAGGGCAAAATAGGAAGAAGGAATTGTTGTATTGTGCTTGAGAAGAAGAAAAACGTGGATTAAGAGAGAGAAGAAAGAAAAACGAAAATAGGAGAGAGGAGAAGAGAGTTTCGGTGGAGAGAACAAAAAAGAAGAGAAAGCTAAGTTAGGTTTCAATTTTTCTTAGTTTTAGAGAGAGATTTTGGGGTTGTTCAAGAAGGGAAATAGAAAGAGGAAGGGAAGAGCTTTCTTTAGAGCCAATAATCTCATAAATTGGCGAGGATTCAAGGTAAGTTTGATCTTTTATACTTTGGTTATATGGAAGGGTTTTGTTCAAAGAGCTTAGAAAATGCATGAGTTTAAGTATTCTATGACCAATTTCATGCATATGTTTCTTTGGGTTTTCCAATTTGAATTCCTATTGAGTGGGGATTTTTGTCAATATTGAAGGGAGGCAAGAGGAGCAAGAGAAAAGGCATCCTTGAATAAGTTTTCAAGTAAGGAAATTAAGATGGATTTTATGTTTATAATTGGATAATGAGCCTTTATGTTTTCTTTTTAGTCAAGAGAATAAAATGATTTCTCATTGCTTTATAATTGTGGCATTTATTACTTTTGAATGATTTGATAAATTGCAATATGCTTGGTATTTGAATTTGGTTGATGAATTGTGAAAAGATGATGGAAGTGCATATGAAATATTTCATGTTCATAAAAAACATGTTTTCAAAATGTGCCATTTGGACAACATGTTTACAAGTTATGATATACATGTTATGTGGGTTTGGTTTTGGTCCTTCAAGTATGTCAAGTGCACTTTGACTAAAGGCTTCTCCTGATTGCCCGCTAGTAACATGGAGCTCCTTCACGGACTCTCATAAGTTCACAGCTATGCAAAACCATTTTGTGGGATTGCGATAATACGTTCTATTCACGGCTACATAGGACTTTTATGGGAAATGTGTGGTACGTTTTGTTTTTGGACCTACCTAAACCATTTTGATTTGCTTATGTTTTTATGATTGGATGACAAGTTTGATACATATGTGAATTAAGTGTTTATGAATTGCTTGATAATGTGATAATTTGGGAAATATGTGTTTTAGGGATTTGATGAAAAATATTTATGACATTGAGCATTTGTAATGGTTTTGCTTAATACTGATTATAAACTTGTTACCCACGAGCTTTTAAGCTCACCCCCTTTCTCCTTCCTGTATTCAGGAGATGAGCAGGAGATCGATTAGTCAAGAGTCTCGGCATCACTCCGAACTTGCATACTTTTGTATTTTAAGCTAGATGTTGTACTTAAAGGCTTTAGTTGCATTTTAAGTATATTTTGTATTTTGGGATTTTGAGATATTGATGTATTGGGGCTTGAAATACCCATTAAAGCTTTGTAAAAACTTTTATATTTTGATGTTAATGAAGTATGATTTGTGTTTTGTCAATGACATTTCCAAATTGTTCATTTCACTTCCAAGTTTTCTATAAGGGTGAGAATTTATGCTCTGGCTTCAGGGGAAAACTGTATTACTCTAGGCTGAATTGGACAAAGTTGTCTCTTGAAAGTTGTAGTTTATCTTTCTAGCTTTCTAACGTTATATAGTATGAAATTTTTGGACATGGGAGTTGAGAGATATGATCATTAGAAGTTTGTGAAGTTGCATAGGATGGATATTCGGGACAGCCATAGTGATTTGAAACTTTTACCCTTTTAGAGGCAAAATATATTTTTGGAGTCTTCATGGAAGTTGTAGATCTAGAAGCCCTCTTCGAAACTTTTTTTGAATGACCTTAATCCAATTTTTGTAGTGAAAGTTATGCCTTTTTTATCAATACAGAAGAAGAAAAGTATGAAGGGAAAGTCGCAATCGCGACAGGTTGCGATCACGACTATGCGGACATGCGCGATCGCGACCCACCGAATCCCGACCCCCTCAACACCAAAATTGAACATCTTCCACTCTTTTGATTAGAACTTTGTCATCCGACCTCCAAATGACTTGATTTTCAAACCAATGGATTCTTAACACATTTCTCTATCTCTGGTGGCTTTAGGTATTAATTTGAAAAAGATTGATTGAATCAAAGTAAGGGTAACGATTGGAAGAGTATGAATTGGATATTTTACTAAACATGCTTCAGTATTTTGATGATATCTTGATTTGTAGAGCTCCAAATGAGATGATTCTTATTTTTAAATAAACTAGAGACATAAAGCTACAAATTATATGAAGAACTCGAATTTTAATGTAGTCTCTAAGACTATCAATTTCAGGATGGAAATTGAGTATAGTGTACTGTTTCAGTTTAACAACAGTTCAAAAATGCTTGGGCTATAACTTTTAGATTTTTGAACCAAATGGAATGATTTTGGTGACATTAGAAACTTAAGACAATGAGGAACAAATATTCTGATGAAGTCAAATTGGAATTCTGATTTGAGGTTTCTCAAAATCTATTCTAAAATAGGAGAAATGAGTTTGATTATGATGACTGACTAGGGGGGGGGGGACGCCACCATTGTGGGATGCGCGTCCAGATGTCAGTTAAGACGTCGGTCATGTGCCTAGCGAGAGCGAGGTGCCCAAAAAACACCTCTTGCAAGAACATGCTAAGGGTAGCAGGAGTTAAAGTCAGTTGGGCCAAACTGATATGGAGCAGACTATTGAATCCTAAGATTTCCTTCTTATTATGGTTAGCATGCAAATAGAGATTGAACATCTAAGATAGGCTCAAGTATCTCAACTTACCTTATCAATGTCCTTTATGTAAGATAAACTCAAAATCATATGGACTTTTATTTTTTAAATGCCACTTCTCAATACAAACATGAAAAAGGATGTTCCAATTCTCCTTAAACTTCCACCGCACCAACTACTGAGAAGTGATCAATTGGTTGTAGGAGCAAAGGGGCACGAGTAGGGACATTCAATTCTTAAGCACTACATGTTTAGGATCTTGTGTTACAAAACATGAAAAGAAGTAAAAATGTGTTGCCTCTAAAGAAAGGAAAAATAATCAAAATACAATCACTAAAGAAACAATACATTAGATCAGAGAGCAAAATCTAGCTATCATGTAAAAACCACAAATGCAAGGAAGCTCCACATACCTAGTTAGCCTCTGAATAATCCATTAGAATGATTGAAGGGAAGATAGAATCATCTACACACCAAAGTCATCTCCATCAATACAATGCAAAGTCCAAATCAAGGGCAAAATATTCCCCACATGAAGAAAAGACCGTGGCCTAACATACAATGAAAGGGGAATTAGGTTAAAACTATAAAAAGGGGAACCAAATGAAAGAACTATGTTCTAACGCCTTAATGGCTTTTTAGATTTTGCCTAACACCTTAATGACAATTTTGTAATTATAATATCATTTGGTCAATTTAATTCCTATAGATAGGAGCTCTAATACATGTAATATTTGAAGCTTATTTATTAATAAAGAAATTTTAATTTAAAAAGCACTTAATATAGATCATTATTGAGATTTTTATGGCTAACTAAAATATGGAAGTTTATAATTTAACTTATGTTTATCTAAACTCCATTTTTTATTTAAAATAGTAGCACGTGACAATATATGGTTGATTTTAAAACTGGGGATCTTAAAGCAAAATATTTTTAAAGAATTAATTATCAATAATAGATAAACTATATCATCTCATGTTATTTTGGTTTCTTTTTAAGGAAATGAAATGGATTATCTTAGTTACCTTTTGATTTACAAAATTAATTAAAAAAAGACAAACACAAACAACTACAAAATTTGAATAAGAGTATTAATGGATACCTACCTCTTTTCTTTCCCTCATGAATATGGAAATGAAGACGAGAGTAAAACAATCCCAGCCCTAGGCAGGGACAAGCAGGGCACCTGCCTAGGGCCCACTCTCATTAAAGGACCACTCTCAATCTCATTTCAACATTCCACAGTTCCAGAATTTCATTCATTTGAAGTTTATTAAATCCTAATTAACGGTTGTCAGAGAAGTGGAAGAGATAAGACTTTTAGCATCTCTTTCTCTCTTGTCTTGCCACTTAGGTGGCGATAATATTGCTAATAAAGGAAGCTAAACTTTTCAGCTTCCATGTTTAAAATTAACGCTAACTTCTTGTGTTTATAAATTCCTTTGTTAACTTTAAACATGGAAGCTGAAAAGTTTAGCTTAATGTAACTTTCTGTGTTTATAAATTCCTTTGAAGTATTTGGGTGTATTTCTTTTTTTAAGTTCCATTAATATATGAATCTAAGATACTCAACTCAAAAATTAGCAGCAAAAGATTTTCACAGTTCTGAGTTCTGAGTTTTGAGTGATAATTTAAAGGGAAAGTTTCTAATTTTTTTAATGTATTTGTAGCTTACTAAATATTTGAATATTTGAGTGATAATTTATCGCAACACTTGTGGTTAATATGCCTGCGGCCCTTTTTCTTTTAATGCAATAATCCCTAAATTTATTATATATAAAATTGAAGTTTATTTAATTCACATTTTGGCACTCTCTAGGTCTTTGCATAAATTGCACTGGAAGAATAACCCACTTTGAAAATTATATAATTAAATACATTATTTCTTGACTTTGTTATTTTAGTTATTGTATTCTAAAAAAATTATTTATTTGTATATTATTATTTAAGTGTCATAAAATGTATTCTTTTTAATTTTATCTATATTTATTTAAACTAACATAATATTAAATTTATTTAAAATTTTCATAAAATATAATAAAAATTATTTGACTGTTAAACAGGGACGGAGCCAGACTCAACTCTAAGGGGGGGCCGGGGGCCAACATCTAAATGCAAAAAAATATTTGTAATTTTAAGGATAGGGATTTTTTTTAAGGGGGGCCACTTATATTTGTAATTTTAAAAATTTTAATTATATAATTAATTTTTAAAAAAAATATATTTGAAAGGGGGGGCCATGGCCCCTCTCCCCTATAACATGGCTCCGTCCCTGTTGTTAAATAATACCGTAAATAGTTGATATAATATACTACATTTACCATTATGTTAATTCCCACAAAAGAAAATTTTTTATTACTTAAATATAATAAAAATTATTTGATAATTAAATAATACCGTAAATAGTTGATACAATATATTACATTTACCATTATGTTAATTCCCATAAAACAAAATTTTTTATTACTTAAAATATAATAAAATAATTTGATTATTAAATAATATCGTGAATAGTTGATATGATATACTACTTTTACCATTATCTCAATTCCCATAAAAGAAAATTTCTTATTAAAAATTAATAACATTGCTTAAATTAAAAACTACCGAAAATATTTGATTTAATAATTTAGACCTTTATCTAGTTGCTTGACAAAATAATATTCAATTATTTGCACACTTGCAGAATAGGATAATATTTGACTTGGCAAACTTAAAATAGTTAATAACTTATAATATAATTTACTGTATTTTTTCCTAAGTATGCTAATTTCTTGTATTTTTAGAAATTGATGTCTCTCTATCATAAAAATTTGCTCTTTATTTTTCATTTTTAATATAGGATATTAAATTTTACTCTTTATTTTTTTCCTCCTTCACAGTTATAATACCATTGATATATCTTTTATGATATATTGTCAAGTTATTGGTGTTCTGTTGTGCCTGCATACTTCTTCTAGTTCCATACATACGTTTTTTTTTTCTAATCTAGTTGTATTATAATTGGTTTATATTATATTGCCTAAAAAGTATTTGTCTATAAGTGAAAAAAAGGAAAAAATAAAACAAGTAGAACAATTAATAGAATTCCAAAAAGGAGCAATTAATAAATTTATTAAAAGAGTAGACTTCTTTAGTAAGTATCTTGAGGAATTAGGTGAAGGTAATTTTGAACAACATAAATAAAAATTAAGTGATGAGATTTATATTTATGAGGATATAAGTAATTTGAGTGAGCATGATCATGTACTAAATGCATTCACTTTAAAAAATTTAAGGACAAATGAGCAACTAATCTCTATATTGGGTCGTAGAAATTGGAATAATCTTGATAATAACGTAAGAGATATTTTAGTTGAAAAAGGACCTGTAAGAGAATTGAATCTTGTATTTCCTTTATATAATACCTCTCGACATTAGCCATAGAAAATGAATGGTTTACTCTAAACATATATATAAAGTATATTGTTTTTATTGTAAGTTGTTCAAATCTAACAGCAAATAAAGTGCATTAGAAAATGATGGATTTAGATATTGAAAGCATCCTAGTGAGAGACTCAAAGAACATGAGAATTGCATTGAGCTTAAAACTAATAGAACTTGGAATGAATAAATGTAAGATTGAGTAAAAAATAAATAGTTGATAAAGATTTACAACAAGAAATTGTAAAGGAGAAAGAATGTTGGATTTGATGAGAATAGGTTCTGTTGTGAAATATCTTGCCAAATATATTTTGGAATTTTTATGATTTAATTAGAAACTTTACTAAGATAGTTTTTACGATTGAGATGATTGTTGAATTTGATGTAATACTACAAGATCATGTTAGACGTATTCAAAATAGTGAAATTCATCATCATTATCTTAGTCACAAATTTTAAAATGAGTTGATTTCTCTGTTGGCCTATAGTGGTAGAAGTTTTATCATAGATGTAGCACCCCCTTACCATAGGGTATATACCGGGACGCCCGTAGGTCATTCCGATACATATCCTACGATAAGGGCGAGCTACGAACAATCGCTACTATACTTCACATGACATCAAAATCATAAAGCATCAATATAAAAATTACTAATTTTTGAAACCACAAATTTTCTTCAATGTATTTCATCAAAAGCAGCAATTTACATATCTGTCAATTTTTCACTGTCTGTACATTACTCTAAAAGAAATCTAACACAAAAAGCCTAACTAGGTCATCCCTCAAAAATGCCAG
>JANVCQ010000007.1:9036510-9057872 GCA_025531925.1 Erythroxylum plowmanianum
ACACACACAATTTTCTGTCCTTAAATTAACACCTATCCAACATCATTTTAACCTCAAAACCAATCAAAAACCAATCCAAAACATGTTAATCATTCAATCTCATACATACATACACTCATACCCAAACAATCCAACCACTATCTTCATGAAATTTATGCACAATTAATCACCATAAATGCTTCTAACTACCAAATGAAAGAGTACAATGCACAATTCTCACCTAAACAAGTTGCAAGCTTTAAATTCTTCAAATCTTACTTCAACTCTTTACTTCTCACCAACACCTACGGCCATCACTCACCCCCACACTAATCATCATCATCACAAGGCTTAAGCTTGGTTTGTGTGTGAAGGAAGAAGGAGCAAGCAAGTAGACAAGAAAAGCTTCTTGTATGGGATGAAAAGAAAACAATCGAAGGAGGAAGGAAGGGAGGAAGCTACGGATGAAGGGAAAAGATTAGCTTTCAAAGTGATTTTTAAATATTTCAAGGAGAAGAGTCGTGGAATACAAGAACTACTTAGGTTATTTTAAGTCTAAGACTAAGTAGGCAAGTGACATGTGTCACTTGTCACTTGTCTTCTTCTTAATCCCTCTTAAGGCTCTTTCCAATTTCAGTTAAATTTCTAGTCCAATTTGTCTCCAAATTTCAATGGCTCAAAGTTCATAAATCCTAAAATCATGTATCCAATTTTTCAGTGCCATTGGACATCCCTTTTCAGTACCGAAAATCCAATCAGTCTGTCATTCGGTAATTTTTTCGGTCTGGACATTTTTCTCCAAAAATTCCAGAAAAATTCATAAAAGTTCCTAAAATTGGAAAACACACATAAATCACTCCAATTCAATTTTTCAAACACAATTATTACATATTTCACAAAAAATTTCATTTAGACACATATGCTGGGAAATGTCATGAATGCATGTACAATCATGTGCATGTACAAAAATTACGATTCATATAAATATAGAGGCTATATGATGCATGAACATGCCGAGGTATATTTACACTCGCCTAACCCGTCCCAAATGACCAATTTACCCTTCCCATTGGGGATGGGATGTTACAATAGGGATCATTAAAGAGGCAAAATGCTTTATATTATTCTTGATTGTACCCCATATTTAATCCATCAAGAACAAATAAGTTTGTTAGTACGATGTGTGAATATGTCAAATAAAAAATAAAAATTGAGGAGTATTTTTTAGAGTTATTGAAGGTAAATGATAAATCCGGATTGAGACTTTATTACTAAATACATTTAAGTCTCTTGATCTTAATGTCCATAATGTGAGGGGTCAAGGTTATTACAATGGCTCTAATATGAAGGAAAAATACCAAAGGGTCCAAAAGCGATTACTTGAAATAAATTCGAGAGCAATACATATTCCATATGCTTGTCATAATCTCAATCATACTTTTAATGATATGACACATTCTTGTGTTAAAGTTGCTTCATTTTTTGGAGTTGTATAACACATATATGCATTATTTTCAAGTTCTCCTAAAAGGTGGAAGATTTTATTTAATAATGTTTTGCGCTTAACCAAGAAATCATTGTCTAACACTTGTTGGGATAGTCGAATAAAAAGTGTTAAATCTATTAAATTTCAAGCTTCTCAAATAAGATTGACTTTTATGTAATTATCTAGATTTTGTGATGAAGCCAAGTCAAATAGTGAAGCGGAAAGTTTGGTTAATATACTTGAGAGTTTTGACTTTTTACTTGGTATGGTTATTTGATATGATATTTTATTCGCTATTAACATTGTGAGTAAAAAGTTATAATCTAAATCTATATGCATTAATGCTACCATAAAGTAATTATAAGGTGTGATGGCATTTTTTGAAAAATATAGAGATGAAGGGTTTGGTTCTAGTATGAATATTGCTAAAATTCTTCTCCAACTAGATGTTATATTATTAGAAAAAGACAATTTGATGAAAATGATCACGATGGAGGAATACAATCAACTAAGGATTCTTTTAGAGTTAATTACTTTCTAGTTGTTGTGGATATGAAAATTGCTTCATTGAAGAATATATTTAAACAATTAACAACATTTGAAAATATTTTTGGATTCATATTTGATTCAAAGAAGTTGAGGCCATTAGATGATAATGAATTAAGAGAATGCTGCACTAATTTTATAACAACTTTTTCTCATAATAATGTGTCAGATGTGGATTTAGATGATCTTTTTCTGAATTAAAAGTGTTGCAATGACTTCCAAATGAGTTAATGTTATCGGTTAAAATTTAGAATTTGTTAGAGCTGCAAATTGTTATCTAAATGTTTCAATTGCTTATCAAATTTTATTGACTATACTTGTGACTGTAGCATCAGTTAAAAGAAGTTTTTCAATGTCAAATTATTGAAAACCTACTTGACGTCATCAATGTCATAAGAAAGGTTGAAAGTTTAACTATTTTATGTATCGAGAAGGATATATTAGACAATATTAATCTTGATAATATTATTAATGATTTTGCTTCTAGAAATGTACGAAGAAATTATTTTTCATAAATCATGATCATTTGTATATTTGTTAGTGCAATTTTCTTAGTATTTTGTAATATAATATTGTTGTTCGATTGCTATTATTGTTATTTTGTTATTACTGCTACTATTTTTAGTGATTTTATTGTTACTGACTCTTGCAAGATATTATTAGCTAATGTTATACTCATTTAATACTTTGTTGAGTATAAAAACTTATAAATTAAGTCACTTATGTATGGATATTAAATTTTAGTAATAAAAATATGTTTTTAAAATTTATATATTTATATATTGCTATTTTATTGTAGCCTTTCTTTTTATTATGTCTAGGCCCGTAAACGACCTGGAGTAAAAATTATGGATTAAGAGCAAGTTTTGCGTGTGTGCGTGTGAAGGCGTGCAAAAGAAAATGGTATAAAAAGGATTTGCAAAGAAAAAATGTTTGAGATTGGTGATTCTTATGACTATGATGATGACTGTTGACTAGGTCACTTTTATATACTAACAAATTTTCATGAAATGCACGGATTATTTATTTAATATAGCAAGGGATGGTGAGAATGGTCACCAAAATAACGTTGGTTCATTTTATGAGACTTGATGAAAAATAAAGAGGAGCTTTAATGAATCCTTATGTAGACATTAAATTAGAACAAGGAATGATGCAGCCTCCCTATACATAATTGGTAATTGTTCATTCATTAAAACCAGTATTAAGTAGATTCCATTGTATTTCTAAATCTCATTTACATAAACACAACTCCCCATGATCAGTATTAATCCTCCCACCAAAACTTTTAATGTACATATTTATGCCCTCTTCTTCCTTGATCCATTTGACATACCCTGTTTCTGTCTCTTCTCTCTCAGATTTAATGGATATCAGAAAACAAAACCTACTTAGCATTCAAATGACTCAATGCCCACTTGAATTTGACTGGTTTAGCACTGACGACACCTTCGGCAAGTAAGTAATCTGCTTTGTTATGCAGGTATGTTATACAGCTAGTAGGGACCAATTTCCTACATATTCATATTGCATGACCTTTCTTTTTTTTTTGTCCCTTGATATATGATATCAGGATCTCTGAACTTCCACCGTTGAACAGTTTCCTGGAGGAGGTTTGCTGCTTGCCCCCACCTTTGTTGAGCAACAACAATGATTTCAATCTACTTGAAGATGTGTCTCTTGAAAACTTTCCAGGAATACCTGTTTTTCATGAAAATGTGGTTTTCGATGCAAAACCACTCATGATGTACCACACTACAACCAGTTTAACCGCTTCACTTGGTCAGTACCATGTTAGTGACATCAAAAGTGAGGGGACGAGTGGTGAAGTTGCATGGATAAGTTCAAGGAGTGAGGAAAGAATGGAGAGGAGTAGCAGTGGAAGGAAGAGACGTGTTCCGTTGGAAATGGAAGAAATCCAGAAACACTTTGGGTTACCCATCACAAGAGCTGCCAAGGAGATGAAGGTGGGCCTAACGGCTCTGAAGAAGAGATGCAGAGAACTTAATATTCTGAGATGGCCTCACAGGAAAATCAAGAGCTTGAAGTCTCTCATTAACAATGTCAAGGTGTGTATACAGTATTTGTTTATTTTGTTATTGTAAGATACATGAAAATCTTAACGAAATGTGGTGGACGTAGGAGCTGGGGCTACGTAACGAGGTGGCGATGTTGGAGGAACATAAAAGGTTGGTGGAAAAACTGCCAGATATAGAGCTAACAGACAAAACTAAGAAGCTCAGACAGGCTTGTTTCAAAGTGAATTACAAGAAGAGAAGGTTACTGGCATGCGGCTATGATCCTTAGGACATCTTAACTTGTCTCTTTTGTCGTCGCTCACCACAACACATAGTCCTGACAGCCTCGTAGCTGTGTTCGATCTGCCACACACAAATGTAAATTCCACATATTGGGGCCATTGGCCAAGCGACTCATTGAATTTAGACTTGAAAAGTCTATTAATTCGTCAGATGCAGTATATATTTCAAATTGATATTTCTACATTAATTCATCAGATGCAGTATATTTTTCAAATTGATATTCATCAGATGTGTCCAGGCGATGTGACTGGCCCGATTGTGATAGAGTAGAAAAAATATTACAGATCAATGAATATAACTCTTCAAAGAAACAAAGAAGTGTCAATCTTCAACGGCGTTGAAACATTTGTTAAAATCATGGAAGTATCTTCGACGACTTTAAAGTATCAGCAGCAGCATCACGTGGAAGTGACAACACAATCTAGCCAAAATGATCAGCAACAACTCTCTGTTCTTGGTCTAATGCAGCTGTGAAACTTGGCCCTTGGTGCGTTTCCATGAGACCGCCTGCTTAAATCCTTCAGATATGCTTGTCTGCATTCACTCACCAACAGAAGAAACATAAGTTAACGTCTGGCGATCTTCCTCACTGGAATAACTGAGAAGATCACTGCCAGGCTATGATTTGTTATGCGTCCGAAAGGGTTAAACGTATTTTACATCATATGATGGCATAAAATGGATATCTGACTAGGAACTCACCCAAAAATATGAGCCTGTGCGATGAAGATTCAAGAAGCTCGACGATCTTTTTTTCATTCTTGTGATCCTCACCACAGTTCTGGTGCTACCACCATTAGTATTAGTGTTATCAGTAGAACATGCATGGCAAACAGAGTAGGTAACCCGACAACTATCCCCAGTTTCAGAATCTTTGTTCTTCCTTAAGTTAACCCACCTACTGGATACGAATTTACTGCTATCTTTACTCGCACGAAGAGCACCCCAACTTTCTTCAGCAAAGTAGGACTGAGACTTGGATGGTCCAAGCTGAGAAAAGTCTTGGGGCAAGTTGGCCACTTTGGCCTGGTTCAACAACCTCGGAGGCAATTGCAAGCACCTTGCAGCTTTTGGTTTGGAGTGACAGCATGGTCTTGGCTTGCCTGGTGCTTCCTCCCACTCAAACGGAATTGAGGCTGACATACAGATTGGCGGGGTCGCCAACCCTCTTGGCTCTTCCGGCTTGTGTGGAAGGGGAAACGATGAGAAATTTAGCACTTTCTCACTCTGTTCATCATTCACTGCCTGATCACACCCCATAGGTTAAAACCACTTGAGATCTAACTGTCTGAATGGAATAGAATTACAAGTGAGTGACACACGATCTAAGAAAGAAGAAATTAACACCAGCCCAGATCCTGTTTTGGCAAGTTTTTATAGAGGCTAATGGTGTGAATGTGAGAGCTAACGCTCCAGGGCGCTTCTAATTCACGAGAAATCGTCAAATTTGTTTGGGTGGCATTGACAATGAAACCGGGTCCCACATGAAGAATGCTCAGTGATTGGAGATCGTAACTCTCAAGCTAACGGTCATTAGGCAGTTACTTTCCTTGGAGAAGTCTAGAAGTCATATTACAACGTGGTACACAGAAGTGACGTAGTTGGTGTCCTAATAACCGCTATCCAAACTACGCCGCCTGAGATGAAATGACGTCTATTCTTTTTTTTTTTTTTAATTTCATCTAATCATTATAAATGAGCATATCGAAATAAAACCTAAGAAGCAGGACACGGAAACGGAAATGTGATACGATACAAATATGGATACGGACACGAACACAGACACGAATATGAGGACACACTAATTTTTAAAATTTGGTAGACATAGATACGATATATATATATTTTATAAAATTTAGAATTAAGAAAAAAAATTCAAAATTCATAATATGATATGTATTAATTGACATATTTTAAGACTTTCAACATTTTGATAGTTCATACATATTTGATATTTTATAAGTTTCTCTAAAAAAATATGGATCATATATTCCATGGAGCATATATTCCATTAAGCCGTATCCGAACGATTTCTACACATGTCTAAGCCGTGTCCGAACGGTTTCTAGATGTGTTCGAGCCGTATCTTAGCTGATAAAAATTATTTTTTAATTCAGACACATACGGATATGTGTCCATCGCGTGTCAGTGGGTGTCTGATACACGGACATAGCTCTATTTTGCCGTGTTTGAGCTAAATAGAATAAAACAAAACATAATAAAAATACAGTAAATAGAAAAGGTATCAGTTCCCCGCCAACTGGATTTATGACTCCGCCAGACTTTGCATATAACATCAGCCTGAATCGCCGGCTCTCCTTGTTGGTGCCAGTACATGGACAGTTTGTACTGTTTTTTCTTTTTTCCAACTTCTGCCTATTGGGTCAACACATTCTAGTCATAAGCCTTGCAATTATCCAAACCCACGATTCATTCTGTCACTTGGAGAAAAGGCGAAGTAGGAATTTTATCTTTTAGGATGTAACCAAATGAATACTCACATCACAGCAAATCGATTCATTTCATAAGTTTCCTTCTCCTGCCCGACTTCCTTTCCACCTAATCATTAAAAACAAACACGTTGGTAAGATTAGTGATCAATAATCTGTCATTAAGAAGAATTCATGGTCAAAAGGATTCTTGAGCTTGGCGTTTTATCAAACTTTGAATTGATACAAACTTTCGACGCAGAGATTCGAGTTGTTTAACCGTCATAATAATTGACACTCTGCACCAAAATCTAACTTTTCTCATGCAAATAACTCGACCTTATAAACGAGTCCATTGCGGGTTGATGTCATTGTCACCGGTATCATTTCTTTGGAAACTGCAATCCAAAAGAGACGTGCATTTCAATGCTGTTACCATGCACATGGATCAATCAACATCTCAAATCAATGAAAACAAACGTGAAGGCTGGAGGCGGCGTGAACGGGGAGAACCGTCTCCTCGCTGGAACTGTTGATGACAGCTTTGACATGGATTAGCGCAGCTGCCTTTGCTGGTGGCCATCGCTGGAGAAGACGTAAGCCAACAGCAGTGTGGAGATGTGGCAGATCAGAAAAACGAAGAGCAGCGGTGGCGGCAGCAACCAATCACCTAGCTCTACCAGCACGTCTACTCACGTGCCTCACAATAAGGGTTTGGTGCGATTAGGGATGGCAATGAGTAGGATTCGGTTCGAGTTTAGGGATGACAATAGGTAGGGTTCGGTTCAAGTATAATTCTATTCATATCCATATCTATTTTTTATGACTCAATCTATATCCATATTCATATCTATCGGTTTTTACGATTTACTACTTATATTCAAATATGTTGGATTGTTTAGGATTTCAGATATCCATCGGGTTATATAGCACATAAAAGTATAACTTCTAAATAAAAGATATAAAGAGTAGATTTTTGTGAACGCTCGAAATCAAAATTACTTTAATAATAATAAGTCAAGATTTTGATTTGTACGTCTTAAAAAAACTCATAAAATTGGAATAATAAAAATCATAATGTCTAGTGCAAAGACAACATATATTTTTCACAATCAAGAACTGGAACAAATACTGAAATATCCAAAACTTCAAATTGTCTTTGGGTGAACTCCACAACATTCAAAACTCCATCTCCATATCATTTGCATTATTATCATCCTATAAGAAAATAAAATATCATGAAAAAGGTGAACACTGAGGAGTAAAGTGGAGATTTTAAAACTGTTTCTTTTAAGAAAATATTAGTAATTTATTATATTTAACTATAAATATTTAAAAACAGAAAATAAAGTTGATAATCAACAGATAGGATATAGGTATTCATTGATTCGAGTTATCACTAGACCTATATTCAAATCCACATTCACATGCATTTTCAACATCTATTTAAAATATATTTTTTAGCCTTTATTCCATTTTTTTGGGTCGGGTAATATAGATATTAATAAGGTTGAAAACTCATTGTCATCCTTAGGTGCGCTTAGTGCGCGCATCCAAGAGTCCCACCCTCACTTTTATTTTATTTTTTATGTTTTTATTAAGCCTTAATTTTAATTAAATGAGTTTAATTCAGATCAAATTAATTTAAATACCTAATAAATTTGGAAAAGTATTTTTTAGTTGTTTGAAAATTATTTTCAAAGGGTTATTTTATTATATTGGAATTTAATTTAATTTTTAAAGAGTTGAATTATTAAATTAAATTAATTATCACTTCAATTCTAAAAGTTAAAGTAATTATTTCTCTTAATATGATTAAGATTAATAACTATATTGATTTTCTAAAATTAGAATTAATTAGTTTCAATTATACTAAAATTAAATAGAAAAGTAGTTTCTAAAATTACAATTAATTAGTTTCAATTATATTTAAATTAGTTAATTATTTTAAATTTGATTGAAATTAATTAATTGGTCTCTTTAAAATTAAAAATATTTTCTTAAGTAATTAAGAAAGGTATTTCTTAATTAAATTTATTTATTTTAAATTTGATTGAGATACATTAAATTTATGATTTTATTTAGAGAATTATTATTCAATTTATTTAGAAAATGTTTTTTTGTTTATACAATAAGTTTTTTTATTTTTTACAAAAATTATTTTTCTTAGTTAAATTTTGAAAAGTGTTTTCATTTATTAGTTAAGAAAATTCTGATTTCTTTAGTATTTTGAAAATAATTTTTTAATTTATTAAGGAAAATTTTCTAATTAATTAAGAATTCAATCTCTAAATAAATAACATAAAGGACTTTCTTTATTAAATTTCAAAAGTATTTTACTTAATTTTGAAAGGAGTTTCTTTTAATATTAGAAAATAATTTTCTAATTAAGGAAAAGTAATTTATGAGGAGATTAGAAATATTAATTTCTAATTAGATTATAAATAGTTTTCTAATTATATTAGAATATGTTACTTATAAAATTTTAAAAAGGGTCTTTTTCTAAATTATAATGAGTAAGAAGAATAATTTATTGAAAGTTATCTTCAATTAAATTTTTATTAAAGGAGTCAAGATAATTAGAAATAGTTTACAATTGGATTTGAAAATTGTTTTCAAATAAAAATAAATATCTATTTGGAATAGGAATTTAATACATTTCGGAATCGGTAAATTTAATCTAATTCAATTTTTCAAGGAGTTGGAAATATTAGTTTAGATTATAAGATCATTAAATAGAATCAAATGATGCTTCATATTTTATACATATAATTTGATTATGAATACTATGATTCATATATATAGTTTCTTGTTATATTTGGTGTTGGATTAAACGGACCAAGTGGGAGAAATGTAGGCTTTTTTCCCGAAATCTTGAGATATCTCACTATTCAGAATCTGGTCTATTTAATGGTTTAACCCATTAATCACGCAAAAGTCCATACATCATCATTTTCATCTTTTGTGATGGGCAGAGGTGATGAAACGATGAAATATATTTTTTGGGTCTTTATCCTCATCTTCACGCAACACTAAACAACCACCATCGAGTTGTGGAGATCAAAGGCTAGAAGATTCAAAAAAATTTTAAACATTGTTGGACAGTATTGGTGCAACAGCTGGAGGTATTCTTCTGTTATGTTTCCGCTTTTTGAACATTGTGAATAGCATGCATGTATTTTGTTTATATGTAAATAATTTTGTGTTTTAAGATGCATACTTTAGTTTACATTTGGTATTAGAGCCGCCGTGCCTCTACTTTGCATCTAAATAGCCTGAGAATATACTCCTCGATTATGCTTTGTTTCTCATTTTAATTTCTACCGTATGAGCTGAGCATATGTGTTGATAAATCTTGACGTCTATGTACATGGTGGATGTCAGAATTGTGTTTTGGCATTCCATGTTGCACCCACTAGTGATAGGACGATGAAGGAAGGAGGGACAACGATGACGGTGTATGGAGCCTTCGGATGTTGCCAGCCATGCAACATCGTATATTTTGTTTTTTGGCATCTCACACTCCTCGGCTCGTCGTTGTCATCCCATCATTGCCATCCTTAACTTTTTGATAACTATCACGCACCTGGTTGCCATCAGGTTATAGCCTGGTCACACCATCCCAATTTTTTAATAATTTATTTACTAATTCATTAATTCTATTAAAGTTAGTAATTGTTGGGTTAATCAAGTACCTAACCCATTTTGTTGTGATTTGAATTATAAAATCATTTTTGGTATTAATATTTTGTGAACCTTAATTTTTAATTTGTATGTCTAATATTTGAATTAAATTTGACATGCAAGTTATAATTGTTTAACTATTTGCACGAATTATATGTGATTAATTGAAAATTATCTGTATAAATTTATGATTATTATACATGTAAAATTGGATTAAATAATTTTACGCATGGTTATTTGATTTATTTGCATTATTAATTACTTGATGCAAATGTTTAGGTTTTATTTAAGCTCAAAATAATGTGAGTGGTCTATATGATTTTAATTAATTAGGAGTAGCCACAATATCTTTAATTAATTAGGATTACGTATTTAATTTTATGATCACATTAAAACATTAATTGTAATTAATCATACGTGATATGATAAAATCTACCAACAGGAATTTTATTATATTTGTATGATTAACTATGATGAAATATCAGATTATATTTCTTAATCTACCCACAATAATTAAGAAAAGGAACATAATTCAATAGTTTTGTCATAAAGTTATAGATGAATCTAATTAAGTAGAACTTTAGCCTACAGGCAAGTCTTATGCTCCTAGATTCATGTATTAGAAGCATGATTTACATTGGCAAAACATGAATTATTATTGGTCTCAAATTATATATAACAAGCATGTATGTTTGAACTTACAGTTACTCAAATTATGAATATTTCTGATATTAAGTGTGATATTCCCGAATTAAGGGGTGACTATTATAAGGTGTGGAAGGAGATAATTCTACTTCATTTGGGTTGGATGGATATAGATTTTGCTATTAGGAAAGATGAATCATTAAGTATAACTGAAACCAACACTCCGGATGCTGTTGCTCTTTATGAAAAATGGGAGAGATCTAATCGCCTCTCCTTGATGTTTATAAAGACCAAAATATCTGTTGGTATTCGTAGTTTTGTCAAACAACATAATAAAGTCAAGGATCCATTGAAGGCCCTTAATGAGCAATTCGCCACATCGGATAAGACTCTTGCCAACACCTTGATTATTTAGTTGTCATCTATGAAGCTCATTGGTATAAGGGGCGTACGTGATCATATCATGCGTATAAGGGATATAACAGTTCAACTAAAAGCCTTAGAGGTTACCAGAATCTTTCCTAGTATATTACATTCTATGTACTCTACAACAACAATACAATCCTTTCAAAATTTCTTATAACAAACATAAGGACATGTGGTTGATCACTGAACTGTTGACCACGTGTGTGTAAGAAAAGGAGAGGTTGTTGATGGAAGAGGGTGGAAGGGTGAATTTGATTGTTTCAAGAAAGAAAAGAGAAGATGATGTCAAAAACAAAGGAGAAGGAAAATTTTCTCCTCAGTCCGATATAAAGAAACCATCAAAGTGTTTTACAAGAAAAAGGACACATGAAGAAAAACTGCACTAAATTTAAGAACTGATTCAAAAATAAAGATACTTCATTTTCATTTGTTTGTTACGAATATAGTTAATGTTAATCATAACATATGGTGGATTGATTCTAGTTCTACAATCCATGTTTCAAATACCTAGCAGGGTATACAAAACCTAAGGAAGCTGGTGGGAAGTGAACAATACATCTACTCAGGAAGCAAGACGAGTTCACATGTAGAAGCCATTGGCACTTGCAGTTTAGTTTTAAGCAGTGGCTTTATTTTGTAGTTGGAATAGACCTTTTATGTTCCAAATTTCTCTAAAAATTTGATTTATGTATCAAGACTTGTACCTTTTGGTTTTTCCTTTAATTTTTCAGATTCTGGTTTGAGCTTATGTAATGGATATAAAGTTATTGCTTACGGTACATTATCTGATGGTCTTTATTCCATTTAGTTCCTCTAGTTCACCATTGAGGAACACCGTTTTCACATTCATTTGATGTAACTCAAAATTAAAATGAGCTACCAATGCCATTATTACATGAAGAAAATCTCTCTTAGATATAGGAGAAAATGTCTCCGTATAGTCAATCCTTCCCACAATTCCTGTGAACTGAAGCTCTAAAGACAACTGTTTATATATTAAACCGAGTTCCAACCAAGTCTATCTCAAAGACACCTTTTGAGTTGTTTAAGGGTTAGAAACCGAGTTTAAGGCATATACGCATTTGCAGATGCTTGTCTGAAGTGAGAATTTATAACCTACAAAAGAAGAGGACCCAAGGACCATTAGTGGGTATTTAATAGGATATGCTGAAAGGTCTAAGGGGTATAGATTCTATTCTCCATCACACAACACTAGGATTATGAAATCAAGAAATGCAAAATTTCTTTAAAATGACTTAATCAGTGGGAGTGGTCAATATCAATATATAGTTTTTGAAAAGGACCATTATGAAGCTTAACCATCTAGTTCAAGTGATAGATTAATTATCATTCACACCCCTTAAGTTCAAATGGGTACTGGACAACCAGTTACTAAAGTTCCATAAGCTGTTAATACCAATCCAGTAGATTAAGTTGTTAATGAGGACCAACCAGAAATTGTTGAGCAACCGGTTGAACAACAAGTTGAGCAACAAGTTCTTCGAGAGGATGATATAACATTGAGGAGATCTACTAGAGTTAGAAGGTCAACAATTCTTAGTGATTATATAGTGTATCTACAGGAGTCGGACTATAACATTAGAGCTGAAAATGATCCTGAAATGTTTTCACAAGCTATGAGTTCTAAGGAATTAGAGCTGAAAATGATCCTGAAATGTTTTCACAAGCTATGAGTTCTAAGGAATCAGACCTATGATATAATGCCATAAAAGATGAGATAGATTCTATGGTATCTAATCAAGTCTCGAATCTCGTTGAGTTGCCCAATGGTGTGAAAGCCATTGGATGTAAATGGGTATTTAAGACAAATAAAGACTCACGAGGCAACATTGAGAGACATAAGGCAAGACTTGTTGCTAAATGGTTCACTCAGAGGGAAGGAATCGATTACATGAAGACATTCTCTCATGTATCTAAGAAAGATTTTCTTCGTGTAATCATGGCATTGATAGCTCATTTTTATTTTGAGTTATATCAAATAGAAGTGAAAATGGTGTTCCTCAACGGGAACTAGAGGAAGAGGTTTACATGAAACAATTTAAAGGATTCTTCTCTAGTGATGGTGAGTATTTAGTCTATAAGCTTAATAAATCCATATATGGATTAAAAGAAGCCTCCCGACAGTGGTATTTAAAATTCTATGAGGTTATCACTTTATTAAATTTTGAAGAGAATATAATGGATCAATGTTTATACCAGAAGGTCAGTGGGAGTAAGGCTTATTTTCTTGTGTTATACGCAGATGATATTTTTCTTACGAGGTGAAACAATTTATCTCAAAGAATTTTGATATGAAAGATATGGGTAAGGCATTTTATGTTATTGACATTAAGATCCATAGAGAAAGATCTCGAGGCATTTTGGATTTGTCTCAAGAGACCTATATTAACAAAGTTTTAGAAAGATTTCAGATGAAAGATTGTGCACCAAATGTAGCACCCATAGTGAAGGGTGATAGATTCAATTTGAATCAATGTTCAAAAAATGATTTCGAGCGGGAACACATGAAGATCATTCCATATGCTTCAATTATTGGAAGCCTTATATATGCTCAGGTTTGCACCAGACCTGACATCACATATGTTGTTGGAATAATAGGTAGATATCAGAGTAATCCAGAGGTTTACCACTAGAAAGTTGCAAAGAAGGTTATGAGATATCTTCAGGGCATAAAAGATCACATGCTTATGTACAGGCGAACTGAGAACTTGGAAGTAGTTAGATACTCCAATCTTGACTTTGCTGGCTACATTAATTCAAGAAAATCAACATCTGGTTATATTTTCGTGATAGCTGATGGAGCTATATCTTAGAGAAGTGCCAAGCAGACCCTGATTGCTATTTATACTATGGAGGCTGAGTTTGTATCATGTTTTGAGGTCACCTCGCATGGTGTATAAATAAAGAGTTTTATATCTAGGCTAGAGTTATCGATTCAATTTCTAGACCATTAAAGTTGTAATGTGACAACTTAGCTACAATCTTTATGGCTAAAATAACAAGAGTGGAAGTTGAAGTAAGCATATCAACATTAAGTATTTAGCCATAAGAGAAAGTGTTAAGGAAAGGAAAGTTGTCATTGAGCACATTAGCACCAAGTTGATGATTGCGGATCCTTTAACTAAAGTTATGCCGCCTAGGCAGTTTAAGGATCATATAGTGTGAATGGGACTTGATTCCATTTGTTACTTCAATGGATCTCTTATTTAATTTGATGTTTTCTCATATGGTTTTGTGCACATATGTTTGATTGTTTTGAGAAATATCATTTAGTTTGGACCTAGAATAAACAAATGGTTAATTCATTAAGTTTAAGGGCTAGTAATAGGAGACTTTATATATTATAATACATGGAAGATAATACTCGTTATAAGAGGATCTATTGCTATGATTTATATATTTAGTTTCTTGTTATGTTTGATGTTAGGTTAAATGGACCAAGTGGGAGAAATATAGGATTTTTCCCGAAATCTTGGGATATCCCACTATTCAGAATCTGGTCCATTTAATAGTTTAACCCATTGATCACGCAAACACCCATACATCATCATTTTCATCTTCTATGATGGGCAAAGGTGATAAAGCGATGAAATATATATTTTTGGGTCCCTATCATCGGCTTCTCGCAACACTAACTGGACACCATCGAGTTGTGGAGATCAAAGGCTAAAAAATTTAAAATTTTTTGAAACGTTGCTGGATAGTATCAGTGTAATGGCTGAAGGTATTCCTCTATTACGCTTCCACTTGCTGAACATTGTGAATAGCATGCATGCATTTTGTTTATACATAAATAATTTTGTGTTTTAAGATGAATGCTTTAGTTTACATACCTTGATGAGCTACTTGCCTTCCTTGACCTATTTTTTCTTTACCCCTTTCTCGCACCAACCATTCCCCTGGTACTTTAAAGCCTTTGTTATCCCTATTCCCCTAAGTCTCCTAAGCCTTTTGGTTCAAAACCCATGCCTTTCTCTCACTATAGCCTATACTAATTCTAAAACCTTTGGGATATCTGTGGTCTATAAAATTAAGTCCACTCCAACTTTACCCTCTTTTCCACCATAAAACTCAATTCTTCCACTAATCCAAGCTCTTTTAGTGAGGATCTTTTAAAGAAAATGAGAAATTACAACTTAAATAAGCTTTGGAGTCAAGTTGTAAGAGTAATGCCCCTTTGGAAAAGCTGAAATATGAACTTGTGCATTTGAGTAATAAAGATTACATAGTCTCACCTGGTGCATTTGGGTAATAAAGATTACATAGTCTCATCTCATACAGAGGTTCTAAAAATAGGTGCTCAAAGATGGTGCTCAATTTTAGTACGCTATTTCTTTGAAAAAAAAGATCATCTTTTCTAGTTGTTCAAACATGGAAAGAGAAGAATTTGGATAAATTACAATTGTAAAGCACTCTAGAGTTCATTAATGAAGAAAGACTTCTTCCTCTTCAAGATTAGATGTCAGTAAAGTATACATAAAGCTTTAAAATCTAGCCTTTATCATATATTGAGTAAACTGCTATTACTATAAAAGCAGAGGCCTAAAATATACCGACAAAAGATTAGCATAAAGAAGAAACATTATGTAAAAAATTTATAATATGCCCCTTAAATACTAGTCCATCTTAAGGTTAACCTATCCAACTTGCTCAATTGGGAGGTATGTGTAATTTAATAAACATACAATAAAACTTAAGAGGATTGGATACACTCATATATATGTGGAAGTGGATATTCAAAAGCCATTAAGTAATACCTTAAAGATCAAGCATCTAAATGAAGATAATATCCTTTCAAATGTAGTTATTTCTCTTTCTTATTAATGGAAGCCAAAAGCCATGAAGGAAAGAAAAAGATGTAGAAGCCTACAGAAGCTTTACCTCAAGGGAAAGTGTTGAAGTATTAAATTATAGCTTAGCTTAAATAGTTGAATGCTAAGGAGGAAGCCCCAATCTTTGAATCACAATAAAGCACTCATTAAGATAAAGATAATTCACCCAAATGTAGTAATTCTCATGTCAAAAGAAGCATGGTTTTTCATCTTACAACTAAAAAACTTGAGGGCAGTAATATATTTATTAATAATGATAACATAGTACAACAATTATTAGAAAAAGATCTAGAGAGTACAGCTGGATTGCCTAAGAAAGCAATTGACAATGGATTGATGCAAAAAAAGTCCCCTGTCAAGTATTAAAGAACAATCTTTGGCCAATCAAGAGTGTTAGAACAAATTGATATTGCTTGAACCTAATAAGAATGTAACTACAAGTAGTGATAAGGGCCATAATATTTGGATTGATGGCAATGAAAGTTAAATATTTGTGAAGAAACTATAATTAGTGAAGTTGGAATTAAAAAAAGCTTCATAAAGAGAATGAAAGAACCCATCTTGGAGTTCCTTTTCCAGAATCCATGTGGAACCCTCTCGATGACCCCATGATAGCCCTCCAGTCGATATCTAACTCAACCAAAGGGTTCCCGCAAAGCCAAGCTATTCAACTGTTGAAAACCTTTTATATTTTAAAAGTTAAAACCGTGAAAAATAGTAGGAATTTTTTTATCATTTTATTGAAAATTTCGATAGCATAATGACAACATTTTGACATTCCCAAAATTTCAAAAGCCTTTAAAAATTCAAAACACTTTTGTGCTCACACCAATTTCTTAACTATAAAATTTGGAGTTCAACTCCACTTATAAGCAACCCCAAACAAATAATTCTCAAAAATCACTATAATAAACTTTAAAAAGCTAACACATATTCATGCATTTCATTTAAAAGCCTTTATAAACATCCATTCTTTACACAAATGTACAGACCAAATAAACATCCATTCTTTACACATGTTTTTCACATTGAGCTTGCATGGAAGCTCAAATCATCTAAGATCCAATATTCTAGTGGTATGTTGTTGGAAATTAATCCACAATGGAATAGATTCAATTTTCTCTTTGTCAAGTTCAAGACTAGGCACTCACTTTTGTACAAACATTGGTTGTCCTCAATGTGCCATGATCCTGCCTCCATTACCTTGCTTAAATAGTCATTATCAGTGAATTGAAAGAGGAAGGTGTCATCCTATGTGAGTGATACTTTGCTTAATCCTTTTCTTCCTCATCTAACTTGTGCCTAATTTTGTATGTGTGGATGGTAGCATATCGTAACACTACACAAAATAACTAAACCTACAACTATAGCAGTGAAAAATTTAGGTTGATCCTACAGAGATTAAATCTAATTACTCTCCTAAATTATCTGTATTAGTAAAACAGGGGGGTTTGGTTTAATACAAATTGAAAAACAAAGTAAAATTTAATATATAAAAACAACTCAAATTAAACAAAAGAAAAGTGATAAAATTAATTAATGGTTTAAACTCCAGTTCTTCAATTTAATCTCAGCCTATACACAATTTCACATACGCCATTGCATTATCGTCTTCTTACGTATCATTATACTATTGATCATGAATTAACAACAAGCACTGTTAATCGCAGTTTTTCCTAAGTCGTAGTTAATCAAGAAGAGCTTGTTAATTAACCCTAATTATCGGATAACCTAGATTAAGCTCTTTAATTTTAATTGGATAGTCGCAATACAAAAAATAGACCAATCTACACAATAATCACACAAGCTCGAATTATTTATCATAGGTTACATTACCCCTAATTATTAAATACCGTTAGTTGCCACAAACGACTTCAAACATGACTATTACGTATTGTATTCAAGTTTTAGCAATAGGTTTTCATGAAAAAAAATCTAATATAGCACTAAGATCATTCTTACATAATCCCTAACCAATAAACACATGATAACATAAACAATCCGAAAAGAGGGAAAGGAGATGATACACAACGACAATTTGCTCAAATATGCTTCACGGCGTCGACTTCACCTCCAAACCGGTGTTAGGAAGGTTAACACTCCATCTTCTCCATCAATCTCCAAGAAAGACCCATGAGTCGCCTCTGAGATGTGAAAAACCAAAGAGAGAATGAAGAAAATCCCATTTGTTTTCCATAATGTGTCCATCGTCACAACTTAATGCTTTTATAGGAAAAAACTAGGTTAAAAATGGGAGAGGTGGAAATTCTATCACGCCTCGTGACATAATTGTCATTGGTGTGACACTAGGTTTCATGGTCATGAGACACCTCCCATAACCATGACTTTGCATCTTTTCATTTCTTTTGGTATTTTCTTGCCTCCACTTCATTCTAACCCTTCTCCTTCTTGCTTTATGAAGCCAACTGAGTGTAAATTTCAAGAAGATGGCTCAACAAGTATGCTTTCTGCTCACTTTAGTTATTATACTTCCAAATTGTATCTAAGATCAAACATGAACTAGTGAGTGTCCTAAGCATTTTAACTCATTAATCATTAAGTACATATCAGTGGAAAAATGGGTCTCTTTTGTAGAAGTACCCTACCATTATAGTTCCCCAGTATTTTGCTCCTTTTTACAACAGCTCAAAAGGAGGAGTAACTATTGGAAATGCTTCAGAGCGTCTCTCGAATTGCTTGCAACCACTAAATTGCTCCAAGTTTTAAAAGGTTTCATGCTCCTAGCTTCCTGAGGAGTTGGAAACGAGAACTCACAGAAATGCCTCCATCGACTCCCCCAAAATAGAATCTTACCCATATTCTCAACTACTTCTTTCCCAAAATATAAGTAACTAATCTTAACTATGAAAATTCTTTAGACCCCTTCAACCCCATCCACCTTCAGTTGCCCTTTAGTCATTCTTCAGTGGCTATAAAGCCCCAAAGTTTAGGTTTCTTAAAATTATAATTTTGTTGTCTTTTTCCCATGAAGTCTCCTTTTTTGGATTCTTTCTTCTTTTTCCCTTCATTCTTCTCTTGTCGAGCTAGACCTTTTTCCTCGAAAGAAGTAAAAGAGCTTGTTTTAGTTTCCTTTATCACTTAAAAATCTACCAAGGCATCAACAACAATGATTTTACCAACCACATCCTTCAGATTTTATCTATGCAACTCCATTTGTGTTCATTGTTGTAACCCAGGCCAAAAATTGAAAAGTTTTTAAAGGCTTGCAATGCATTAAAGGCTAGGTTATGAAAGCTTGCAATGCATGATTGACACAACTAAAGCACCTGAGAATATTAATTTGGTGTAAAAATTTGGTATAGAGTGGTTGGAGTCACACCAAAATTTAATGTAAAAAGATTCTTAAAATATTCTCTTTTACACCAAGTTTAGTATAAAATTTTAATAAAATGGTTAGAGATGGCCTAAATATACATAGCATGCTATGCATGGCACGTTTGACGTACCCAAAAAAAAATTGTTTATCCAACTTAATGCTTGGATGTTTGAAATCCATATATTTAAACAAATTCGTAAATTTAAGAATTGATTTGAAACTATGACATTTCAATAGTTTTTCCTATTCGTATGTATTTGATTATTGGTATATAGTTTAGGTTTCACCATCGTTTTCCGTATTAATGCTTGGTCGAACAACCAAAACCCGATCTTTGAAGAATATACTAAAAATACTCTTGCAACACTAATTTTTCCTTTTGCTTACTTTCCAAATTAATATGAAATCTGTACATCAACCCCCTAATAAGGGAAGCCAGTAAATGGTATTTGAATTCTAAGCTGGATATGAACAGAGAAGGTTCTCCGGTATGCAAGAAGAGTTCTTCCAAACTCTAGCATGTAATTTAAGAACCTCCCTTGTCTTCTCTTTGGTTTTGCGGTTGCTTTCAAGTTGGAGAACCAAACACAACTTGGACACAACACCTATCTGCAACATCTCTTGAAGCACAGAAGGAGTTGCAGAGAACTTGGAAATGGACAACAGAACCCTCACTGCCTTGTCGCTTGCCACGGGAGAAATCCTTAATATCTTCTTTGAAACAATGGCTAAGCCAGCTCCATGCCTCAACAGCTCTGCTCTTCCTTCCGCGCATTGGCACAACAAATCGATCACGTTTAGTAACATCTCCCCTACCCTTTTCTCTGATGAATCCACTAGAAGATCAATCAAAATCCACACTGCGTTGGCCTCTATTGCTTTGATTCTGTTTCTCCCCCACGGACAAGCATTGATCAATAGTTGCAAGGCGGCTTTAGAGGCTTGAAGAGATACTTGGTCGCGTAAGAGTTGAACTGTTTCAACGAACAGTTCCGGTCTCAAACCGATAAGTTTCATTGGATCTGCCACTTCAAGCATTGATTTCAGCAACAGGACTGCATAAGCTCGAGACTCGTAGCTCCCACGTTGCATGACCCTCGTTAAGGACTGGATGATATCGCCATTCTTGTGCACAAGACTCTTGAGCCCTGATTCAGATATTTGGAGACTGTGTAGAATACTTAAAGCCTCATCAACTAGTCTTGCGGTTTGATCAAAGCTCTCATCAGATGATTCTTCAAGCGATGGGTATGAGCTGAAATTGTTTACAACTGAAGCTAAGAAGTCTACAACACCTGCAGCCTCCATGCATCTTTTGTTTGAATTGTTCTCTCCAGAGATTGACCGTAGCTCCCTTAAGCATTTGACCTGCTGTTGTGGTGATTTAGCACTGTTGAGGAGCTTTGCGATCTCAGCTCTATTGACTGGAGGCTTCGGTGTCGGGATTCTTTCTATGCCATGTGAAGCATTGAGCATGCACCAAGATTGTATCAAACGACGAAGAGTGTGGTTTGGTGTCAGATCACAATCCGATATGTCTTGCTTTGTAACTGGACATGTACTATTCTTGCCCGAAAAGAGCCACTTCTCAATGCTCTCCCTGTCGTACGTTATCCCCGTTGGTACTGTAACTGGATCCTTCATGATTTGTAGAGA
>JANVCQ010000007.1:9062459-9077732 GCA_025531925.1 Erythroxylum plowmanianum
TGAACTCATCAATGATGGTTCACTCATTGAGTTCGCAAAACTCACCAAAATTGCAACGTTGTCTTTTCAGGATCGAGTGATGACTTTAGCTACTGAGAAGCTCCACTACCGTGTAGATTGTGTTTTAACAAGAGTAGTCATGGCTCAAAGGTTTGTCAGTTGGAATTTTTGGATGGCTTAGATAGATTTGTTATGTTTTCCTCTTTCATGTAGTACAATGGTACTACGTTTTGTTAATGTACATGTAGAAAAAAAAGTCGAAAGACACAATATAGACTCTTGGTTTGAACTAATGAAATGAGAAAAAAAAAATGGTTTTAAAAATATTGTGATTTTCTATTAATGTTTTTTAAGTGATTAATGATACGACGCCATATGAAGTAAGTGTAGTGATCGATCGTAGCTCGCCCTTATCGTAGGATATGTACCAAAATAACCTCCAGGAGTTCCGGTAGGTACCCTGCGGTAAGGGGGCTACATTTAATGTATAATAGTCCAGTAGTGTATCGTATATAGCCATTGTAAAATAGTTCTTAACTCCAATAGATATTTGGAGTCCAAAATACTATAAATAGGTGTTTTCTCATTGGTTTAGCATCAAGAAGGTTTTAAGTGTTGTATACACACATTTAAAAGAGTTTTTCAATCTTCTTAGCATCATTGTGTCAAAATTGTATGAGTCATTTTGGAGTTATTAAGTGATAAAGTAAGGAAATTTTAGTTGTATTATTTAGTTTAGAGGATATATTATTGTTCATGGGGCTGATCCAAAGATTGAGTTTCTTCTTCACTTTGGAATAAGATTCTAAAAAGGGTTCCTCTTTACTGAGAAATATTATACAAAAGTTATTTTTCACCTTGAAAGAAGAATTATAGTGAAATTTTAATAACAATCTTAAGAGTAGGTGTAGGCAAGGATTATTTGTCGAATCACTATAAATTGATTTACATTCTCTTCTCCCTTTCTTCTTTAAATTATTGATTAATTGTTTGATAAATCTATATTAAGCATTTTTCTCATACTTATTTATATTAATTATTGTTAATTGAGTACATTGGTTAGAAAAATTGTTGAAATTTGTAAACACCCAATTCACCTCCTTTTTGGGTGCCATTAGAGACGAATAAGTGTTATTAAAGCAGGTATATTAAGCAATCATTTCTAATAAAATCCTATAAAAAAAAATTATAATAGCATATTTAAGAGTATAATCATGATGCAACCATGAGGGACAAAGCACTAGTAGACTACCTTTCTTTAAAGGTAATGATTACTTTTATTGGAAAACAAGGATGAGATTCTTCTTACTGACTGAAAGAGTAGACACATGGGAAATAATGACAAATGGTCCCTTTATCCTACAAAAATTGTAGATAACAAAAAGGTACCTAAATTAAAGAAAGAACTGGAACCTCAAGATAAGATATTAATATCCTTGAATAGTAAGGCCATACACATCTTATTTTATGCTTTTGGAAGAAATGAATTTAATAGGTTCTTTATTTGTGAATCAACTTATAAAATTTGGAATATATTATAAAATACTCATGAGGGCGCAAATCAAGTTCAGAAGAGTAATATAAGCATGCTAACACATCAATATGAATTTTTTTCAAATAAAACATGATGAAAGCATTTCTAGGTTATATACTAGATTTATTGATATTATTAATACTCTCAAAGTTCTTGGAAAGACCTATACTAATGTTGAAATGGTAAAAAAAATTGCTTAGGTCACTTTTGAAGACATAGGAAGCTAAAGTGATGGTCATATAAGAAGTCAAATATCTAACAATGATACCATTGAAAGAATGTATTGGATCTCTCCTCAAATACAAAATGAGGCTCTAAAAGACACAAGAAGATACGAAACTTCCAAAAAAAAGAATTTATCATTTAAAGCCTTAAAAGAAGAATCAATCAAAGATGAAGAGACATTAACTAGTGAAAGCAAAGAAGAAGACTTTGGCTTAGTCACTATAAAATTAAAAAAAAATTAAAGAAGAAATTCTCTAAAAGAAAGGACTTTAAGGAAGGTAAAAGTGATTTAAAATATACATCATCTAATACTATTTTCTTTGAATGTAGAAAATCAGGCCACATAGTCACAATATCCTCAACTCAAAGATAATGAGAATTATAAGAGAGAACATAAGAAGGATAAGAAAAAAGCATCTGAAGCATCAACTTAGGATGACACAAGTGGATACAAAGGAGATAATTCAAAAGAAAAGATAACTCATATGTACTTTAAAGCTCTGAACAATACTAAGGTAACATACAACCTTAATTCTTATAATTAATAGTGATGATGATATGACATATAATGAATTAGTTTAGAAATTATGAGTAAGAAAAAAAATCTTTAAAACTTAAAGAAGTAAAAAAAAAACAGTTGAATGCATGCATGAATGAGAATTAGAAGATAAGAAAAGGTGAATTGTAGAGTACAAAAGCATCCAAAATGTGATTATTGATGATAATCATGACTTAGATGCATTAAGACATGAGAATGAAACATTGACAAAGGAGATAGATTCCCTTAAGAACTCATTCTCAAGTCTACTAAAAGGAGTGAAAAACTGAAGAACATGCTAGGAGTTTAAAATAATTTCAATAATATGTATGGAATACTATATAACCATATAAATGAAGGCAATTATAAAATCATATTTGTTAAGAAAAAATATTTGCATATTGAAGAATCATTGCCTAATGTGATAAATGAACATAAAGCATCCACATCTAAGCATATGCATGCACATTCCACATCCACTAGGACTAATCATAAAAGCAAGCATCATGTTTTCATATATGGCTCACAACCTAGGCATAAAGCTCAATACTATCAAAGGAAGAATACGCAAAACTTAATAATAATATGCAAACCCACTCACACCTTTTTACACCTCAAAGAGTCATTCAACAAGGTTTCATTCATATTAGGCATCGCCCATATAACCATTGGACATTTCACTACCTTAGAAGAACATTTAACAACTTTAATATCCAAATAAAGCTTCCTCATTATACATACACGCATATAAATGCATTTATGCATCATCATCACTTATATAATATGATATGTCATTTTTGTGGTAAGTATGAACATGTTGTTAGATTCTATTTTCTTAAACAAAGAATGTCAAGAAAACCATTGATAGTATGGGTTAAAAAGAAGAAGAAGCCTAACAACTAAGGAACCAAACTTATTTAGGTTCTTAAAACACATTGAGTACCTTGGTTTGTAAGGTTATTAAAGGAGAAAAAGTAAATGGTAAATAGTATAAATAATATTTTTTGAGTTAAGTATCACTAAGGAGTTTTTTTTGGAATAAATCTAACCTTCTTGCCTCCAAGAAAGTCTAAAAGATATTATTATGGTATTTTGGAGGTTTTATGCATCAAAGACTTTTCAAAATAGACAAATTTTGGACCAAGTGAGAGAGATGAGAAGGATGAGAAGCCTCCAATAGATTGTAAACTTAAGACGAATCTTTATTCAACTCTCTCATAATTAATGGTCAACATAAAGTAATTATTATTTCACAATTTATAACTATGTGACAATATTCATTTGTGTATCAATTTGAATGTAAATAATTTTCATTTGTGTATCAATTTGAATATAAACCCTTGGTGATGATTGTTGGTATTTGAATTATGATAAGGTGTTTAATAATTTTTAAAGTGTGAACCTTAGTACCCATACTTAGAGGTTATTGTACAAAATAAGGACACTAAGGGATAATTTATGTTAATTGGGTAATTATTTCAATAAAACTTTGAATAAGGATAAAATTTGCTCAATTGGAGGATAATTAGGAATGTTTGATGGAATTTCATATGATAAAGAGGTCCATTTGTTTTCTTGATTAATTTTGTGTGCTTAAAATCTTTTTTAAGGTTTTTGATAATTCTTGATTGATATTACAATGACTTATTAAGTACTTTGATGTTTAAATTTAAGTTTTGAGGTTGTTTTCTAGCCTTTTAGTACATACTCCTTGACCAATGTCCTAGTGTGGTCGACTAGAATAACCAAAAGTCTTATTTTCTGCTCTTTCAGTGAGCTTGTTCTCTGTTTAGTTGAAGATCTGGTCGTCAAATTATCACACTAGTTGAACAATGTTTTGGAGTGGTCGACTAATGTCCCCTTTTTAAAAATTTTCATAATTCTAATGAGTTTGTATGATGGTCTAGTCGAATTTATGGTCGTTTAATTACTCACACTAGTTGACCAATGTGTTAGAGTGGTATGTCTAAGAAGCTCTTCTTTCCAGCGAGTTATAAATATAATAGATTCGTATACTAGTTGACCACACTAGTCATTGGTCGACCAAAATTGTTGTATAGTCGACCAAGTAGCAAATTCAAAGCAAAATTTTAGTTTTCCTCTCATATGTTCAAATTTCTCATATTCAAGATAAAGTTTGGTCAGCCAATATAGCCTTATGGTAGATCAGTCTTTATGATCTAAAGACTATCTCCTTATCTTTTCTCCTATTCTTATCTTTTATTCTCTAAAATCCCAAATAATTTACTCTTTTCCTAAAAAACATCATCTCTCATTACATAACAATCTCATTAAATTGAAAATTTATCATTCTTGAATTTAATTTTTGAAATTTTTTAAAAAAAGTCTTAATTAATAATTTTTTAAATTATGCCTTCATTTAAATTGTAAAAAGAGTTAAGTTTGTTTTCCTTTTAATTATGTTGATATATTTTTAATTTATTAAATATTGATATTTTAGGCACCTTTTCATGTTTTTATTTTTAAAATTTTGGGGCCTTCAAAATTATACATTCTTTTATGAAATTGAATATTGAATATAATAATTATGATTTTATTTAATTATAACCTCTAATTTTGTCAAACGTTACTCTTAGTACTTTAATTGAATCTTTCAATTTAAGGACCATACCGAAATTGGAATTTTTCAGATTAAATACTATTAGGGATGTCTCTATCAAAATTGACCTTTTTTTTTAAATCTTTAAATATTCAATAGCAATCTCTAGTAAGAAAGTTTGGCAATTTTGATCAAATTCTTCTTTTTAACTAAGTTAGCTTGACATATGTATTTTTAGTTAATAGATTTCTTTTTTATGATTCCAAAAAGGAAGAGGAACTTTATTGATATTAAGTTTAGGGGGAGTCATGATATTAAGGGGGAGTCATGAAATTTTGGGAAAGTGATTATTTTGTCGTTTTTGTAGTTTCTGTACTTTTTATGACATACTTGCGTAAATTTATGTTATCTTCATGTATGGATATTTCTTTAAATCTTGATATCTTTTTTTGTTCTTGATATTGAGTTATGGTCTTCATGTTGAATTACATTTTATTCATGAATTAAGGGGGAGATAATTACTATCTTGATATTTTTTATGTGCTTAATTTTATTATTATTGTTCTCTAATATCATAAGTGTTTTGTCATCTAACTAAGAGGGGTCCCAATTGATTTTTCGATGACAAAAATACATAATTACTACTAATATGTTTATTATTTTGATGAAAAGAAATATTAGAATAAAATGAAGCCATAAAATCAAGAAGATAGTATATGAATTTGAACAAGAGAAGTTGAAGTTTATAACTAATGAAATGGAGATCAGAACAAGAACCAAAGCATATCAAGGCTCATCAAGGTCATTTTACATTTTTATGTTATTATTTGTAATCTCAATTTGTTAATTTGATGACCCAAAAAGCTCACCACATATAAACATTTCATTTAACTTCATTACATAAGTCTTTTCATTCATCAAGAGGCATTGAAGTTTTTGATTTTTATATAAAAGCTTCTTGACCTTTAAAACAAGCTTTGAGGATAATTTTGTGAAGTGTTTTAATCATATTTGGATTGAACAAATTGGTTTTGAGGATTTGAAGTTTTTAAATCATGTTTTTGGGATGATTGGTCAACCTATATAAATTAGCAGTCGACAAATATAAGTTAAAGTTGTCAAAATTAATGTTCCATGAGTTTGTAGCAACATTGGTTGAATTAATGGTCAACTTATATGCCATATTGATTGACCAATATATGTACTATTCAACTAGTGTCTAACGGCTAGTGAATCTACAATTTTTAATGCATATTGGTTGACTAGTATGCTATATTGTTCAACTAGTACCACTACAATGTATATTACCATAATGGCTAATTTTTGGCTCTAACGAATATTTGGGTTCCTAAAACACTATAAAGAGGTGTTTTCCATTGGTTTTAGCATCAAGAAGGTTTTTGGGTGTTGTATACACATCTGAAAAAATTTTGTCAATCATTTTAGCATCATTGTGTCATATTTGTATTAGTAAGCCATTTTAGAGTTATCAAGTGATAAAGTAAGGAACTTTGAGTTGTAATATTTACTTGGGGAAATATATTATTCTACTTGGGGGTGATCCAAGTGAGATTAAGGTTCTTCTTCACCTTAGGAGAAGATTATAAGAAGAGTTCCTCTTTATTTAGAAAGATTGTATAAAAGTTATTCTTCACCTTAAAATAAGAATTATAATGGAATTCTAAGAAGTGTTTTGGGATTGGACATAGGCAAAGGTTATTTATCGAACCACTATAAATTGATTTGCATTCTCTCCTTCCTTCCTCTTTAAATTATCGCTCAAATTTTGTACTAATTTATATTAAATAATTTTCTCATACTTTTTTATATTAATTGTTGTTAATTGAATACATTGGTTAGAAAAATTATTGAATTTTGTAAACACCCAATTCACCCTCCTTTTACCTTAGGTGCCATTAGGGATTAACATATGCATTCATACATCTTTTAGGGAAAAGTTTTTGGAGTATTAATACAAATCAAGCGAATTCTTAGTTAGTAAATTAGATATTAAAATTAAGAAGCTTCATGAACCAAGGAATGAAAACTATTATAAGGAATAGGAAAGCTTGGTTTTGATTCAACAACTAGAATTTTCTATAATCCCTTCATCTCATGATGATTTGGAGAATCTCTATATCTAGATTTCTCTAAGAGTCAAGGTAAATATCATTCTAGAAAATAGAGCTTGGCAATGTAGGTATAGAAGTTTTTAACTCTATTATGAACAATATTCCAAAATGCAGGCTAAATGGTGATGAAGATGATATGATAATTCAGAAACACCATAGTTCTAAAGTGTTTGCAAATAAATCTTATCTCTAAGTTATGCTGGAAGTTATTATGGTTTAGAGACAACTACCCAAACCCAAGATTAAACACCTTATATAAGATAAAAGAAAGTTTACCAATCAATATCTTAAGCACACTATATAGCCTAGAACCAGAAAATGCAAACCTCATACTCAACATGTGGTATTGAGTTCTTAATACCTGTTAACTCTCGTAATAGCTCTATCTAGTTTGGCTTGAGTTCTTGTGTACGAGCAGCTAACTTATTCTTATCTTGTGCACTTGTGTATTCCTTTAGTTTCAATACTTTCTAAAAAGAAAACTCACTAATTACAGTGGGCCTTAAAGCAATGTTCAGAATACTGTTACCAGTAGCTCTCCATTATCAATTCATCTTCATCACCGATAGTTCTCAACTTCTTACTCGTTACTCATCCCTAGTACTGCTTGTCACCGATTCCAATAGCTCATCAATGGTCCAGCAGCTTGTTAACAATCCATACTCCAGTGACTACAATAGTCCATAGGCCTCCAGTCCAGGGTCCAACCGTCCAACTTTTCATCAGTTCATTGCCAGCTTGCTAGTTGTAGTGTCAGTCGACTTCATCTTACCCTTGACATGACTTTTGAGTCTTTTGACTCTACTGCTTGTGTGTGTACTTTCAACTATGTGTTGGAAATATGAAAAAATTAGTGTTAATTAGTTGTGATGAAAGTTTAAACTAAAACCCATATCGGTAGAGACTAAAGAGATTAGTGTTATTTTCCTCTGACAATTTAACATTTCTTATGTTGATCTAATTTCCTTATAGTTTGAGAATTAGTTTAGACTAATGGTTCCATTTTATTACAATTAATATAGAAAATTGCATGTACTGATATGTTAAGATTTGAACGTGAATTACGCAATTTTATTAAATTGGAAATTTGTTTCTTCAAAAATGTAATAATATTCAATAATATTATGGATAATCTCCAAGAATTATTTAACAATAATCGTTAATTCTATTTCAGTAATTTTTTTAATTAAATTTACAAATCGTTTTATTAGTTATGATGATAATGATAACTTAGAGTTTATGGCTTATAATTGCTTTATAGTTTCATTTTTAAGTTTATAGAAAAAATCTAAATTCATATTTTAGGCCACCATCACTAATTAAGAGATGACATGTCATAGTCATGTCTTTATTTATTTGCGGAACAATTAATTATAAAATTTAATCAATTGCTTTTTATTTGTATAAATGATCTAAAAAGATTAGAGTTACTTATTTAACTTCTTATATAAACTTATATAAAAATTCTAACTTTTACATATTCAATTATAACTTAACGGTCATTTCATATTTATAAGTAGTAAATGTACTTACATTGGGCATACAGCCGTGAAATTGATATGAGGTTATCAATTTAATTTTGACATGCGTCTTTATTCATTTTACAAATAAACGGAGGAAAGTTCAAATACTCTTGACAATTAAGTTGCTTTAGATTTAGGAAAATTTGATAATCCAATTTTGGGCTTATGCTAGATTTGTTCTTAGAATAAAGAACTATATTGTTTGTTTATATTGCAATAAACATTTGAAAGGTGAGAGAATTACAAGATTAAAGAAGCATTTAGTTGAGATTAAAGATGACGTTGAGCTTTGTAAGAAAGTGAGTCATGATGTAAAACAACGAATGAAGACTTTGCTTAACGAGTATCGATATGAGAAAGATAGAAGACAAAGATTGAACTATAAAATTAGTAATAAAAGTCCTTTTGTTGGTAGTCAGGATGATAGTGATGATGTTGAAGGTAATAATATCCCTACCTAACAAGAAGGGAATGTTGCAACTAATGTTAGAAAAGGAAGAAGAAGGGTGTCTAATTTTTTTTGCATCACAAATAACTCCTAAAATTCAACCTTCAATCCATTGTGCCTTATAATCTAACGAAGTGGCTTATGATATAGACATGGAAATGGTTAGATAGTGCTATAATTCAGGAATAACATTAAATGCTACCCAATTTTATTATTATTAGCCTGTGATAGATGTTATTGACTCTTATAGTCTAGAATACAAAGCTTCTTTAATTAATTACTATAGAAGTAAACTTCTTAGTAGCCCTATTTATGAGATAAAAAGTTATTTGGATTAAAGAAGAATGACTTGAGCTACTTATAAGTGTCCAATCATATGTGATGGTTAAACAAATAGAAGACATGAGCTTGTTAATAATTTTTTAGTTTATTCTATAAAGGGGACAATGTTTTTGAATTCTATTAAAGCATCTGGCCAAAAAATATTGTTAATTCTTTATTAATAATGATTATGCTTATAAAGTAGTTAGAAGAAGATTGCAAAGTAGACATAAATCTATATATTAAGCTCTTTGTGCTACATACCTGATATTGAAAAATATAGGAGATACTAAATATTTTCCTATTATTGATGAGTCTATACAAAAAGCAAAAAAAAGTGACCAAGTATATCTACAATTGTGTATGGGTCCTGAAATTAATGAGAAAGGAATTCATCAATAGTAAGAAATTATTTTATCCTGCTAGTATAAGATTTGCAACTAATTTCTTATAATTTCAATATTTTATTCTGATTAAGAAAGAGTTGAGACAAATGTTTATAAGTGATATAGAGATGCACTATCGATGACTCGATTCTTTCTCTTTATTTCCCTGTAACCAAAAAGGGCTCGACTTGGTCAGATGGGTGCGTGCGCTCACGACACAACTTCCCTCTACGAAAAACTCCGATCAAGGGATCAAACAAATTCTTCCTCAAGTCCGTAGTGTATGAGTTACATCTTAATATGATATGTCTAATACTGGATTAGAGGTTTGTAGAGCTATACTTGAAAATCATGAATTTTTGTTCCAACGTCAATTTTTTATCTGAGTTTGTGAGCATTTAGTGAGGATACTTTGTCTGGCTGATAGTCGTGAGAAGACAATAATGAGTTATTTTTATGATGCCATAGAGAAGGCAAAGAAACCAATCAACGTAAATTTAAAATATAAGTCTTTTTTATATACACCTTATCTTACAGTCATCGATGAAAGATGAAAAAAGCAACTTTATTCTTTTTTGTTTGTAGATGGGAAATTTTTGAATTCTAGTTTCTATTCTAGACCAAAGTTTTTAAAGAAGGCTAAAGTTAATTAGAGAATGCTATTAACTGTTACAAGAATTGTTGCCCATAAGATGATGCAAGATCTCTTAAGCTCACAAATGTATGATGCAAGATCTTTTAATTCTCACACCGCAAATATTGGTTTAGCAAAATCACCATTTCTTTTCTTGCAAAACAATAATGCTCAAGGTCGTGTTATTATTACAATAAGATTCTACTGAGACCATCAAGGTAGTTCAAAGCTCCAAGGCATTTTACGGATTCTGTACATTGAATTGCATTGATATTTTGTTGCTTCCAAGTAAATCGAGAGTTACTTCTTACGGAGAAGTTCTAATATAGGCATTTGCATAAACATTTGTGAACTTAAAATTAAGCTTACTATCTTAGTTGTGGTTCCTTGATGCTCTTACCCCCTCATTCGTATCATTCCCTCACAAGCTAGGGTGCCCTCAAGATCTCCAATAATCCGAGCAATCCGAACTTCAAGACCCCTTTGCACTTCCTGATAGAGAGTTCTTATGTTGTCAGCAAAGCGTTTCATGTCAAAATTGACAACCTCTTCAGAGACCTCGATAAATCCAGAGGCAATCTTAGATTGAACTTCCCCAAGTCTCTGTCCAGTCGCGACCATGTATCTCTGAAGTTGAAATGTTTCCTCTAGGAAATGTTCCAATGCCTTAGTTTCTCCCTTTGGTCTTGGAGTCATATCTCTAAATCCACGGCTTGTGTCTAGGTTGTGATCATGCTGTACATCATGTACAAGAAATTACCAGACTTGCTCGTCAGCAAGTAAAAAAAGTTTTATGGTACTGATATGTGAAGAAGAATAGAGTAGATTTGTAGTTACTAAATGAATTTGGAGCTTACCATACGCTTGCAAAGTTCATCAGTCTTATCGTGGAGAGACTGATACCTGCCTACTTGCTTGTTAAGTAAAGATATCAACAGCAAAGCGTTGTTTATCCCAAGTTGTGAATTGTTGTTGCTCTGCACATCTTCTCCACTTTCTTGCTTCCCAGCCAACCTTTCAAGCATTAGAACTTGCTGCTTCAACCTCTTGATCTTGTAAGAAACTCCAAGAGCATGGAGATCTTTCCTCCATTCTGAACTAGTTTTCTTAATCATTGGCTGGCTAAGGGATAGGCTTTTGCTTTCTCCCTGAAGAGGATCCAGGTTAGAAACCTTCTCCTTTCCTAGTTCTTTTTCAGGATTTTGAACAGTCAAACCGATATTTTCAGACTGGTAGCAAGATGAAGCATCTTCTTCTTTCTGATCATCTTTCTTTTCGAATGTATCTGTTGAATTTGTCCTTTTCCCTTGAACGCTATCAATTGTATTTCTCTTTACGATCAAGACTTTAGACCAATCAACATCCAGGGCTAACTCTGGCTCACCTGGAGAGGGAGATGGATTTAAGTTTCCGTTCTGGATAATATCATGTTTTGTTTTTACAGTCAACTTCTCTTTTGTAGCTTTTAACTCTTCTTCCCTAGCCAATAACAGGGTTTCCAATTTCATATTATCATGCCTGAGCTCTGACATATCCTGGTTAAGCCTTTCCACCTGAGATTCTAGTCGCTTTGATTCTCCTTCCATTCTAAGTAGCTGCCAGTGACAAGCTTCTAACCTCTCATCTTTGAGTCTCATTTGCTCAGCGAACGCATCTACTTCTAGATGATGCCTATCCTCAATTACAGTACCATATTTTTCTGCTTCTAAGTGAACCCATCCTTCCAATTGCTTGACATTAGCTGTCATTGCTTCAACAATGAGAACAAAAAGCATACATAAGACACAAAAATGAAAAAATGGAAATGATGATCACCTGAAAAATCATATTCGAACATTAGGAAGTAATTACATTTAAACTTTTACACGTTTATATCAAAGTTTCCTAGTTATCATGTTGAAAAGAATTTTTTTTCTCACCAATTTCATCGTTCTGTTCAGGTGAGGAGCCGTTGGGTAGCAAAAAGCCTTCTGGATCCTCGAGATAATCAGAGCTATCATGATCAAGAGCATAATCTGTATTTTGGTTTCTCTTTTTACCTATTTGGGGTGCTCCTCTAGTATCGAAAGGATCAGCTCGTTTTGCATTGGATTGGTGAGAAAACATATTTCTCAATGGATGTCTCTCATGTCTACGCTCAGACACAGCCCTCCATCTTTCTGTTTCTAGTTCAGCTTGCTTCCTCTTGGATTTTGATAGTTTAACTTCCTTCATAAGCATTTGCTTCTCAGCAGTATCCAGCTTGGACTTCTGGAGCATGGCTGACATGATCTTTTCTTTCTGTTCCACGTCCTTCCGCATCTTTACAACCTCCATGGATAGCTTTTGTACCAACATGACAGATTCTTCCTTTTGCTCAAAGACTGAGTTAAGTTCTCGTCCTTTAGCTTCAAGTTGTTTAAGTGCTCTACCCAACTCAGCTTCAACGTGTCTCTGATTAGAAACTAGCTCAATAAAGGCTGTCTTCTGTTTCAAAAGATCAGCAGCATGCTCCTGAGCTTCATGCTTTGCAGATTCTCTCAGTTCATTTGCAGTATTTTCGGCCTCAGTTAACTTCACTTCCAACTCCTTCCTCTTGTTCTGTTCTTCCTCCAATACTTTATCCTTGAATTGCATCTGGACTTCCATCTCCCTCAATTTCTCGTTCATTTCAGAAACCGCTTCGTTTTTATTCTTCTCAAGAGCACTCACTATATTCATAAGAGCAGTAATATGTTGCTGGAGCTTCTTCCTTTCAATTAACCAGCACTGCTCTTGTGTTGCAAATATGCTGACGACCTTTTCATTTGCTTTTGCATCCTCATGCCTTATTTGCTTTAGCTGTTCGACCTCTTTATGGGCTATCTCAAGCTTGTGAAGAAGCTCAATATGTCTGCTATTTGATCCTTCTATCTGGACTCTCCAGACAAGCAATCCTAAAAGATGGGAACTCCCTTGAAGCATTTTGTTACATAAATCCAACCATCTCAAATCTTCCTTTTCAGGTCTAGACAGTACTCTCAGAGCAAAGAAAGCACAAGAAACACCAAAACACATTGAGTAGAGGGCATCGCTCTTTTTTTCTGAGGCAACCAAATAAGGGCTGGAGACACTTTTTTCATCCATTTGTCAAGAACTCCGCCCTTGTGCTTTTTCAGAATAACAAGAAGAAACTGGAATTTAGAACTCATTTAGAAAACACTAAACGAAAACAATTTTTTCTCCCAGGAAACCAAGCTTTTTGGAAGCAACCACACATAATAGTACTTGTGTGAAGAACACAAATACCTATTGTCTGGTACAAATAATTGACCGTAAAGCATCGCCATGATTGAGATTATTACAATAAAATTACCAAAAAAAATAACAATTGAATTCCCCAATTTGAGAAGAAATTATATTGAACTTACAGCAGCTCAAGGTTGAAGGCTCGGCTTGTTCAACTAAAAACCAGAGGTCAAAGACAGTTGCTTTGTCTTTTAATGCAGCCCTCCTGGACCATCTTCACACAACTGCAGAAAGCTTGTAAATCATTTATGATATGCAAGTTATCCATAAAGAAAGAGCGGCAGAGGACGCCAAAAGCATGTCTATCCGCACGTGTATAAGACTGCAAAACCAGTTAAAGGAAGGGCATGTAGTGTAACAGAACTGAGAATATTTATTAAAAATAGTTCCCTGGTTTTCAGGGAAAAAACGATTCCACCTTTTTTTGACCCTTTTCTTCTCTAACCTGGGTCATGACTGTTAGGCTAGAAAAAGTAAAACAGAATCATATCTCCATCACACCTTGATTTCAAAGGTTGTCTAATTCTACAGTGCTTATCTGTTTTGTTCCATATATAATCATATGATTATCAATGCAAATTATCACTTTCTGTAAAATTATATAAATCAGAATCCTTTTAGCTTTCGGAGATGTTTCCGTTTGTTACACCTCTTATCCAAAAAGTTGATTACACCTCTTACCAACCCGTAATGAATAAGTCAGTGGCTTGGGTGGCGTCAACATGTAAGCGTACACACCACAAAAGGCCAAAACTAGTTGCATAAGGACCACTTTATCTTTGCCATTTTGCCAGGTTTCATCCCTTAAATTGCTACTGCACCCAAGTAACTTTAACTGAAATTATCAATTACAAAGTGGGTAAACAAGTGAATCAATCCCACCACTTACTATTTACCCTCACTTTACAAATGAGAAATGCTCCCTAGTCTTTCTATCAATAACTTCAAAACGCAGAGAAAGATTTTCAACTTGAGATTCTTTTTCTACCTCGAAGTACCTCTTGTAAAGCTACACGTATATGTATACGTGAAAGTACCTGGAATTATCTTTGTGTGCCTGTGGAAAAAAGTGGGTGCTACACTGCAGCTAGAAAACAGTCACAGACTGTGCCAAGGGAAAGAGCAAGCAGGCAATCACAAACCTGACTGTCACCTCAGAGTCATCATCATGATGGAGCCACCTAGTAAACCAAGTCCTCATGGTTCCAAAAGTTATTGGCCTCCCCTTTTCGTTTTGCTTCCCGGTTGAGACCTGTAAAGCAGGAACCTGTACGGTAAAGGCTGTACAAGACCGACTTTATTTATATGAAGTCCTCCTATAACAAGGACCACCGCCTATAAATTCTTTTATATTGCAATTCCAAGATCTGCCCTTGATTTTTGTAATTGATACGATTAGATGCAATAGGTGATCTAAGTAATTCACGTCCTTTTCCCGCTGTTGCTAATACGGTATCGGATTTATTAATATGTTAAATTTTAATATATTATTGTATCGATATCAGTTAATATTATGTACCATTTTAAGTAATTTTTTAAATTTATAAAATAATATTTTTTTAAATTACAAAATAATTCATAATCATATTTGATTCTGCCTGATTCTGGTGAGGTTGAACGTTACTGCTTGGATCTATGAAGATGGTCGATATTAACTCTGAAGCACCTGCAAAACACTAAAGGCTCGCCGGGGGGTTGGTATCCG
>JANVCQ010000007.1:9109245-9125166 GCA_025531925.1 Erythroxylum plowmanianum
ATTCACATTCACATCATTTCACATTTCACACTCAATACACTTTAATCATTCGTATTATGCATATGCAGTGCATATGAAACCTATTTTCCATTTATTACTTTATTGTGACCGAATGCCTGAACTATCCCGTATCCATTGGATACTAGGCTCATTACTAACTGTCCTTTATCCGATGGGGATGCAAGACTCATTTTACATAGTGAGTCTTAGGCTCTTAATCACTTTCTGAGCTCGAGGCTCTTTTCACACTTTGAGCTTCAAGCTCTGATCGGTGATTACTCTTGTCACAACTCCCATTATCTGATCATGCATTCATGTATGGAATGTATCTCACATTTTCAATCAATCATATCATGAAACATTTAGTTCGTCATATTCACATGCAAGTAGCACTTCCATATCTCATCCACATTTCACAATCATCGGACCTTCTGTCTAAAATTCAACATAATCAATCACATTCATATGAGCATTCAGTAGTCAATCAATACACCAATTTAAACAAAACAAACAATGAAATGAGACCATCTAGGTCTACTCACAGTATGCTCCATATTAGCATTTCTTTAAATCATAACCTCCATCCTTTGATAATTTGATATCAAAAACTCATCCACTGATTCTCCAGTATATGCTTGAATGTGACTAATGAAGAGGAAAAACAGAGTCTTTATATACATATATATATATCACTATCAACTTTCTACTTAAAACTTAATATTTCCTCTTCATTCCTATTTCATTTCAGCTAAACATATCACAATCAAATCAAAATCTATCATTTTTTATAATCATCAAAAATAGAAAATCACTCTCACGTTTTCTGCACTTCTTCACTTTCATTTTTTTTTCTGCATTTTCATATTTTTACACTCACTTCATTCTCTTCCTCTAACTATCATTTTAATCACTCTTTCTTATCTCTAGACATCACCATATACCTATCTCTTAACTCTAGATTCATTTCCAATTATCTCTACACATTTTAGTTGATCTTTCAACTTCAAAAAATCATTTCTAAAACCTCTTATAACACTTTGATCATCAATTCTGAAAAATCAACATGTACGGCATGCTCAAAATCTCCTCACGCATTTCCAGCAAATATGAATATCACTATTTCCTAACCATTTTACAGTGAGCTAACATGATGCATGCTTCATTTTATATCGAAATACATAATCATAACAAGCTTACTTCTTTAAAGCTCTAACATCTGCAAAAATCATGTGAACCCTAAGTACTCATGCAACCACGTACAACATCTTGAAAGTTGATAGGGGGTTCGGTCTTTCTTCGGATAGAAGAAAGAAATAACAAAGCAAGAGTGGTAGTCGATATCAGAAGCCAAGATTTTATTCTGGTGTAGATTTGATGAAAAACTCTATATTAAAGATAAACTGGAGAAAGAAACTTCAAGAAAGATGAAGACAAGGACAGAAACTTGTCTTTCAAGGTTAATAAAACTTAACTTTAAAGCTTGGACACCTGTCCAATTCTTAGCCTTTTATCCACTTCCCCATATTAAAACTCACCTAAGTATAACTTATACTTAGGTTTATACCTCAATAAAACCACTGAAATTATAAGTCATAACTCATTAAATCGCTTTCAGATTTTTCCATAAAAACATCATTTCGGGTCAACTTTACATGTGTTTTATAACCCCGATACTAAAGTCATTTGGCAACACTTTCTTCTAGAATCGTGTTACTTTATGACTTAAGTTTCTATTGACACCAAAATCATTTAATTTAGTCTAGTAATTTGAAAGTTATGCTCCAAACATTTTCGAACTGCTCTTGTCTAAAATAGTATACTAAGCACAATTTCCATCCAGAAATTGAACATCTTAAATACTGAATCACAATTTGACTTCTTCAGATGATTTGTAGTCCTATGTCTCTAGTTTACTCCAAATCAAAAATCGTCTCATTTAGATATCTAGAGAAGAAGTTATGGTCAAAAGAAGAAAGACGGTTTAGCTTGCACGAGAGTACACTATTAAGGAGCACTATAGCATGAAAAGACAATTAAACATCACTCTTGCAATTAACTTACGAGCGTGAGAGTGAAAAATCACACCCGTGCAGTAGTTAAGCCTGTGAGAATAAATCATGGGTATGAGAGAGATTCATGGGTGTGAGAATAATTCACGGGGGTGAGAGATAATAAGACATTGAACTGTTTAACTACACATTCACTCCACCTGTCCAATGTTTTCCACTCAATCTCCCTCAATTTATTTCAAATAGCTATGATTTTTGGTGAAGAGGTAGAGCAATGTCTTATGAGTTCAATGGTTTAAGAACCAAGTCATTTGGATGTCTAGAAAAGGAGTTATGATCAAAAGAAGCAAGATTGTTCAGTATAGGGAGAAACCTCAAATGCACGATCATGCTTAAGCACGAGGGTGCAAACTGCCATTTTTCACCAAAGTCACCGTCATGCATAAGCACGATGGTGCAAATCCATTTAACTCAAAAAGTCTCATTTTTTGCTATTCCTCCAAGTCACCGTCATGCATATTATCTCCGTAAGCACGACAGTGGATTTCTTCTTTTTCATTTTCACCGAATCTCATACTTCAAATCTCCATAACTTTTGATCCAGAACTCCAAAAATTGCAAATTTTATATCAATGGAATGATAAAAGAAATATCTACAATTTTTTTTGAAGATAATTTTGTCAAAATCAGCCTAGATCAATCCAGTTTAATCTAGGAAGTTTCACAGTAGTGCTAACCTTTCTAACTTCTCTTCTTCATTCCACTTACGTAAATTTTTATCATTCACTATCCAAAATCCATTTAATACAGTTGTAGACCATTCTAAATTCTCAATCCACTATCAAAAATTATTTTATCACTATAACCACAATTTTTCACATATCCCATTACAATTCAATTTTACCCGGAATGTCAATGAGTACATATATACCATTATTTCCATATATACAGAAATTCAAAATCAAAAGCATGTATGTTAACATTATGCATGAGCATGAGGTGCCATTTTTTTTCTAACTCTGTCATTGCTATTTTCTCCATTACAGAAGTCTTTGGTTCTAACCCTTAATATATAGGGACGAGATGTTACAGATTTAATACCAATATATATATAAATATATGATTGAATTAACGATTGTAAAATATCTTATATATGATGAGATCAAAGAATGAATGATTGAGAGTTTTATTGAACCCAAGAGATAAAGGCCAAATAAATCTTTTAGGTTAAGTTCAAAAATATTAAAGTAATTTATATTTGTTAATCTTATTAATGGTTATAGACAAGCGAAAACTTAAATCAAATCTATTTTACATAAAGATGTAGTGGAAAGAACTTATACCTAGATTGTGTATGTCAAATATATTAATAATTGAATAAGGATCTAGAAAAAGACTTAGGGTATTAGGCCGGCCAATCTTTTGGGATATTTCAAACGACTTAATATGCATTATGAGAGTAGTTAATTAGATAGCAATATCTATCACCTAATCTAAGGATGAATGTTGTACATTGAAAAGTGACAAGAACATTATACTCCTATAATTGAATAAAGAATATAAGATTAAGTTAGATAATTTAAATATTAGGTTTCTACCAAATCATGAAGAAAAGCAAAGTACAAGCCTTCTCTATCATAACGCGTTTTCCTTGAGTAGCTCGGTCCTTTCAATTATTAGACATATGTCCATTTCATATCAACTGAAATGAACAAATGTCTAATTAAATATTTAGGACTAGACAGTAGATGAATGGTAGTGGTTACCATATATACTACGATAGTAATTAAATTATGAAGTGGTGGTTTGCCAAAATTAGGTAAAAACAACACCTTTAATCAGTTTTATATAACTTGGAGATTTGAATAATCATGTGATGTTACGTAACTACTATTTGTTTGTACATGCAGCAACTTTTAGGAATGCAAAATATCCTGGGAGTCAGAATTTTCTATCCAATATTAAGGTGTCTTATTCTATCTCATAAATCTCAGTCATTTATTTATATGAGTCTCGCATTTGTTTATACAGAACCTACATAAATAAATAGCTAAGATTTAGGGGATAGAATAAGACATCATAAAATTAGGTAGAGGAACTGAACTCATGTACATGGTCGGGAAAGCAGACATTCGACATATGCGGTAAATAGTTGACCATCTGTTGTAGGTAATGAAACCAAAATGGGAAATGATGCAAGTTGGGTTGGGGTCCGATTACCAGCTCAATAGCGAGAAGAAATTAGGACAGAATCTTCTGTCCAATTTTATGGTATCTTATTCTGTCTCATAAATCTCGACCATTCATTTATACGGGTCCCGCATTTATTTATACGAGACCTACACGAGACCCATACAAATGAATAGCTGAGATTTATGGGACATAATAAGATATTATAAAATTGGACAGAAGGTTTAGATTAGAAGAAATGGTATATCGAGTAACTATACTGAAAATGACTGAAAGTGCATACTATAAAGCTTCAAAGATATGCATTGCCACAGTGGTATATTCCGTATGGCAAAAAAAGAATAGATGACTCTTCAGAGAGGAAGCAAGAAAGATCTACCATAAAATAAGTCTACATAGCCAGATCTCCATGCTAGCAAGAGGATTAACAGATATCATCTCACCCAAGTGTAACCGATGGACCATACAAATGTCAACTTGCATATGTAAAGTACCAAGTTGCTTCAAGTGTGAACGGTGGACAAAAGTATTGCGAGATGCGACCATACAAATATCAACTTGCTAAGGCAGCATTGAAGATCTAACAACCGACCATACCACCGGTCGTCACAAAGTAGAAAATACGCTAGTGACTTGAACAAAAAAGCCCAAAGTCAATAACATGAATCCTTTTTCAAATGTTCATCCCAAATCCCAACCTAACATCCAACCAAACTCGGTGACCATTTTCTATATAAACATTGCAAATCAAGGGAATACTCGTAAAGAATACAACTCTGTTCTGACTTTATCACACAAAATGGCAGAGGAAATGGTGCTAGAATTGGAGTTGATCTCCGAAACTCTAGTAAAACCATCTTGTCCAACGCCCGATCATCTTCGATGCCATCAACTCTCGGGCATCGATCAAATGATGGTGACAACTTACATGCCTTTGATCCTCTATTTCTCCGGGGACAATCATCCAACCAACAACGAAGAAAGGTGCCACCATATTAAAAGGTCTCTATCAGAGGCCTTGACCATGTTTTATCCTGTGGCAGGACGTCTGAGAGAGAACAAGTACGTAGAGTGCAATGATGAGGGCGTCCACTTTGCGGAAGCCAAAGCAAAATGCGCAATCCAGGACATTATCCGAAACGCAAACTGCTTTAACATTAACAAGTTGCTTCCTTTTGGACTCCGCCTTGAAAGTGATTTGGTTGCATTTTTCCAAGTCACTCACTTCGACTGTGGTGGGATGACAATTGCGTTTGCCATGTCTCACAAACTCGGAGACGGCTTGTCATCCTTTAAGTTCCTCCAGAGCTGGGCCGCCATAGCTCGTGGGGATGACAATAAATTTGTCCCTCATCTCATCTCCGACAAGTTCTTTCCATCCATGAGCATTCCAGACGATGATGCTGGATTTGAGCTTACTAGCGATAACGTTGTCACAAAAATGTTCGTGTTCACTGCATCACATATAGCAACTCTTCGTGACAAATATGCTGACAGTCACGGCACTGAGAAACTAATTCGGCCGACACGAATTGAAGCACTGACAGCTTTCATATGGAAAAAGTTCATAACCAACGTGCGTATCGAAGCTGGAAAAACTCTTGTCGCCATACATCCGGTGAACTTACGTCAAAAAATGAACCCGCCACTGTCGGAGCTACACTTTGGCAATCTCATCGATCTTCCTGGAGTAGCAGCCCTAGACAGCAATACGCAGACATGTCAAGGGTTCATCAGGACAATGAGGGATTCAATAAGGAAAGTTGACGTAGACTATGTCAAGAGTCTACAAGTGGAAGACGCGTATTATTATGTGATTAATGAGAGGGATAGAAAAGTCATAAAAGGTGAGGTAGTGCCATTCAACTTCACCAGTCTTTGCAGGTTTCCAATATATGATAATGACTTTGGATGGGGAAAGCCTTCATGGGTCAGCATGGCTCGTTGGTATAGAGGCAATTTTGTTGCTTTCTTTGATGCAAAAGAAGGCGGTGCTATAGAGGCATGGGTTATGTTGACGAAGGAAGAAATGGCCAAGTTTGAAGCTGATAGCGAGATTGCAGCACTCGATAAGTTTCCCATTGATTGCCGCAGTTGCAGTTGATGCTATGTATTATTTTCTTACATAATTGTCAATATGGGAAAGATTACATATTTCCATTGCTTTGTGCCTACCTGTTCGACGAGCATTCATCTGTTATATGAATTGATGCTCATGAATAGGATAGATACAGAGTAATAGAAACAAGTGATCTGAACTCATCAATAAGGTAGCTTTTGTTCTGCATTTATCTGTTGTTATACCAAGTTTCGGAGCATGGAACATTTGAACAATGCACGCTTTGGTCATATTGTAAGTGTGAATAATATTTAAAGTCTGCTAATAAACAGCTAGGATGGGTCAAATATGGAATCTTTTTTTGGAAGTTAAAGGAATATATTCCAAAATAAATAAGGCATATTCTTACTAAATGGTTGAAGAGTTTGGAAGAGACTATGTGTGTACAAGTTGGTTAAAACCAAGCCACAACCAAAAGACACGTAACAGTAGGATTTCTAAAGATTGAAGTTGATAGATCATAGTGAGTAAGAGAGGAAAGGTCAGCTTCCTTGAAATGTCACCAGTCTATACCTTAAGGTCATATTTCTACCTATACAGGAAAAGAGCAAAGTTAGAAAAGACTTGGAACCGGATGGAGCAAATTTTTTTGAACATGGTGTCATAAAGTGACACTAATTTCTTGAGAAATATATAAAGCATACAACTAGCTGATAGGCTTGTGTATGGGGTTGTATAGTTCATTAAAAATTAGGCTTTCTTATTTTTTTAAGAGAGGAATATGAATGAATTAAGTACCTTAAATAATAAAAAGACTAAAAAAATAAGTGGAATGCACAAAATATAAACATAAAAATATGAAAACTTAAAACACCCCACACTAGTCACACTTAAGCATTTGCTCTTCCTAGAGTAAAACAACTATATTACTTTAGACTTATTAAGAAACAACCCAAGGAAAGCATTGAATATATTGAATATATCAATCAAGATTCTCCATTATTTATTCAATTGAAATGTTCATTGAATTATAAATCAATGCAATTTGCTCTATAATACTTTAAATTTCAATTCAATCCTTATCATTCCACTTAATGCATAAAGTGAACATATATGAGAAAAAAATGCTAAAACCTTTAAATATTTTTATACACCTTTTTTGTATACAAGGGAAAAGAAACTAAAACAACCAAATTAATGCAACATCCGACGATACAAAGTGCCGTGCTGGTCCCAGCGAATGAAGTCCAAAGCCGTCAGTGGGGACCCCTGTAAGATGTGCAGTCCTGGACTGGCAAGGGTGGCAAGCGAGGCCAAATGATCCGCACTCTGATTTTCTTCTCGGTGAATATATTGAATCTGAACTTCCCAGTTTTGAAGGAGCAATGCACGAACGCCTGTCACTAGAGAAAGATCATTAGATAAAATAGTAATAGAAGAAGACAGAAGGTTAATGACCTCGAAGGAATCCATTTCCAGAATAACTCGCTGGTAGTCCAAGGTCCATGCTAGGTGGAGGCCCGCTTGGATATCACCTAACTCGGCACTACGCGGGGAGCCACCTGTCATGTTCAAAAGAAACCCGCCACACCACCTGCTTTGGCAGTCCTGAAGAAGCCCCCCTATAGTGGAAGTAGTACCGCCGTGCTTAACAGCTCCATCAGTATTGAGCTTAATCCAGTTCGGGGACTGTTTGGACCAGCCCACTAACTGGCCCGGGGGTAAAACTTGACCCAGGAACACACAATGTTCAGCTACCCTAGCCCTTTCAATGCCTTCGGCATAGGCGAAAACTACTCTAGTCCTTGTAGGCGGCCACGTAAAGTCAGGGTCGAAGACGCTTTTATTACGCCAGTACCACAGGAACCAACAGGTAACGCCAAAGCGGGTGGGCCAGTCAAAATTGTGAATCGTGCGGTGTGTCGTAAGGTTAGACTCGACCCACCACATCTCATTATGCTGGAAGAAGGCCGGATCCGTGGTCACGTGGGGGAATTGGGCCCAGGTCGTTTTAACACGCAGGCAATCACGAAGGGCGTGAAGGGTAGTTTCAGACTGGCCACAGTGGTGGCATCGGCTATCCGTCGCTAAATGTCTACGAACCCTTTGATGATTAGTGAGCAACTTGCCTTTCACCAGCGGCCAGAGGAACGTTCGGATCCGCTGGGGTCTGGTCCACTTCCAGATAGTCTCCCATGTACGTCTGTGCTTATCAAGGGGGTCCCCTGCAAGCATGGCGTAAGCAAAAGCTATTGTGAAGTGGCCATGCACCGTAGGACCCCATTGGAAGGCATCGGCCTGAGTAGGATCAGAGGAGGTAGGGGTCGCCGCTATTGCAAGACAAACGGAAGAAGGGAAGTAGTGTTGAAATAAGTGCCATTTCCACGTACTGTCGGCATTCTGGAAGTCAACAACACAGGCGGAGAGGAGACTGCTGGGGATGGGGGATGAAACCACATCAATAAGAGAGCCCCAATCCTTGACTCAGGTGTCTAACCAGAAACGAATCCGGCGGTCATTTGCCAGGTGCCATTGAAGGCCTTGACGGACAACCGACCACGTGGCAGCAATACCCCTCCAAGTGCTTGAGGCCGCTAGCCTAGTAAGGGAAGGAGGAAGTTTGTGGGGTTTGAAGCGATATTTGACTCGTAAGACCTGAACCCAAAGGGCCTGGGGTCGAGTAAGTAACGCCCACCCCAGTTTCGTCAAAAGCGGATCCTTTTAATGCCCAGACCCTCTGTGCTTTTGGGGCAGCAAACGGTGTCCCAATCGGCTAGGTGCAACTTCCGATGGTCACCTGCAGAGCCCCAGAGAAAGTCGCGCGTGAGGCATTCCAAGTCGTCACAAAGTTGTCTCGAGAGGCGCACCGTTTGCATCGTATACATAGGCAGGGCCGTGAGCACCGATTGGGTAAGGGTGACTCTACTTGCCAGAGATAGAGTCTGGGCCTTCCAGCCGGTCAGCTTCTGACGCGTGGAATCAAGGAGGTGTTGGTACATGCGATGAGATGATCTCTCGTGGAGCAAAGGGACTCCCAGATACTTCCCCAAGTTAGTGATATTGGTGACATGGAGGTCCCGGCTGATTTGACGGACGAGGATACCATTTTTATCTTTTACACTTTAGATATGTATTTTGATTTACAAATATGAGAGTAGGTGGAAATTTGGCTAATTTAACAAATTACAAAGAGTACAATGCTCATGCTAATGACTGTAACTACATGTTTATACTGATCAGTGACATTCCCATGTTCCACCAAGATGAGAAATGTCAAAAAGTTATTGTAAAAAACATGATCCTAATTAAGGCGTTTAGATAAATTAATTAGAATTTTTGTATTTAATTGTTATTAGGGGAGTATTGTTAACTAATTTGGATGTTTTGCGGATAATGTCTTTATATTTTGATGGTTATGGATTAATTTGTAGTTTATGGGATTTGTTTGCATTTTGGTTACTAATCTATAACTATTTAATTGTGGGATTATTTTATGGTGTTTGTTTTTTATGGTTTGATTAATGTGTATTATTCTCTTATTTTTCTAAATTTTGTTATTTTTATATATTAGGGAATAATGACAAAGAGAGCAAATGCACCTGAATAAAGGTGAGCAAAGGAGTCAGGTGAGAAAAAGGAGGTGGGCGTAAGGGTAGCTCACGGTAACCACCCTAATAACCAATACCTTATGCCTACCATACTTCCCATATTACACTTTATAATCCTAGCTTAAATCGTACAATTAAAAGGCTAAGGTGTAAGCCTTATAATGAGAGTTAAAGCATTTATTATGCTATGCTAGACTAGGTAGGACTTGCTTAAGGAATACAGTCGATTAGTGTTGACAGAAAGTTAACTTTGGAGATCATCACTAGTTTCATAATAGATAAAAGGCATTATACCTAAGATACCAACAACATATTACAATTTTAGGTGCTCAAAGAGATGCATAGTATGAACTACAATAGGCTTTCATAATACATGGGCATGTACTCAGAGGAGTTCATTGCATTACTAGTACATTTCCTAGTAATAATTTACAAAGAAGTTGATCACTGATAAATGCATATTTGACTATAATTATAAACCCACATTTGCTATATTTGGTTGATATTTTATAGTTTTATTATATATTTGGTACTTAATTGTCTCTAAGTGTATTAATAAGTCATAATTGCATTCATGGGCCAAAATGAGACAAATTCGGATGAAATTATGATATAAAAACAAAAATTTGAAGCAAACTGCAGATACACAGCCATTTATGTGGTCATGTAAGTTTTTGTGAGCATGCAAATTCATGGTTTTAAGTGTTTTTAGAGCTACACGGTAGTGTAAGTGACCATGTATGTCCCAATAGCCCTAATTTGCCATAAAAGGATGTGAATAGAGACATATTAGGAATTGCTGAATTTTATAGTAGATTTAAGATGTGAAACATCCAGAGAGGCAACGATTTTGATCAAGGGACATGGAAAACATGAAGAATACATCACGAGATCCAATAGATTAAAAAATCAAACCTCAAACCTATAAGAAGATTCAATAGAAGAAAATGGAGATTTAGAATTATGGACTCTTTATTTTCTATTCGTTTTTCTTCATGTTTATTTTTGATTTCATTCTTTATGATTAGTAACTAAATGTTTTAGTGTCTAGGTGTGATGAAACCTAGTTTGAGATAATAATATGTCTTTATATTTTCTTTAATGCAATCATATTGATTGATCTATTACAATTTAGTTATGTGTTTTACTCTTATTGTAATATTTCTTAGATATTAGTGCATGATTTGATTTCATATGATTGAGATTAAGAAGTCCTCTTATAAGAATAAATTTACCATAATTGAAAGAAGTTGACTGCAAATCTAGAGACTTGACATAAATCCTCTAAGTTAAGTTAAACCTAATAGTAGAATTAATAAATCAATAATACAAACCTATGGGTTTTAACTAGAAAGATTTATATTAATCAACCAATGGATTAGTTGTTAGTAGTCTCGATAGAGTTATTAACATAAGATAGGACTTTCCACAATCCAATAATCAATAATATAATTGCATAACAAAATATTAATTATTTAATGATTTTAGGGGGATTCATAACCTAGACACTAATATTTAATATTAATTTTCCTAAGTAATTTCCTTCATATTGCTTTCATTATTGTTTCCAATTTAGTTTATTTGTTTATGTTTCATTTTAAAAACCAAAAATCTAATTTGTAGGCTAGATAATATCAAAAGGGTTATTACTAATAATTACAATATTCTTAGGATCGATCTATACTTGCTTGTGCTAGCTACAACTACATCGTACATATACGATAATTTAACTATTGACATAGATCCACCAATAAATCGCCCTGAAATACTAGATAGGCAACAAAAGTGGATAACATATGCACTCCTAGCAGGTTGTCTATACCTTTATATCGAGACCAATTGAATATTGATCTATTTGAGAGATATATGGAGCAAATTATTGGAATGATGCGTATCATCTAATGGGGATAACGAAATTTAGTGGTTAGAGTCATATGATCAATGGATGGAGGATATGCTGATACAGATTGTAGGACACCTGAAAATTATGGTAACACCTCCTCGGTAAGCAAATGCTCCAGCTACTATAGAGGTAATGTCCTATGCACTCGAAAGCTCACACTCTTATTGCACTGATTGGTCTCTAGAAAGATGTGGTTTATGAGCAAAATATTGATAAGAGCAATTTTCATTTTTTTGTTATTAATTTTTATTTTTCTTATGCTTCTATATTATATTTTCCCTTGATAATTAGTAAGGGATTAACACTACTAAATTACTATTATTTTTTGTTTCTTTTATTTGTTTATTGTTAATGTAATAAGCTACAATTTCTTTTCATACATATAGTTGAATTGTGTTTTATTTATTTTCCTTCGATTATTTAATTTATATTTTGTTTTATTTTACTTTTGTTAGGATGATAATGGATAGAAAACATATCACAAATACAAACTTCTAGATAGTAAACTAGGGAAGTATTCATTTACTTTATTATTTTTATGACTTATTGTGTATATTGGAGGCAATGTAAATCCTTAAGTGTGGGGAAGGGGTGTAGTAATTTTGGAATATGGAAATTAATTACGACTCAAGCATCCTTTAAATTTTATTTGTGATTCTTCTTTATAAAGATCTCTAAATTGTAGATTCTTATCTTAAAACATTTTGAGTTGTTATGAATTTTGGAATTAAGTTAGAATATGAAAGGATGAAAGCATTATTAGATGGATTTTTACCTATAGCATTATGAATGCATCTTTTGATTATTAATTTGGATGAAAGTGCCAAGAATTTTTGACACAGGAGCTTGAATTATGAAGTTTTGAGCTTATGAGCATTTATTATCATTATATTATGCTATATTATATGAATATCATTTATAATTAGATGATTCTAGATGTATATTAAGATCACAATTTTTTAATTTGAGGCATTATGATGAAAAAGGCACCTAGGTTGCACCTTTGTTGAGCCGTTTTCTTTATTTTACTTTATCATATTTTTACATCCTAAAGCATTGTATTTTCCTTATTGTATAAGTATTTGATTGGATAAATAAGTATTAAGAATGATGAATATGTAAGATGATATATTTGAAGTTATATCTTCTTATATGTCACTTATCAATATTTCATATATTCTCTTTATGATTTTGAAAAAAAGTGTTTTAAAGTGTTGAAATTATAAGAAGGACAAAGAGAAGATACATGATGTGTTTTGCACCTTACTTACATTCTATATGGAGATTTGAGTTTGGTTAAATCAAAATTTTTAAATGATCTTATTTATACGATTTCCTTCTTTTTGATTAACCAAAAATGTATCCTTCATTATACCTCTCCTAAACCTCATTACACCTTAGCTGAAAGACATTTTAATCTTTTCCTCTCATTTATTTTATAGTGGTAAAGATATTATATGTTAGTAAGCCTATGGTTAATGCTCCTTATATATATTTATTTGAGAGTTTTATTGATGATCACCCTAAACATTATGAGTGAATTCAGTGAATATGTGTGAAGGTATTAAATTATATGGGACTTGATTTTAGAAAGGTTATCAAAATATAATGTGGTTTTGGCTTAAGAAAATTTTATTCTATGATTGTTTGATCCTAATTGTACTTTGATTTAATTCTTAAGGTATGAAATTTGAAGTTTGAATAGATATGTTGAGATGGAGGGGAGTTGGATATATAGAAGAGTTATTGAATTTGAATTATTATTTGCTTGAGTAGAAGAACATGCCTAAATGAGGGGAAGTTGATAAATATTGATTTTGTTATTTTTTTGGCTTATATTTAGTGTGTTTTATTTGTTTATTTTAGTATGTTTATTATTTCTAGTACTTAAGTTGTTCATATTTTATTTTTATGGTCTAATTCATTTATTTAGAGCAGAAAGGGGATAGATTTATACAAATTTGGATATATTTTGATTGAGTTATGAAGCACATTATATTGTACTTGGCCGTATTGAAGAGTTTAAAGGCATGTTGAGTGTTGTCTACAAAACAAGCTTATATTGGAGAGTAACACACCATGTAAATAGTGAGAAGATCGTACTAACGATATATGCCCTTGTTTATGCACGTGTTACCTCTTTATAACATTGCGTATTAATTTCAATAACATGATCACTAACATGCTTATATTGATGCTCGTATATCTTACTAGATTAAAATTTTGAATTTAAAAAGATAAAATTAGGTGATAGACTATAGAAGAGGCCAATTAGAAAGATAAGATTAAGTGATAGAATATAGAAGAGGTTAGAAAAATGTTAGGAGAAAACTTAGGATGGCACCAAGTAAGACAATAGAGTATAGAGGAGGTTAGAAAATGTTAGGAGAAAACTTATGATGGCACAAAGTAAGATAAACAACCAAGGAAAATCCCTTTATAGAGGACTTTCATCAATCTAGAGTGGAGTTTTGAAGATTTTAGGGATTTTAATTATGTTATCCTAGATTTTCAGCCTTTTCTTTAGTTTTGGTGTCCCGTTTGTGGTACTTGGATTTGCTTAAATCGAGATGGATCTTAATTAAATATCAATTATAAATCAACTATTAATTAGCAAGATCAAACATGAAGAGACTTAAATAAAATAAAAATTAATTATATATTTGATGGCCAATTGGATTATTAGATAACAAAAAGTTTACATTATGTATTACAACAATGCACGAACACGTTAAGTCAAACCACTTTGATAGTCATGATATTTTATAGTCATGACATGTTATTAAACATCAATCTTAATTATAAATCGTTTAATTAGATAATTCATGATAAATTAAAAAAATTTTAATTTGTCACATTCTAATTATAATGATAATAGTAATTTATAATCATTACTAAACATATTAAGAACCTAATAAGTCATATATACAAAGTAGTTAAAGAGACAAATTAATTTTAAAAAAGTTGAACTTAAATTTGAAAAAATATAAGATATTTAATTTTATTAAGATTAAAGTATAACCATAATTTAGTTAAAGACTTTAATTATGACTAATAATTATGGAATTATACACTATTTATCTAGAGTTTATAATAGTTTTCCTAATAAAGAAACTTGGTTTTTAATAAGAAGCATTCAATGCACTGAGTAAGACAACATTAAATACTGCACTAAGCCACTTAAATGACTCATTTTTCATCTCTACCTCTCGGATAAACTCCTGTACCCACTCAATTGAAAAGAAACAAATAATGAACTTACCCTTTCACTAATCCACTTCTAAGCTGCAGTCTGGGAGTGATGTCATAACCCTTTTGCTTATAAAAGTTATTGCAACTACCATACCACACACGCCCAAATATCCACTAAATGCCAATGGAATTTGAACCAAACAAAACAAAACTTATAAAAAGTCTTTACTCTCAGCCTATGGCAATGGCAAAGGCAATGAAGCAAGCATTTCTGTTGGCAATAATGCATCCTCCATAGCCACCAAGAGCTCAGATCCTCCACTACCATCTTCATCATTTTCTTTCACTTTCTCATCTCTCATCTTTTTACCTTCTCCCATCTTTCATTATATCTTATCTAATGTACGGTGGATCAACAAAAACCCAATCAAAAACCTGTTCGTATTTTTTGGCAGCTGCTTCCCATGTGCTATCCCTAGTCATACCTCTTTTCATTATTCCCTCCCAAGATGATTTATGATCTCTGTAGGTCAAGATAGCAGTTCTCAGAGCCTGAAAAAAAGTCATCCATAAGATACCCAATTAAGAAAATCAAACAGCTATTGAAATGGAAGAGATATAAAGATTGATCAAGCCTAAAGCAGATTAAAAATTGGATCTTTTGTGATAGCTAATGTTAAATGGAGGTTTGATAAGGTAGCCAATTTGGCCCCCGTGTCTCCCCATTTGTGAACGAGTTTCTTTGTATCCAAGTTTCTATTTTCTTTTACAAAGCCAACTTGTGAAATGAAGGATCATGATTCTGCAGTACCAATGGAGAACAAACCCAAACTTTTTCCACTAGGAAAATAAAGAATGGCAGATAAATGAGCAATGTAATGCATAATGTTAAAATCGATCAACCCAACCACCTAATACATGGAAAGGTTTCAATCGATACCACGGGTTATTTGTTGGAAA
>JANVCQ010000007.1:9145222-9166043 GCA_025531925.1 Erythroxylum plowmanianum
GATCGGGTCCCAACATTTATGGTATCAGAGCGAGAGTGAAAGTGTTAAGTTTAAGCGGTTGGGTTTCGGTCCCAACATCTTTAGAATACATATACTCAAAAAACAAGTGATTTTGATCCTTATCATTGTTATGGCATAAGTCACAAGTTGTTTCATTCGGCCTAAACCACCTACTGTTAGTCCTCAATCGGTTCTTAATAGCTAATCAAATAATAAACATAGCTTTGGGATTTAAAGCCTTCTTCTAAATGAGGTTATACCATGGAACCTCCATTATTTTAGCCCTAAAAATCCTATGTCATGAGTGATTAGTGAAGTGGCTTTGAGGGTTAAGACTCCAATAGATGATATCCTCTAATCCCGTATCTCCCAATTGTGAAAGATATTCTCTCAGGGTGGTGAAACCCTTGAAACTACCATACCATTCACCATCTTCAATAAGGACAGACACTTTTGACTCAATAGGCATTATACTCCCCAACTGTGCAAAAGAAGGATTGCGTATTAAGGGACTGACTTTAAGCTAGTTATCAAACCAAATCCAAGTATTTCTTCCATCATTCACTCTATGTATATGGGGATAAATGAAATGTCTAAGCTTCAGCAATTTGTTTAATATCATAGGGAAATGAGAAGAGCTTTCTTTATAATTAAATTTGAATAATTATGTAATTATATTATTATAATTATTCCATCAAGTTAAAACTACCATTTTTATTATTGTTCAGAAGCACAAAAATAGTCTAGATACTTTTTGTGGGATTAACCTTTACTTTCACTACTAAATCGTTTTCAAGATATTTTATTTTTTGATATAGTTGACAACTTACTAAAATTTAGTATATTTACCATGGAGATAGCCTAGATTATTTTTTCTTGATTTAATTTATTTTTATCTATTTTATTTTCTTTTTGGTTACTTATCTTTGTTTACTTAATCATGCATAAAAAGTATTCATTCCTCTCATCAAGTTGAATTGAAATTTTATCCAAAAGTAGGAAGAACCTTATGCAAGTTGAGGGGAGAATCTAGATACAAATCATATGAGAACAACTTAGTCCTAAATTCCTTATTTTGTAATGACTTAGAGTTAGAATAAAAAAAGATTGTCTTCGAATATTAGACTTTAAAGGATTTGACTGCTCCTAACCTAATCAATAACCTTTATGTATTGAGTTTCTTGAGTTAGAAGTATATTTTGAATTAAAATCATGAGTAATGCATTTTATTGCCTACTTTGCATGGTCTTGCAAGCAAAGATCTACATAAACACTTGAAGAATTTCTATGTAGCATGTTGTAGTATAAAGCCACAAGGGATAAGGTCAAGACATGTTAAGTTTTAAGATTTTCTCTTTTCTTTAGGAGACCCTCTAAAAATTGGTTTTTACTATTTATGGGCCATTTTTATACTTTACTGATCTAAAAATTAACCAAGGAAAGTGTATCTATTTCTTTGCACTAGTAAAATGGTAGTAGGGGCTAATCTCACAAGAAGTACACAAGTACTATATCTAATTAGGGATGGTAATGGAGCCTAGGCCCAATTGCCAAGCCTAAATCTAATCCTCATATTACTTTCTAATCAATAATAAAGTCGAGTGGTTAATTGATTAAATTAAAATGAAACTAAATACTAGGTACTTTAAGTCACCATAAGAACATTGCATAATAATCAAAAGATAATATCAATATTACAAGCATTTAAACTAGATTTCCCTTAACTTTAACTTATATAATTAATTATATGAACTTTATCATTTAGACTGACGAAGGTTCCTAGTATAGTGATTTATAACTTCTTTATGTATAATAAGTTATTCTTAGATAGATTAACCAATATCTTTACCTGATTAACTCCTTGTAAAATGCAATAAGTTCTTTGAAATCCCAAACAAGGTCAACCTAATATCGAAAGAGTAATGTAGGTCTAACTTTAGATCCCAATTCAATCATTAAGGTATGTGTCAAAGGCAAACTATACATATTTTATCTTAACTACTTCTACATATAGATCAAATCTCACCCAAGCTCTAGCTTGTATATGATCATATAAAAAATATATAAATCTCAAACATAGAAACCTTTATTGAAAATAGAATAAAAAAATGCATTAGGTTTCATCTAATCTAAATATTAAAGAATTTAACCATGCCATTCTTACAAATATGAAAACAATAGTTCAAAGGAAGGAAAAACTCATTCTAATGTATTCCTTAATGGAAACATTGACCTTATATTGGTGACTTCTTCTCTTGAATGACCTTTGATAAAATAATCTTCAGATGTGCTCTCGGACTGTCATTGGGTAGAAACATTCTAATCCTTATGAAAAATAAAATGTAGAATGAAAGAAAAGTGAAAAAAATGTTATCAAACTTCATGGAAAACAACCTTCAAATGTGTTATAGAGCTCTCCTTGGTAAGCGACTATTAATCCTTGTGAAAAATATAGATGAAAGAAAAGTGACTAGGTTTGCCAAAATTGTAATTATCACTACCTTTTATAATTTATATTTTTTGCATACACGACTTAGGACACTATTACATCCTAGTCCATGTATCCTTCTACTAAAATTCTAGGTAGTGAATTAACTCAAACATGTTTACATCTTAGGTTATATATCTTTCTATTAAAATTTTGAAGAGGGAAATGGGCTAAGATGCATCAATTTCTCAAATTATGTGTCTTTTTTTTAAAATCTCTTTACTGTATGGGTTCCCTTTAAATCGTGTAGTAGATTGTGTATCACATCTAGTCTTATTAAGGAGAAGCATAGATTGGCCCATTTATGTGTTCAACTAAAAATAGTGCTTTCTTTATGTTTTGAATTAAAATCTCCTCTATTTTTGGTTATATTTTCTCATACAAAATTTCCATAATTACCTAAAACAAGATAAAAAATTACTTAAATCAAGGTAATTTGGTTTAAAATATAGTAAAATTCTAAATAAAATATATGCAATTTTTACAGACATCAAATATCTAAACACTTTGAATTTTGCTTTTCTCAAGTAAACCAACCTTAATCTCAATTAACAAAATCGAGTCTTAATTCTAGGGAAGTTTAGCAAATCCATTAAACAATTAAAATTACTTATCATTAGTCTAACTATAATTTTTATCAACTATCTAGGTCTTTAAAAACTTACACTAACATGAAATTACATTGAACCTAAATCAACAATCCTTTAAAAATTAACTTAATTCAAATAAGTAAACTTGTTTATAAAATAAACATAATTGAGTAATAAGTTTTTAGTTATAAGTACTTAACAAATTATATTAAAAAATTAAACTCATATTTTTAGACTTTTCATGGAATGTTAGAGGCTTGTTTGAAACATCAACCTAGATTATTGATATAAGGGTAAATTGAATACCTTTGGCTACTAAATTAAGTAACAATTTCAAATGGCTACTAACACGACTCTTAATATAGACCTTATTTTCTAGAAATTAAAATAATGTTATTGATAGGAAAAATGCCTTAATCAAATACAAAAAGTCAATGTTCTAGTCTTGGGATGACAAGCTAAGAGTTATTAACATACAAGTAATAAGTAGGAAGTAAATAAAGGCCATAATAACTAGAAAGTGTAAACAAAATTAGGAAGTACTAACTCTATCTACTAATCATTCCTAAGGAAGCGAATAGCCTAATACCTGTTATATGCCACACCTCACATATTTTATTGATGTTAATTTGGATACGCTTGCTTTAGTCTTGATGTTTCCCTATAAATAATCTAGAATTCCTCTCCCCTAACACTTTTTTCCAAACGCCATTTTGAAGAACAAGAAATCATCCTTATATAGGTGTTGATATGTTTTCAACTAATGCACAATGCAACTACAACCAATTGCATAGCAAAAGAAGTTGTAGAGGTACTTAATAGAGTTCCACAATTAATCGACATAAGGTTATCCAAATAAAAGATGGTCCTTTTCTTCAAGAGAACTAAAAAAAGGTAGTAAGTCACTGCAAGAAAAATGTGGATTAGCGACGGAAACTTAGTGATGGAAAAATTACCGTTAAAAATTAGCGATGAAAAGCATATTTCCGTCGCTAAAATTGAGTGATTTAGCGATGGTACTACTACTTGTCGCTAAATTTGGAGAGAATTCGTCGCGACAAAATTAGCAACGAAAGTTAGAGACGGAAAAATATGCCTATCGGTAATCACTACAAGTTATTGATGAAAAATTATCGACGAAAAATATATCGTTGGAAATTAGCGACGGAAAGCATATTTCCGTCGCTAAAATTGAGTAATTTAGCGACGACACTACTACTCATCGCTAAATTTGGAGGAAATTCGTCGCGGCAAAATTAACGACGAAAATTAGTGACGAAAAAATATAACCATCGGTAATCACTACAAGTTAGCGACGAAAAATTATCGACAAAAAATACCGTCGCTAAATATGGAGGAAATTTTTGGCGAAATAAAAAATTTTGAGTTTACCTATGAAAAATTCCGTTGGTAAATGGATTTAGCGATGAAAATTTTCATTCCGTCGGTAAAAAGGTGGGACTTATTGACGGAATAACATTTTTTTGAGTTTACCTACAAAAATTTCCGTTGGTAAATTCTTTTTAAATTTAAACTCACCTGACATCTTCCTCCCACTTGTGTCTTCTTCTTCCTTTCTTCTTCTTCCTTCTTCCTACATCTTCTCTTTGGTTTTCTTGGAGCCCATTTCTCTGTTGTGGACTCCTTTTCTGCTCGCCGGCGTTGTATTCTCCAGCTATTGTCATCGTGTCCTTCGGTGGAGGTATTTTTGTAACTACTGTCATGTGTTTTTTCATATATTAGATGAAAGTTAATTTAAGTATTTATTACTTTCGTTTATTTTTTTATTTTATTGTTGGAAAACAACTTTAAGGTATAAATATTAGTGATAGAAGGGACAAGACGTGATTTTAGTTGTGATGTTGAGATAAATTTCTGATGCATGTAAGGTGTTTGATGAAATGTCTGTTATTTGAAAAAATGATTTCAGTTCTTTATTTTCAGTTCTGTTTTAGTATGAATTTCAATATTTCAATTCTTTTAATTGAAATAATGAAGTTCTCTCCACCATGGTGGCTTCCAGAGAAACTAAACACTTTGCAGGTAAATTTTAAAAAATAGTTTTCAGTAAATTTACTGACGGAAAAAAATTCCGTTGGTAATATATATTAGATTTACCGACAGAAAAAAATCGTAGGTAATTACCGACGGAATAGCTAATTTCGTTGGTAATTTTCTGATAGAAAAATTTTCTTGTTTGGTAAATTTATCGTCGGTAATTTCGTAGGTAAATTTACCGACGATATAATTTTTGTCGATAAATTTATCTACGGCTGTATCTCCGATGACTTTTTCCGTCAGTAAATTCCATTGTTAAATAGGTTTATTGACGGAATATGTACAAATTCGGTCGAAAATTTCCATCGCTAAACTCCATTTTTCTTGTAGTGAGTATAATTGCCTTTTTGAACAACAAGCTACAAAATGAAGGAAATTTAGGGAGTGAGGGCTTTAGACAACAATTCATACCAACCAGTTTTAGGGCTATGATTTCTAAAAAGCTCCTTGCAAGATCTATCAGTAAATATCTTAGAAGAGTGTGTTATCCATACCCCTCTATCTTGATCGTTGATATTAGGTTACTAAGTAGGGAAGTTCCAAAATAGTGTATCTTTTTATTACGTTCCACCAATTGCTCTAAATGATTAGTAAGTTTACTAAGAATTATTAGGATAACTCATTCTTGAATTATGAAATTTAGGGTGTATAACACCCCCTATATCGAGCCTACAACGACCTACATTTATGTCAACCAAATTCCTGTATAAACAGTCATGGCATACATTTATATTCATTTATAGGGACTGTTCAATACTATACATATACATGTTACAAAATTTCATATCACTTTCATCATTCAAAAGTAACATTACATCTTTGCATTTACATGATAATCCAAAAGAAATATTGAATATACCTTAAATTCTTAGTTACAAAGTGTTACATATATAATCATCTTTAACCCAAAAATATACAATCCAAAAGTACATTTACTACTAATGGTTGGCCTTGGTCCTACAAAAGTACTTCACTCCTATTACTTTGACGTACTTGGATTAACACTCATGTGAAGCTTGAAAACTTAATTGAGAAACACTTAGTTTGGATGACCATTCATGACAGTCATCTTCCAAACACACACATTCATAAATATCACATAATGTATAAATGGTGATGGCATAAATAATTAAGGTACATAATGCATCAATGTATTATTCATATATTGTAAATTCACATTTATAAGCCAAACAATGATATTCAATGCTCATTAATACAAATTATCAATACAACTACTCATCATTATAAATCATTAATATAATCAATATACATGCTCATCAATACCAATTATTCATATTTTCATGTTGTATTTCTTTTTTATAACTATTTAATTTACTTTCTAAGTTAGGCATGCACATTCCTATAGGTATGGATAATAGGAACTCTAAATACCCAAAGATATCGAACTATAGATACCCAAAAGTATCAAATCATGGATACCCAAAGGCATCAAACTGTAGAGATACTATAGTCTCGAAATGAAGACACCATTGGTGTTAAACTGTAGCAGCTACACTGTAACCCTATAGGCATGCCTATCTAGCCTCCTCTAAGATAATAAAGCAGGCACTGTAACATTTTACTTTAACCATTTGCGAATTTCATAATTCCTATATTGACAAATCATATAATATTCATTTGAAATCATAAAATCTATATTTGAGTTCATACACGTAAGTCCTAACTTACCATCATTAGAAGGGTATCAAAATCACACTTTTATAATCATACTATACACATATAAGCAATAAATAAGCATATAACTGATCCATATACATGTAAATTTCCTTTAATATACATTATGATCAATCTTAAATTTTAATGTTTAATAACCCAATTCAAATATGATGAGTCATACTTCATTTTCTAAGTGTTTTCAAAGTTTCATAAACATCCAAAAAAGGTTTTGGTAAGATTTGATAAAAATTAGAAATTAAAATAAACTCAAAATAGTGCAATTTCTTTCATGTTGAGTCCCCTACCTAGAATTCATGCCTCGACTTGTTGCAAAATTTTCACATATCAAGCATTCAAATTAGGATTTTAGATATTCTATACATTTATTCCCTTATGTATCTAGTTTTCTGTAGCATCAACAATCAGCCATTTACACTTCTAAATCATTAAACATACGCTGAACATTACAAGCATCCTTAACACAAGGGCAGCATCAAGTCGCCATTTTCAATCTCTAATTCCAATTTCATTCAGCCAAAATTAGGTTATGGTCTCTTCTATAAATTTGTATTTATATGTCTTAGGTTTCACCTCTAATTAAAATAACCTAATTTATATGTCTATATGCTAAGTTATGTCTAAAATGATGGAATTGGTTCAAATATACCTAAGAAAGAATTCCATTAAATGTTACTCTCTTAACATACTCAACCAATTCCATATAAAGTAACACCAAAGTAATACCAACACCATTACATATCCAAATGAATCTTTGTATCCATTCAAACATAGACAAACAGAAATTAAAATAAGTGTAGTCCTAAATCTTGAAATCGGCCAATTAGCTCTTCTAGTACTTTTCCTTCTCTTCTCCTTTAGCTTTGCTTGATTCACCAACTAGAAACACTACAAATATATATCTTAATCTCAATTCCAACCTTATAATTACATATCTTTATGATAAAATCAAGAAAAGATAAAGATAAAGAGAAAAATTGGTAACTTTTACCTTGATTTTCACCTAGGATTAGCTTGATTCCTTACATGCAAAACTGTGTGATAAAGAAGATGAAATGGAAAGAAAATGAGACAAGGAAATTTTGGCATTCAAAACCCTAAATGCACATCTCTCTCTTCTCTCTTACATTTCCATTTCATGACACACATGCTTTAATCCTAGTGCTCACACATGCTTTAATCTTACTGGTGACATATGCTTTAATCCTGTTGGTCCATGTGTTGATTTTATGAAAATTGCACATTTGGTGCTTCTTTCTTTAATTCCCAAATTGGCATATAATCTCATCAATTAATTTCATTCTCATCCATATTTCATGTCTAGCTATGTATGTCTGTGCCAAAATGAACAAATTACCAATTTACCTATGTCTTTTACATTAAATACCATTATGTCCCTTACTATGCATAGATGCACTTAATTCTTTATGTTCACTTCTTAATACACCCTAGACGTGTTATAATATTTCTAGGGCGTATAGTGGGGCCTTCATCCTTAAAATTCATACCTATATTGAATAACTGCAAGTACTAATTTCTCATCATTGATTCGGGTTCCCAAGTTGCCTTTTCAGCGTCATGATGGTGCTAAAGCACCTTTACAAGAGGAATTTGCTTATTCCTTAACTGTCTCACTTATCTAGATAAGATTTCCTTTGGATCTTCATCATATGAGAAGTATGGTTGGATTTTAATCTCTTATACCAGTAACACATGTGAATCATCCGATCGATATCTCTGTAGCATTGAGACATGTAATACATCATGCAACTTGGCTAGTTCCATAGGAAAAGCCAACTTATATGTCACTAGTCCATTCCTTTCAAGGATTTCATATGGACCTATAAATCTCGAACTAAGCTTTCCCTTTTTCTTGAATCTTAACACCTTTCTCCAGGGCAAAAATTTCAAGAAAACTCTGTCACCTACTATATATTCAATATATTTCCTCTTCAAATTAGCATATGATTTATGTCTATCACTTGTAACCTTCAATCTTTGTTAAATAACCCTCACTTTCTATTTTGTGTCTTTGAATATGTCAAACCCAATCGTCTTGTTCTCAACCAATTTTGTCCAATAAATTGAGGTTTTACATTTTTTGCCATATAATGCTTCATACAGTGCCATATCTATACTACATTGATAACTATTGTTGTAGGAAAATTCCATCAAAGGAATGTACCTATACCAATTGCTTGGAAATTCCATAACATGTGCTCTAGGCATATCTTTTAGTACCTATATATCTCTCTCATGTTACCTATCTGTTTGTGGGTGAAAGGCTATGTTGAAGCTTAGTCGAGTACCCAAAGCTACTTGCAAACTTTTCCAAAGTCTTGATGTAAATTGTGGGTCTCGATTAGAAACAATTGACAATGGCACTCCATGTAACCAAACAATCCTATTCATATATAACTCAACTAAGTGATCCATAGGATAGTCAGGTCAGACTGGTATAAAGTGAGTTGAATTGGTGAGCCTATCCATTATAACTCATAACTCTTTATGCTTTCTCTATGTAACAAAATCCATGGTGATATTATCCCATTTCCACTATTGAATTGGGATGGCATTTAATAGGTTAGATGGGACTTGATGTTCAGTTTTCATCTATTGACAATCCAAGCAGTTGGACACATAGTCCCCTATATCACGCTTCATTCCTGGCCACCAGTAATAGTGTTTCAAGTCCTGGTACATTATGCATAGTGAATATAGTATTATGGGCTTCATGTAATAACTTCATCATCAAGTCCTTTATTGCTGGTACACATAGTCTACTTTTGAAGTACAGACTTTCGTCATCTTTCACTTCAAAATTAGTATGTTTCCTTTCTTGTATCGCTTGTACAATTTATTGCAACTTGGCATCATCTTTTATATATGTACTGTCATCTGTCTCAAGTCAGGACTCGCTTTTAACTGGGTTATCAAAATCCCCTTCTGGTGTAAATCTCCATCTATTTTTCTGTAATGATAGAGCTAAAATAGACTTCCTACTCAAAGCATTTGCTACCATATTAGCTTTTTTTGGGTGGTAGTCAACTATGCAATCATAGTCTTTAAACAATTCTAGCTAACATTGTTGCCTTAAATTGAGCTCTTTCTTTGTGAGCAGATATTTAAGACTCTTGTGTATAGCCTACATCTTTCCCCATATAAGTAGTGCCGCTAAATTTTTGAAGCAAATGCCATTGTTGTCAATTCTAAATCATGTGCAGGGTAGTTCTATTCATATAGCTTTAACTGTCTCGAGGCATAAGCCACCACTTTCACACCTTGCATCAGCACACAACCTAGACCATTCCTAAAAGCATCATTATACATATCATACTCTTTGCCTGAAGTTGGTTGTGTTAACACTAGGTGACACAACCAAAGCTTCAGTGAGCATCTTCTTTATCTACTCAAAACTAGCTTGGCATCTATCATTCCATTCAAACTTTGTGCCTTTTTGAAGTAACTTTTTGATTAGAGAAGCAATTATTGTGAATCCTTTGATAAAGTGCTAATAAGAACTAGCAAAGCCCGGAAATTTTCTCACTTTTGTTAAATATCGAGGTAACTTCTAATTGACAATGACATCAATTTTACTAGGATCCATCCTGATACCTTCTGAAGAGATGATATGCTCAAGGAAAGAAACTTCCTTTAGCGAAAAATCACATTTGCTCAATTTGGAAAATAAATGCTTTTCTCTCAAAGTCTGTAGCACAATTCTCAAATGCTGAGCATGCTCCTCTTCATCCCTCGAATAGACCAATATGTCATCTATAAACACGATAACAAATTGGTTGAAGTAGGGTCGAATCACCCTATTTATCAAATTTATGAAAGCAGTCGATGCATTAGTTAGCTTAAAGGCATCATCAAAAACTCATAGTGGCCATATCGATTCCTGAATGCAACATTTGGAACATCTACATCTTTCCCGACTGCAAATCAATTATGGAGAATACCCTTGAACCTTTTAAATGATCAAATAAAGCCTTTATTTTGAGCTAGTTGATCTACAGATAACATTTTATTACACTCTCCACTAGTGCAAATGTATGAATGAGTGGAGCCAGGATCTAGCAATGCTTGTATATTAAGATCAAAGAGATAGAAGATACTAGCTATAACTTTTAAAGGTGTCCTGTTCTTCACGATCCTTCATAGCATATGCTATTGCTAGATCGAATGATGTAATATGATGATCAACAGACTCAGATACTGTGCTCGAAGTGGCTCTATACTGGCCTAAGCCTGGTATACCTCTGACTCTACCTTATCCTCTAGGTGCAATGGGTGCATTGGATGCCCTTCTACTTCCTTGAGGTGCTCTACTATGTCCTGAGCCTTATAGACAATTAGCCATTAAATGATCAATACCCCTATATTTAAACAGGCCCCAATCAACCACCTGTATGTGTCCCAATGTCTCTTGGTACAGTGTGGGCACTTTAGTGGTCCATCTTCCTATCTAGTTGAAAAGCTTTTACCTGTATTAGATGTTGTGGGCTGCCCCTAACATCTTCCTCTAGTGTCTGGGCTATAGACTGACTTTGTTAGGGACATACCCTGCGAGTCTTAAGTCTTATTACTTGAAGATGAGACACCTTTAGAAAAGATCCTCCTTTATGCCCTTTCTCTCTTGGTTATCGCTTGCTTCTCTATTTTGATGGCTGCTTCAACCAGTTGATAGTAGCTCACCTATTGTAAGGAAGTTAATGCCACTAATTACTCTTTGATGGAATCATTCAATCTATCCTTAAATTTTCATCATTGGAATGCCTCTTTAGAACAAACTCTGGAGTATATATACTAAGACAATTGAACTCCTCTTCAAACTCAACCACATATAGGTTTCTTTGTCTTAAGTTCAGAAACTACTTCTATTGAGTTGCTTTATAAGCTTATGTGACATATTTCTTTTTGAACTCTTAGGTAAAGAACTCCCAAGTTAGAGGGTTATAAGATACAATAAGACTAATTTCCACCAATCACAAGTTGCCCTTTACAGGAGAGAGACAGCATAGGTAACCATTTTTTCAGGTGGACAGGGATATAGATAGTAGAGACCATCTATTTTCTATAGTTTCTATTTTTTTCTATTATTAGATCTTAATTTATTAAAATGAATAAAAGATCTCCTCTAGAACAATCTATGTACACTTTAATTAGTATTTTGCTTTATCGGATTCTTTTAGAGTCACACCCACAAATTCTTCCACCCTATGCTTTCTCAAAGCTTTTGTAGGAGCTTTAGACGCAGTCATTATATCCATCAATCCCATTATATTATGGGAGAGCTTTAGAAACATCTTCCCAGGTACTGAAGATATAGATATTTCACTATTTTGAGGCTCAGTAGGACTCGAAATTGATTGATTTCTCCCTACCATATTGTCAACTAACTCCTACTCAGTTTCATGAGGTCTTTCCATCTTTCCTATCTATAAGAAAATAGGGACATCTACATTAGGCCAAGATGAAAAACAAACCATATCATATATTACTAGACTCTTATTGGCCAGAACTGCCTAAAATGTGACTTTGATATTATAAAATGTAACACCCCTATATGGAACCTATAGCCACCCACATTTATGGCAACCCAATTCTTGTACAAATAGTTATGACGTACATTTTTGTTCATTTATAGGGACTATCATCATATATTTGCCTATTTGATGTTGTACATAAACATATCACAAAATTTCATTTCTCTTTTATCATTTAAGAGTAGTATTACATCTTAGCATTTACATGATAATCCCAACTTAAATTCTTAGTTACAAAGTGTTACATATATAATCATCTTTAACCTAAGAAGATGCAATCCAAAATTACATTTTCTACTAATAGTTGGCCCTAGTCCTTGCAGATGATCCTTGTACCCCACTCTTATTATTTGGACATATATGGATTAACACCTGTGTTAAGCTTCAAAGCTTAGTGGGGAAACACTTAGTTTAGATGAGCACTCATAGCAACCATCCGCCAAACACATACATTCATAAATATCACAAAATGTATAAATAGTGATGACATAAATAATCAAGACACATAATGCAAAAATGCTTCAATATATTGTTCATATATCGTGAATTCACATTATAAACCAAACATTGATATTCAACACTCTTTAATACAAATTATCAATACAACTGCTCCTCATTATAAATCATCAATTCAACCATCTTTAATACTAATTATTCAGTTATTATGCTGTATTTTTATTTATAACTATTTAATTTACTTTTTGTATTAGGCCTGCACATTCCCATGGGTGTGGATAACAGGAACTGTAGATACCTGAGGATATTGAACTATAGATACTTGAAGGTATCAAACTATGATTACCCAAAGGCATAAAACTATAGAGACATTATAATCTCAAAATGAAGACACCATTGGTGTCAAATTGTAGTAGCTGCACTGTAACCATATAGACATGGCTATCTAGCCACCATTAAGACAATAAAGCAGGCACTCTAACATTTACCTTTAACCATTTATCAATTTCGTAATTCATATGTTGACAAGTCATATGATATTCATTTGAAATAATAAAATACATGAAATTCATAACTTACTACCATTAGAAGGGATTATAATCATACTACACATGTATAAGCAATAAATATGCATATAAATAATCTAAATACATGTAAATTTCCTTTAATATACATTACGATAAATTTTAAATTTCAATGTTTAATCACTCAGTTCATATATGGTGAGTCATATTTCATTTATTTCTAAGTTTTTGCAAAGTTTCATAAACATCCAAAAATTTTCAGATATGATTCGACAAAAATCAGAAACGAAAATAAACTCAAAATAGTGCAATTTCCTGAACATCATGTTCCCTGCCTAAAATTCATACCTCAACTTGTTTTAAAATTTTCACATAACAAAAATTCAAATTAGGTTTTTATTTCTTCTATAAATTTATTCCCTTATGTCTCTAGTCTGCATAGCATCAAAAATCAGGCCATTTAGACTTCTAAATCATGAAACATGCTCCAAACATCACAAGCAGCTCCAACTTAGGGTAGCATCAAGTAACCATTTTCAACCTCAAATTCTAGTGTCATTAAGCCATAATTAGGTCAAGGTCTTTTCTAGATATTATTAGTGATATATCTTAAATTTTTTATCCAATTAAAATCATCCAATTTATAGGTCTTTAGACTGATTTATGGCCAAAACAATTGGACTAGTTCAAACAAAGCTAAAATAGAATTGCACTACGCATTACTCTCTTGTCACATTCAACCAATTCCATGCAAAGTAACACCAACATACCATTCCAACAACCATTCCATATCCAAATGAATCTTTATATCCATTCAAACATAAACAAACAAAAATTAAACTAAGTGTATTCCCAAACCATGAAATCAGCCAACTAGCTCTTCTAGTACTTTTCCTTCTCTTCTCCTTTAGCTTTGATTGATTCACCAACTAGAAACACCAAAAATAAATATCTCAATCCCAATTCCAACCTTATAATTCTAGCTCTTTGTGAGAAAATTAAGGAAAGATAAAGATGAAGAGAAAAACCACTAACTTTTACCTTAATTTCCACCTAGGATTAGCTTGATTCCTTACATGCAAAACGGTGTGGTGAAGAAGACGAAATGGATAGAAAATGAGAAGAGGAAAATTTCCCATTCAAAAGCTTAAATGCACGTCTCTCTCTCCTCTCTTGCATATCCATTTCATGACCCACAAGCTTCAATCATATTGGACACATATGCTTTAATCCTATTGGTCACACATGTTTTAATCTTATTGGTCTATGTGTTGATTTTTGGAAAATTACACAATTATTCCTTCTTCTTCCTTTAATTCCCTCATTGACATATAATCTCATCAATTAATTTCATTCTCATCCTTATTTCACATCTAAGTATGTATGTCCATGTTGAAATGAACAAATTACCTATTTACCTATGTCTTTTACAGTAAGTACCGTTATATCCCTTACTATGCTTAGAAGCACTTATTTCTTTATGTTTACTTCTTAATACACCTTAGACATGCTATAATACTTATGTTAGGGCCTAACAGGGTGAACATGGAGACGACTTATATTCCCCTAATTATCATACTATATATAGGAAGTTAAACCATTTGTTATTTTTATTTTGATATAAGGTTGCATATAATCTCTTAACTTGGTCATACTTAGTATAAACCATGATGAATCTACTTTTAGGCTTTAAAGTCCACCAGTTTCTATTAGCTATGTATTCACTATGTACCAATTTAACCCAAAGTGGGGCCTTAACTTTCAATAGTATTCGAAGCCTCTTTATAATCATAACTTTTTTGACAATTAAAGTAGATTGCGCTCTTAAGCGACCTTCCTTTCTCAGAATACAAGCATTTATCCAACTAACTTTAGCAAACAACATGGAGTGAGTGTCACCAATCCATAAAAAATTCTTTAAAGCTTCTCCAAAATTTTCATAAGTCTTGATGGGAGATTGATATACGAAGACCAATATATATGCAAATTGCTAAGTATAGAGTATATTAGCTGATTCTAAATGCAAATGAGAGGCAATTCTTACACTAGCTAACTATTTTTTTCCTTACTATATCATAAAGAGGCTAGAATTCCTCATAAATGGATTTTCTTGAAAAGATAAGTACTACTAAGTAATTGAAAGGATGATGTTTCTAGGCTAGAATAGAGATTTGGGAAAGGACATGTATATTCTTTTATGCATAAGTTGAAATCATCAGGTTTTACTATAGATGAGGGATCACCTTGTGAAATTCCCATAGTTTTACTGAAGATCTTGGTTACTTCCTCATTAACTAACACACTAACTGATGACGTGTTTATACATTACAGGTAATAAAAATAGATGGAAAGCCAAAAGCTTTAAGGGAATGAAGAACAAAGTCCTAAGTCATTGTCTCAAATGCTTTTCGAAGGTCAATTTTTAAAGTATAAGTCTTTCTAGATCCTTTTAGATGATAGTTCTTCAAGAATTCTTTTGCAAGTAGGATATTATCCCCAATGCTTCTTTCTTCAGTGAAAGTAGCTTGAGATTGGTTAATAACGAATGGGAGGATTTCCTTCAATCTATTTACCAAAAGTTTAGAGATAATATTATAAAAAGCGTTGCTAAATATCCATCTATCAAACATCCCCACCGTTAAGTTTTTTCTTGTCCTCAAGCAAACTGATATGTGTTTAATTGTTGATACATTTAATTATTTACACTTAGCGATTAATGATATAAAAATGCTTAAGATATTCACTTTAATTCATATATGATTTTAGGTACAATTTGGAAGCAAAGAAATTAAAGTGAGTCAAAAGTACTACATATGGGTTATTTTTTGAAGGGTAACTTTTACTTGTCTTTATGGAGCAAGAAGAAAAAAATTAATTAAAAGACAAGAAAAAAATGAAGCACAAAATGACAACTGAAGAAGGAAATAAAAGTAGTCAAAAGCATTGCGTTTCATGCCTAAAAGAGTGGTGTGTTCTATTCAAGCGGGCAGTAGAGAGGCGTGGAGTAAACAGCAAGAAATGGTAGCGCAACACACCATAAGTAGCAACGCAGTGTTGTGCGTTAAATGCACAACACGTCTGTGTTATGCAGATAATAGCTACAAACAGTTATGTTAAACGCAGCGTGGTACGCTACGTTTACAAAGGAAGGGCACGACAGAAGGATTTAAGGAGGAAGCTTATTAACTCGTCTAATCAAGAAATAGTGGATGCCATAGTGAAGCGCTACAGTGAAGTGCTACAAGACATCAGCTACAGTAAAAGCGAAAGGAGCTGGCAGTGCTTAAAGAGAGGAGCGCACAGTGAACAGCAATAAAGAAGCTTGTGGTAGTGGACTGCGTTTAACGCAGTGAGAGCTATGAAAAAGGGCTGAATCAAAGGGGTATTTTTTGGCTAGGGATTGGAATGGAAGCTGAAGCATTTTTCAGGGAAAGACCCATGAAGGGCTAGGCATCTTGACGCTGGTTCGGAGGTAACATCGATGCTGATAATTCAGGTTAAGTAATTTTTTTAATTATTTTGTTGTTTCTTTCTCTCATTAGGAATTGATTGTGTTATCTTATATTAATTGATTTGGGTATTGTGTATGGATAATCGGATTTTTATTATTATTCGGTTATTTGTGTATGACCTATTGGGGATAATGAGTTGATGATTTTAATGCATTCATTGAATCGTTAATTGCAAAACCATTGCTAGAATTTCGATATAATCTGTAATTGTTATGTTGAAATTCATGTGTAGCTACTAATGGTTCGTAATCATTGGGGATAACATGACCTAGGTTAAATGATGCATCGTATGTGGTTGTTGCCTTGGTTAATCGGTTTTTCTAATTCGTAATGCCACTCTCTAATTAAATCTAGAGATCATATCCTAGGTTATTCGGTGGTTAGGTTTAATTAACGATTGTATCTTGATTAAACAAAACCTAAGGGAAAACTCGGGTTAATTATTAACCCACGATTAACAGTTACTAGGAGAGGTTAAAGAATAACAAATTAATAAAATATGCTTAATTAGGATGTAGGCTGAGATTGAGAACCAAAGAATTGGGTCCCTATCAAATTTCTCACTTTTATCATTTTTTTGCATGTTTTCTTTAATTTGTTTTTATCAGTTAGTTCCATTTTATTTTCTTCTTTCAAAAATCCAAAACCCCCCGTCAAGTCTAAACACTGGTTAATTTTATTTTATAAACTTTACACAGACGCTTTATGAAATCGACCTAGACTCGCCACTGCTATAGTAGTAGTCTAGTTATTTTATTTGGACTAGCGTAATATCGCGCGGTCAAACTTTGGCACCGCTGTCAGGGAGTGTGATGTTTTAGTTTTTGTTTGTGATTTAATTGGTATTTTGTATATATTTGCTCGTAATTAATTTCTTTTTTGTTATTTTGTGCTCTTTTTATTTTTAATTCGTGTTTTTTTAAAAAATTTCGATATGGATAGAAGTAATTTCTTTTATAACTCACATTCTCAATCTTATAATAATATTTGGACTGATCAACCTAACTTTTGTTATGAATGGGATAATCATCATAATTACTTCCATGATAGTTTGCAGGACGCACAACAATTCTTGTACAGACCAAAAGCTTCCTATCACGACTCCAGTCCATCTCTGGAAGAGTTGATTTTGCAATTGTAAGAGAATGCTCTACAATTCCAGAAGGATGGAGGGCAATTTCCAAAAAACACATGGTCTAATGCCCAAGATTCGAAGAGTCATCACAATTCAGGTGTATCTTTAGAAGAACTTGTTAAGAATCTAGCTGCTAACACTTTACAATTTCAATAGGATATGCAGCAACAGTTGCAAGAATTCCGACAAGAGACAAAAGCAAGGCAACAGAGGATGGAACACCTAATGGGTCAGATGGCAATAAAGCTTAATTTCCTAGAATCACAAGGCGAAGAGGAGCAGCCGTATCAACCCGAGGTATACCCAATGGACATTTGTGTAGAAACATTGTAAAGTGATAAGGAGCTTGAGAATTTTGAGGTCAACCCTTGACGAATTGTTTGTGTCGAAGAAGTGGAGAAAGAGCTCAAAGTCAAAAAGGACATCTTTTAGCTCGGAGGTAAGTATGAGTCCATGATTATTTTTGAAACTAACTCTTTACCTTTACATAACAGATTAGAGGAATTAAATGATAAAAAAAGGTGAAGAGACGTTCAAAATATTTCCAGAGTGTATGAACTCAGTCGGGATTGAGAGTCCGAGGATAGGGAAGATACTAAATGAGGATGGCGATCAACTAAGGCCCAATTCGGAACTACCTCACGTGGAAGTGACGTTAACTGTAATACCCAAATATCACCATTTTGTCACGTGAGGAGAAGGAGTCGAGCCAGCGACCCTAAACAAAGGAGCTTCTTGGAAGGCAACCTAAGGGAAGTAAATTTCTTTTCCTTTACATTTTCGCATTATTTTTTATATTCATGTGTGTTTATTTTTGAATTTGTTTGTTCTACTTGTTTTTAAGTTTTCAATCAAAATAAGAGAAAGAATAAAACAAATGAAACAAACATTTTCTCATTTTGTATTGCTTCTAGGATTATATAATCATGATTATAGTGTGAATTGGCTAGAGAATTTCATAGTAACTTTAGCATGCACTTTTGCTCTTGTGATTGGTCGCTATGCATTGTCTTGAAAAGAGTAGTGACTAATGGTAGACAAAGCTGGTGAGATTTTGAGCCTTATTTGACTGACACATCCATATCAGTCTCATTGCCTTTTGATAATGTGTGACCTTCATGACATGTACATCCCAATTTTGTGTTGAATTTTTATTCGAGATCACATTTTTATCATATGCATTAACATGAATATTGATAGACCCATAACTTTTCTTGGAAGTTAGAACTATTATATGTGAAATGTTGGAAGTTAAAAGCTGGAAAATGTAGTTGAAACATGTTCACTGAGTATGCTTCAGTGTTTTAGCCATAGCTTTTTCTCTAGTTATCCTAATGAGGTGATTCTTGATTTGGATTAAACTAGAGAAAATAAGGCTACAAATTTTCTGATGGAATCGAGTTCTAATTTAGTCCCTAAGAATTTCAATTTTTGGATGGAAATTGAGCACAGAATATTATTTCAGTATAAGAATAGTTTGGAAATGTTTGGGGGATAACTTTCAAATTTTTGAACAAAATTGAATGATTTTGGTGTCATTAGAAAATTAAGACAATGAGGAACATTTTTATAGAAGAAAGTATTATCAAATTCCTTCAATTACCTGATCAGAAAAGGTCTAGATTTTTGGAAGGAGTTAGGCATGATTTAGATAATTTTGAAGTCTTACTAGAATATGTATGAGGGCATTTTGGGAAGATCACTTAAGTATTAAAGTCTTAAGGCTTTGAAGGAAGGGTAAATTGGCCATGTCTCCATCATTAATGGCATAATTGAAATAAGAAGTGTTGGCTTGCTTTTAAGGAAGAAGCAAGAATGAAATTTGAGAGAGAAGAAACAAAGAGAAGAGAGAAGAAGGAGAGAATTTTGGTTTTGAGAGGAAAGAAAGAAGAAAAGTTAGGTTTTGATTTTTCTTAGTCTTAAAGAGTGATTTTGAAGTTATTTAAGAAGGGAAAAAGGAAGAGGAGGATTAGAGCTAAGAAAGTCATTGTTTGGTGAAGATTCAAGGTAAGTTGATGTTTAATCTTTTAGACTTTTAGAAGATTTTTGGTTTAAAGAGCTTAAGAAATGTATGAGTTTAATAATTCTAGGATCAATTTTAGTGAATGTATCTTGTGGGTTCTTAACTGGAATTCCTATTGAATGGAATTTTTGACTTTTGTTAAAGGAAATCAAGGAAGGCAAGAGGAGCAAGAGGAAGGGTACAATTGAGTTTAGATTTTTCAAGCAAAATAAGGTGGGTAAAATATTTATGGTTATTGTGTAAATGGGTAATATGTCTATGTGTGTGAATATGCGTGAATTGCCAAATTGTGAATTGTTGTAATGTGGAAAATGCATTATGATGTGTTTTATAATATGTTATGCATTGAAAGATGTATGACATTTTGATATGATTGAATTGTGAGTATGATCATGCTATGCCTTGAAATTGTATCATGGCATTTTGATTTAAATGAAAAGAAGAAAAACATGAGAATATGAATTAGTGATTGATTGAATTGAGCATGAGATTTGATTATGTTTAGGCGAGAGAGGAATTGTTTCGTAGTCACGTGCACGTTGATATAAAGCCTTCTCCCAGTTGCCCACTTATGGCACACAAGATCTGAAAAGTTGACTCGTTTCGTTCACAGAATAAACTTCAGTTTCTCTGTTTTGTTCCATGAAACTCTCGAGCCATTTGCTTGTGCATTTGCATTTTGCTGTGTTAAGTTATGGTGAAGTTAAGTATTAAGCTTTGATGTTAAATTACATCCAATATGTTTTATGTGATGATGTATTGAATTATGAGTTGTGAATTAGAATTGTGAT
>JANVCQ010000007.1:9198693-9223544 GCA_025531925.1 Erythroxylum plowmanianum
AAACTACCTTAATTTTGCACATAAATTTATCGTACGTAGTTATCTCATACCATCATGAAAGTAAAACATGAAATGTTAGAAATCAATATAGCAACACTAGGTATAATTATGATCCGAGTATGCGTAATCCTTAGATTGATTGCTAGCCACAGGTCCGCTTTCGAAAGTCATAAAGCTGTGAGTAATGTATATCAATCTCTAACTGCTGAATGTGCATGCAGTTAGCAAACAAATCTTTCTTTCCCAGAAGAACGAAGAATATAAAGAAACTAAAGAGTATTTATGATGACCGCCTATTATAAAAGCATAAGAGTATTTATAATTAAGCTAACTAAAGAGTAAATGTGAAGTTTAATACCTTTTTGTCAGGCAATTCCTTATTAGAAGAAGATGATGATTTGAAGACTTTCTTCACAGATGAGAACCACCCACCTCCTCCTTTCTTCCCCATCTTCCTATCAACTTTTCTTTTGCAGCAGAATATCCAAAAACCAAATCAATATCTCCGGAGAAGAAAACCAGAGAAGTGGGGCAAGCAGCCAAATGAGAAAGAAAGGCAGGCACGCATAATTAGTTATTCCATGAAAAGAAACCAAAACATGGTTGGCGCATCTTTCATGGATCTCCGTCTCTCATTGAAAACTCGAAACCGTGAAGAAGAGAAGACAGTGGTGGTGGTGCGAGAGTAAGAGAGTAACTGAAGCGAATCCTAGACAGAGAAAGAGGGTTAGTGTCTCTGTGTAGGTTAGGTAATAACTGCGGACCCGCTCTTTGCCGTTTCCATTTATCACCCTCACGCCCCATCTCCATCTCATATGTTATATTATTATTGGCCAATGCTATTTTCTAAACCTAAAAGACATCATGCACGGCGTTGGATGAATTAAATCATGTATTATGGTGGTGAGTAATCATATGATTTGAATATTCGAGTTTATACGGATACTAAGAACTGTAGTGGTTAGGTTGGATTAGAAATTGCTTACAATACAAGCAAAGTTAATCCACTGGAAAGGAGAAGAGTCTTAGTTTCATACCTTACTTTAGATGAGGGAAACTATGGTTTGGTGACAGACAGCTTTCACATAATTTATGGTACTGTTCTGTTTTTCTTTTATTACGGACCTACCTTTCATGTGACTACTGCATTGCAAAACTACTTGTTATCCAGAATGTCCGAGGACCATTTGTTATTTATTTGCAGGTATATATATATATATATTAACTTGGAACTTTTTCTGCTTATCCCGTGTGTGAACTCAGATGTCCTTTTCAGGACTTACTTTATCTTGGGGATTAGCTTATATTAGTAGGGCAGTAGAATTTTGTTAAGAAGAGTTTTTTTAAGAAGTCAATTAATTATTTATTTGTATTTAAAAAGGAGCTTTTTTAAATGAGCTTTATACAATAAATTGTTTGGTAACATAAAAATAAAAAGTACTTTTGACTTTAACTATATTTATTTTGTAATAAAAATTATTTATGCATATAAAAATTATTTTAATTATATTAAATAATATGCAAAGCATAATTTATTAATTATTATATAATTTTAAACTATATAAAATATATTTAACCAAATCTTATAAATATTAAAGTTATAAAAACTAATATCAAAAATAAATATTAAAACATATATAAAAGTTAAATAATATTATATAAATCTCAAAATTAACGTGAAAATATGTTTGTGGGAATTATGAGAATTGTGTAAAATATAAGAATAAAAGAAACTAAAAATAAACTCACTAATTGATTTGAAAAATATACCTAAAAAAGTACTTTTTTGAAAAATTTCAAATTTGAACTTTTTAAAAAACTATATTTTAACTTCTAAAAAAGATATTTATATAAAAAAAGTACTTTTAAATTTTATAGTTAAACACTCATTTTTTCTTTAAAAAAATTACTTGATCACTCTCTAAAAGCTGAAACAAACAGTCACTTACTTTTATGAACTTAATCTGATCCAACTTCTACGTAGTGACAAATTGTATTTACATCAAACATGAGCTTTTTGTGAGTTTTACCCTTTTGTCCTATTGTATCTTACACTTGACATTACCGATTATATATATATATATATATCAAATTAGGAAATTGGTTAATCGCGCAAGCCACAGGGCAGCACTTTGTGATAACCACTCAGGCTAGAATGATGTCACAAATTGCGGTCAACCACCTAACATTAGATCTCAACTACTTAGTGCTATCATGAGTAGTGAACATTCCTTAGATCGTAATAAGGTTTGGTGCGGGAACAGTATCATTCATATGAAATAACTGAAATATTGAACATGCTTAAAATTGAGTTTATTTCGATAAAAATACAAATATTAAAGCAACAAATTTGGTTAAAAAAAATAAAGATCATGTGCTTTTAGAAGTCGTGACATTACTTATAACAAAGTCATAAAACATATAGTGTAGTTTATGAAAAAAATTCATAATTATGTAACTAGTTTAATTCTTATTTAGATAAAAGTGTGAGTTTTTGTTTTGTGATTTCACTTGATCCAAATAAGGACTCTTATGAATTAAAATTATTTAATACGAAGACACGAGCTAAGCTGACCTTGACAGTATGGTCTCATTCTAGGTTGCAAGTCAACCAATTAGGAAACAAATAACTTGCGGCTACCTCCTGGAACGTGAATGCGGTTTTACCTCGGCTAGGCAACTCTGGAAACAAGCTAAAGGAGGTTGCAACAATTAAACCACCTGAAACGTTTGGTATTGTGAAAGCATAACATATCAGTCTAAGTCTGTCTCTTGCAAGGCCTACCAGCACTTGCTTCAAAAAGTATCATCTTCACCAGCACATCATATTATCTTAGGTTCTCTTTATATATAAAGAACACTTGATCAAACAAGGAACTCGATAAGCTCAATGCAACACAAGTACCAGCAGCAAATCAAAGAATCTTGGAATGATTCCTGCAAAAAGCAATAACCCACAAATTCTATAGCATTGGGGAGCATTTCCTTTCCTAATATCAATTAACTCAACTTCGATAGGTAAGTTATTTTGTACGCGACTACAACAGTTTCTTTCTTTGACTTTCCCAATCACAATCTCGAAAATTTTGGAGCCTTCCACATGGGTCCACTTTTTAAATGCTTCAAACCTTAATGTCATCTTTTCGTATCAATACCTTTGTGATCAAATAATTGATCTTCAAATGCTAAGACCCTGTGATATTATTTGTTGTTATTAAACAATATAACAAAAAACTTACCACAGTACAACCAAATGGGTTTAGCCACTGAATCAACTGTAGACAACTCATAAATCAAAAGTTTAAGCTAAACTGTCTGTGAAGCAGCCCCATGAATGAGGATAATGTATTGGTAAGAATGTTAGACCATAAAGAAGTTATCATATCTTATTTAAGTTGGGTCGGCCTCTTTCTGGGATTCCATACTTTGGGACTTTATGTTCATACTGATGTCCTACTTGCTTTTGGTATGTCAGAGAAACAAATCTTGATTGAACCCATATTTGCCCAATGGATACAATATGCTCATGGTAAAACTTCCTATGGGTTCGATGTATTTTTATCTTTAACGAATAGTCTAGCTTTCAATAGTCTAGCTTTCATCGAAATTGATTTGCAATTTCTTTAACTTCTCTGCAAACTTTACACTTGGAGATCCACTTGATTCTTCTGCAGGTTTATGGGAATGGAATCTTTGGTGCATATAGGGTGCATATGGAGTTTCCTCTCTCTTATCTTCTTTCTTATACTTTTTCTTTTGTTCTTATCTTTGGTGGGATTAAGCTTTCTTCTCAGTTGGTTCATCCAATTCTTTTCCACTTCTAAGTGTGATGGCTTTCAATTGCTCTGTTGGATTAGACTTTATGTTATTTAGGAGACCCCCCACACTTCATGTAGATAATGCATTAGCTACTTGGCCCACTTAAACCTCCAGATTGTGAATAGAAGATGTACGATTCTTTGCGAATTGATCAAACTTGGATTCCATCCTTTTTTGGCTCTCATCTTGGCTTGTGAATTTAGAATTCAATACTTCCATCAACTTATCCATCTTTGATTTCAATGAACTAAGCATATCTTGCTAAAATCCTAGTAGGGCTTGAGCTCTCAGTGGATTCCTAATAGCATTATTAGACCAAGAAAAATTTGGGTGGCTTTTCTAGTCAAGATTATATGTGTTAGAATAGGGGTTATTACTATTTTGACCATATTATGCTTCTATATAGTTAAGATGCTCTATGTTGTTATTTGCCACTAGGAAGTAATCAACTATGACATGACTTTCTTATCCATATAATTTGCCTATATTCTAAATTTCCTTGAGTGGATTGGAAGAAGTGGCTTTCAACTTGTTCAATTGTTTGGCTAAATTTGTTACATTGTCCTATAATGATATCATTGAATCCATAGTAAGAACTCCTTTTTGATCTCTAAAGGTTGGTTTTTGTTTACTCTCTGACGTTTATAGATAGTTATTTTTTACCATCTCTTCCAACAAATCATGCATGTCATCAGTTGTTTTCCTTATCAGCAAACCACTGGCTACTACATCTATGGTGCCTCATGTGGGCAAATTCACACCATTATAAAAGCTTTACAAAAGGAACTCTTTGGGCAAGTTATTACGTGGATAGCTCCTTTGCAACTCTTAGAATCTCTCCTATGCTTAATGCAATGACTTCCCTTTTCTTTTTTGGAAATTGGTTATCTGCTTTAATATAGTGGTATTTGTCAAGGGAAAATATTTAACAAAAAAGCTTGCATTAGTTGCTCCTATGTTGTGAGTTTCTTTAGGCCAAGAGAATTAAACTATGCCTTCCCTCGATCTTTAAGAGTGAATAAAAAGCTCATCTTGGTTGCATCCTCTAACAATCTATTGTATCAAAATATGTCATAAATCTCTAAAAAGTTAGCCAAATGAGCATTAGAATCCTTATTAGCTAGTTTATAGAACTGGACATTTATTTACAGCATATTCAGTTTCACCTGTTTAATTTCAAAAGTGTCCGTCTACATTAGTGATCTTGTTATTCCTTATGGGCCAGCACTGAACCCTGGCCTTATGAAGTCCTTAAAGGTTATTTACTGTTCTCCTTAATTCCTTTCCTCTACCATTATTTCCTCTGTTACTTCTTAGCATCTCACTTTTCAAATCTCCCTCACTTATTTGGTCATATTGAAAACTTGCGTGTTTATTAGTTTACTTGATCTCCTTATTGATCTTGTGTTCATGCACCTATAATCACATAAGAAAAGTGTTAAAAATTTTAAATTAAGGTAACTCAAACTACACTAGATGCCACAGAACAACCCTTAGAAATAATACCAAAAACTTGTTGAAGTTTTAAATAAAAAATTTTCTTTAATGCAATTATACAAATCATATCTTATAGCATAAAAAATATTGTCCGAGGAGGATTGGAGTCGTTACCCAACAATTTTTCTAAACTTTGTTTAAGTTAAAAAATAAGTCAAATAGCTCAAATTTAAACAAAAAGTTGAATTTGTTAATTAATCAATCACTAAACTAGGAATTACTTTTATCCTTATCTATTGTCACTTCACCTTCTTCATTTAATACTACTTAAACCTAGATATCTAATAATTATGATTAGCCTCTCTCAAGATCTAATAAAGTAATCCCTACTAAAATAGATAGAAATTGAATTGTGACCTCTCAATCTTTCAAAAATCTTCTTAACTATATAATTGGATTTAAAATAATCTTATGGGTAACTAAGAAACAATTAAGATCTTTCTTCAATTTTCTGTTAATTTGATGTTTGTAGGTCTATTGATTTACTAGATCTCACTATACAACATAACACAAGTGATCCAATCTAATCTCTCTACTCAAATTGAATATAAAGTAGTAAACATAACAAGCATATTTCATTAAATTAAGAATGTAAAGTTTAACAAATAAACCAATAGAAATTCCTAAAAGGAATATAGCAATCCATATATGTAACTATATATGCCAATTTGGTCATCATTAACATTAAAAAAAAGTAAGAAAATAAAAGAAAGGAGTAGAGAATTGATTTTTGGATAACTTCTCTTCTTTGCCTTGAGTTGGAATTCTGCAGCTTTGTTCTTCAGGATGTTACTCTTTAATCTCTTCATTTGTGTTTTCTAGCCATCCTTCTAGTATTTTTCTCTTCCTTTTTATACTCTTGAGTTTTCTATGTTCTTTCTAAGTTTCTCAACATGTTTTTGTTTCAAAAGTAACCCTGAACTGTCCATAGTATAAAAAAACTTATGAATTAGAAAAATGTTCCCTGCACGATCGTGCACTAACTTGCTCCAACTCTTTGTCGTGAACGTACAAGAGAGCTCACCAAAATTTTGCTACTTTATACACGATTGTGTTAGATGTTATTGTCCATTTCCTTAATCTTTTCTTCAGTTTTTCTGTCTCCACTCATCATCAAACACATCAAAACCTTGGAACATATAATTAAGACTAAATTCTTGACCTAAACAAAAATCAATCAAACAAAACACAAAAATGCTAACAATAACATAAATCTAGGTCCTAGACACATGATTATCATCTAAGAAAACACTTAAAAAACACACTCTAACACCTAAAAAATGCACTATAATTTTCACCTATGACTTTATTCAAAAGTTAGGTTGGGAGTTGAGTGAAACCTTAAGTTAAATGAGTGATTTTATAACGAACTTTTCATATAGATTAAACATGACTCAAATTTGAAGTAGAACTATGTTTAAAGATAAGGAAGTTAGTAAATAAGAAACAGTGATAATGAATTAAGAGTCATTCATAAATGTTATTCAAAGCTAATTTGAGCAACTTATATGGTAATTTGGTGAAGTTATAAGGCATATAAAGATGTCATAATTGAATTACAACATAAGCCACTTCCAGCTATTAGGATGAATGATATTAAGGAGAATGAAGGAGTTGAGGGATCTAATGTGTAGTAGAGGAAGAATAGAACGAAAAATGAGAAGATAACGAGGGGAAAGGTTTGGTATAGGATACGAAAAGGGAGTATAGTAAAAGGGTGTATAATAACGGGGGAAGTATCGAGATGGCAATACAACATTTTGTAAGGAAAATAGATCTAGATGCATACTGAGAGTGAGAGAAGTGAGTGAAGTTAGCCTTTAATTATTATAATGTTTTAAAAGAGAAAAGGTTAAGAGTTGCCACAAAGTTTAGCAACTATGTGGTGCATTGGTGATATTAATAAATTCTCATTAAGAGGAGGAACTGAGTGTCACCTATTATAAATTAGGAGCAGATGAAGTTGGATGAGGAAGTGATTTGTGTTAAGTGCTTATTATAAGAAGCTCTATCAAATATTTCAAATGTGAACTCAAGACTTTTAAGATTATAGAAGAGTAATATAAGGAGATGGAGGTTGTTGGCCTCGAAACTTTTTTCGTTTTGAGTTAAGCATGATTTAAATAAATTATGAGGTCTTGATAGATTAATTTTTGGAGATAATTATTATGTCAATATTAGTAGGATTTTATTACATTGGTTAGTTGAATTAAAGTAGTAAGAGTGTATAAAGGGCAATTTTGGCATGTCACTTAAGTATAAAAGCCATAAAGCATAAAGGAAGGGCAAAGTTTACATTTCACACTCATTAAGGGTATATTTGGAAGAAGAAAGTGTAGTCTTGCTCTTAAGAAGGAGAAAAATGTGAATGAGGGAGAGAAAGGAGAGAAAAAATGGAAAAGAAGAGAGAAAGGAGAGAAGAGAGGGTTTCATCTTTTCTTAGCCTTTAAGAGTAATTTTGAGGTTGTTTAAGAAGAGAAAAAGAAAAAGGAAGAGAAGAGCTTCCTTTTGAGCCAAAAATCTCTTTATTCGGTGAAGATTCAAGGTAAGTTCATTTTTAATCCTTTAGATTTTTAGAAGGGTTTTAGTTCATAAAGCTTAGGAAATGCATGGGTTTAAGTATTCTATAATTAATTTTAGTGAATATGCTTTGTGGGTTTTCAATTTGTATTCCTATTAAATGAAAATTTTGCCAACATTAAAGGGAATCAAGAAAGGCTAGGGGAGCAGGAGGAAGGCACCTTTAAGCAAGTTTTTAAACAAGGAATCTAAGTGGGTTACATGTTTATAGTTAAGTTAATGAGCTATAAATATTTTTCCAAATCAATAAAGTTAAATGATTTCAATCGCTTTATAAATGTTGCATTTATTGCTCCTTAATAAGAAATTGCTACATGTTTGGTCATGAATCTTGTTGATGATTTATGAAATGAAGATGGAAATGGTATTTGAAATATATTATGGTTATGAAAATCATGTTTCCAAAATGTGCCTTTTGAGCAATATGTTTACAAGTTATGAAATTCATGTTTATATGGGTTTGTGGTAGTCCATTCTATTATGTCACGTGCATGTTGACCATGTTAAAGACTTCTCCCCCTCGCCCGCTAATGGCATGGAGCTCCTTCACGGACTCCTTTATGTTTATAAACTACACAAAACCATTATGTGGGGTTGTGATAGTCCATTTTGCTGTTACTAGAGATTCGCAAGAACTCCCTCATGTTTATGAACCTACCCAAACCATTCTGATTGCTTATGTGTTTATGATTTGTTGATAAGTTTGGCGAATACATGACTTATATTGTTTATGAATTGTTTGACAAGTTGAGAATTTAAGAAAATACGTGTTTTATGGATTCAACGCAAATTTACTATGGCAATGGATATTTTCAATAGTTTTGCTTGTTTCTCTGTTATAAACTTATTACCCATGAGCTTTTAAGCTCACCCTCATTCCTCCCATCTCCAGGTAATGAGCAAGAGATTGAGTGATTAAGAGTCAAGGCATCACTCCAAACCTGCATAATTTTGTATTTTAAGTTAGTTTATGGACAACACAAGGCTTTAGCTACATTTCAAGTATTACTAGTTCATGTATATTTTGTATTTTTAGGTTACGAGACCAATGATGTATTATGACTTGAAATGCCCATTAAAGCTTTATAAAACTCTTTTCTTTTGATGTTATTGAAATATATTTTTGTTTCACTCATGACTTTATAAGTTTTTGCATTGAATTTTCAAGCATTTCATAGGGGTAAAATTTTTTTTCTGACCTCAGGGGAAAAACTGTATTAATTTAGACTGATTTAGACAAAGTTGTCTGTTTGTAAGTTATAGTTTATCCTCTTAGCTTTCCAATGATATAAAGGATAAAATTTTTAGATATCGGAGTTGAGAGATGTGTTCTTTATAAGTTAGCGTTAGTTTGTTGGGGTATGGGTTATGGATTCGAAGGTTTTGTCACGGCAAAGTCAAAACTTTGGTCGAGGCGAGCCTTTCCCGAAAGGTGTTTTTGGCAAAATCTTGTAACTTCGCCACGGTGACGTTAGATTTTTGCCACGATGTATTTTTCCTGAAGGGTGTGTTTGCTCAACCTTGAGACTTCGCCGTGGCGAAGCCAAATGTTGGCCTCAGTGAACTTTTTCCAAAAGGTCCTTAGAAATATTCCATAGTTTTGTCGCGGCGAACTCGCCATTGTTGACGGTGAAATTTTTCCTTGCAAATTGTAACCCTTCAGGGTAATATGCTCAAGTTTAATAATTCCAGGCTTGGACTCCAAAAATGGGGTCCAACATCTTGTAGTATCAGAGCGACTAGGTTTAAGGGTATCCTTAGCTTAAAATGGGTAGTTTTAAAATATGAAATAAACATGCATTGTTTTAAATGAACAACAGGCATTATTTTTGTATTGTTTCACATGATTTTAAATTGTTTACATGAAGTGTGGTTTAAGAAGGTTTTACATGCACACATACTAGTTTAAACTTGACATGAAACATGAACTAAAGATTTTTAAATGGTTTTAAATTAAAGGAGTGATTATGCCGCTTCAAAAGGAAACTTGAGGAGCTAGGACTCGATCTCGCTCTCGCCAAGGAAGTACAGATGAATCTTATGTCCCATAAGACACAGGGACACACTCTACTTATGATTCTGAGGCACCTAATGTACAACATAAAGTGCCACTACTCCTCCTTCTATACCCAAATAAAGCCCATGGATCCACGTTTCTTTCAAGCCTTTTCTCAGGCTTTCATGCATGCTATAGGCCAAATGCCATAAGTTCCAATGCAAGCTCCAGTAGAGAAGAGCAGATAGTATGATAAGCTTCGCAAGTATGGGGTTATAGACTTTAATGAGACTACGAATCCTAAAGAGGCTAAAGCATGGTTAAGAAGGACAGAGAGAGTCCTGTTTCAGATGAAATGCTCCGACAAGGAAAAATTGGATTATGCAGTTAGCTTGCTACAAGGGAACGCACTCCATTGGTGAGAATCAGTGTCCCATAGTCAAGTCATACATTGTCATGGAGAAACTTTTCGGAAGTTTTTAGGAAGAAATACTTCTCGAAAGTCTATATACAAAAGAAGGCTAGAGAATTCCTAAATCTCACACAGAGGGACATGAGTATGAGTGAATATGAGTTGAAGTTCACCTAGCTTTTATGGTATGCAGCCAATATTATTGCGAATGAGGAGGATAAGTGTCGTAAGTTTGAGGGAGGACTTTAATGGGGGATCAAGGAGAAAGTATGGATCTATAACTTTTGTGACTACCAACTATTGGTAGATGTTGTTCTCCAAGCTGAGAAACTGAAGAACATAAAGTATGAAGTAAGTAGGGAGAGAAAGAACCGGGAGTAGTGTTCCAAGAAAGGAATGAGTGCCCTAATGCCTGAGAGGAGTATGAGAAATTTCAACACACAGAGTGAAGTGGGTAGTAATGGCTCTACTAAGAACAAGCAAACAAACGCAACTTCAGGGCAAGCCTCAACTGTGGGAGGCAATAAAGGGATGGAGAGGAGTAAGTACACGAACCCCCAATGTGAACATTATCGGAAGTTTCACAAAGGAGAGTGCTTGAAGTTACTTGGAGTATGTTTTCGATGCGGAGAGAAGAGACACGTGGTCAGGGAATGTCCCTAAGCACTAAGGCAAGATGGGTCGCAGTTGTAAGCCCCAAAGAGAGCTGAAACAATAGGAACTACGCCAGCTACTAAGGTGGGAAGTTCTGGAGCAGCAAGGAAGGTTATTCCTCCAAGAAGGCTAAGGAGTCAGGCATAGGCCAGGGTGTTTGCCATGATCAGAGATGAAGCTGCAATCGCACCTGAAATTGTTACAGGTATGGCTCAGTTATTTAATTCAGAAGTATATTTACTGATTGATTCTAATCCCACACATTCTTTTGTTTTTGAAAGCATGACTACATGATGTTAATTTGGTACCACTGGATAGTCCATTGATTGTTAGTACTCGTTTAGGGAGGAAGGTGATAATAAGTCAAGTATATAGAGATTGTGAGCTCTTTATTGATGGTGCTAGACTAGCAGTGGACTTACCACCTTTAAATTTAAAGGGCCTAGTTGTTATACTTGTAATGGATACTATGGAGAAATATCATGCAAAGTTAGATTGTAGCCTCAAAGAGGTAGAATTTGATCTTGGCAAGGGTGAGAATGTTGACTTTTAGAGGAGACAGAAGAACACCATCATTAAGAATTATTTCAGCTTTGCTAGCTGACAGGATGATGAGAAAAGGGTGTGAAGCCTTCTTGACACACGTTATGGACACCGATGTGAGTGAAGGAAAATTAAAAGATTTTCCAATTATAAGGAAATTTTCTGACGTGTTTCCAGAATACTTACCTAGTTTGTCACCAGTGAGGGAAATCGAGTTTGTCATCGATCTGATTCGTCGCTATGAGGAGCACCGGTTCTAGTTTTTAAAAAGAAGGATGGAACATGGCGCATGTGCATTGGCTATCAGAGACCTAACAAGGTGACCATTAAGAACAAGTATCCTCTGCCATGAATCAATGACCTGTTCGACCAACTACAGGGAGCAAAGGTCTTCTCCAAAATTAATCTCAGGTCAGATTATCATCAGCTCAGAATCAGAAAATTTAATGTAAACAAGACAACCTTTAGGACACATTATGGGCATTATGAATTCCTAGTCATACCATTTGGATTGACCAATACTCCGGCTGTGTTCATGGATCTCATGAATAGAATCTTCAAGGAGTATCTGGATCAATTTGTCATATAGATGACATTCTGGTTTATTCCAAGAGCGAAGAGGAACATAAGGAACATTTCAGGATAGTGTTGCAAACATTAAGGGAGAAGGAGCTCTATGCCAAATTCAGCAAGTATGAATTTTAGCTTCATAATGTGATATTTCTTAGACACGTAATTTCAAAGGATGGGGTACACGTTGATCTGAGGAAAGCTGAAGTAATGGTGAAATGGCATGCACCAAAGACAGTGACAGAAGTGATAAATTTTCTGGGTTTAGAAGGATAATATAGGAAGTTTGTTAAATGATTCTCTATGATAACTGCTCCAATGACCAAGTTATTAAGGAAAAATCATAAGTTTATCTAGAGTGATGAATGTCAGAAGAGCTTTGAGAAGCTTAAGCACAGATTGACAAGTGCTCCAATTCTGACCTTACCTATGGGAGATGAGGGTTATATAGTTTATAGTGATGCTTCAAGAAAGGGTTTAAGCTGTATGTTAATGCAAGAAGACAAGGTAATAGCTTATGTCTCGCGACAACTGAAGCCTTATGAATTGAATTACTCGACCCATGATCTAGAATTAGTAGCAATAATTTTTTCCTTAAAAATTGGAGACATTATCTATATGGAGTTCAGACGAGAATTTTTATAGATCATAAAAGTCTTAAGTACTTATTGTGCCAGAAAGAGTTGAATTTGAGACAGAGAATGTGACTAAAGTTACTTAAGGATTATGACTTGTTGATTGAATACCATCTAGAAAAGGCAAATGTAGTGGTTGATGCCTTGAGTAGGAAATCCTCCATAGCCCACATTCAGACAATTTATCTATCGTTGTTGAAAGAGATGGCTAAGCTTAAAATAAGCTTGAAACAAGAGGAACCTAATTGCATTATTGCTAATTTTAGAATGAGATCAATACTCAGGGAGAAAGTTAAGGAGTTACAAGCACAAGATGCAGATTTGAACAAGTTCCAAGAAGAAATTAAGAATGGTAAGAAATCTAAAGTGGTAGTGAAGGATGATGGACTTATGGTTATAGGAAATAGACTTTGTATTCCGAATGTCAAGGAAGTAAAGGATGAGATGCTTCGACGAGGAACACAATGTGCCTTATACCATGCACCCAGGTAGCACCAGGATGTATAGAGATTTAAAAGAGCATTTTTGGTGAAAAGGCATGAAGAAGGATGTAACAGAATATGCAAACAAGTGTCTAGTGTGTCAGTGAGTCATGGCTGAATAACAGGCACTTTCAGGAAAGTTAAGGCCATTGTCCATTCCTGAGTGAAAGTGGCAAAGGATAACCATGGATTTTCTAATGGGTTTACCCAAAACTAGTAGGAAGGATGATGCTATATCGGTTATTGTTGATCGCTTGACGAAGTTAGCCCATTTTCTAGCAATTAAATAGACTAATTCTCTGCATATGTTAACAAAGAAGTATATTGATGAGATAGTGAGACTACATGGGATTCCAGGCTCTATAGTTTCTGACAGATTTCCTCGGTTTATTTCGAGATTTTGAGAAAGTATGCAAGAAGCTTTGGGAACCAAGTTAAAATTTAGCACTGCTTTCTATCCCCAAATAGATGGTCAATCTAAGAGGACCATTTGAACCCTTGAAGGAATACTCAGGGCATGTGTGATAGATTTCAAAGGTGCTTGGGACGAGCATTTGTCATTGGTCAAATTTGCTTACAATAATTCGTAACACTTAAGCATTCAGATGGCTCCTTGTGAAGCTCTATATGGAAGAAGATGTAGAACTCCTATATATTGGGATGAAGAAGGAGAAAGAAAATTAATAAGACCAGAGTTACTCCAGATGACAGTTGACAAGTTCAATCTAGCTAAACAAAGGCTTAAAGCAGCTCAAGATAGAATGAAAAACTATAGTAATGCACACCGAAAGGAAATGGAGTACAAAGCTAGTGAGAAAGTCTTTCTTAAGACATCTCCTTAGAAAGGAGTCATAAGGTTTGGCAAAAAGGGTAAGTTGACTCCAAGATACGTGGGTCCTTATGAGATTATTGAGAGGATTGGACCACTAGCCTATGGGTTGGCGCTGCCACCAGAATTGTCATATATATACAATGTCTTTCATGTTTCCATGTTAAGGTGGTATAGATTAGATCCCTCCCACATTATTCAGACCACTGAGGTTCAGTTGAGAGATGATCTGACTTATGAGGAGACTCTAGTGGAGATTTTAGACATTAAAGAAAAGATCCTTATGAACAAGACAGTTCAACTAGTTAAAGTCCTGTGAAAAAACTATTCTACGAAACAAGCCATGTGGGATCCCTTGGAGGCTATGAAGGAGAAGTATCCACACCTCTTTAATGACTCAGGTAAGAATTTCGAGGATGAAATACTTTTAAGAGAGGGAGAAATGTTGGCCCCCAATTTTTTTTTGTTGAGTTAAGCATGATTTAAATAAATTATGAGGTCTTGATAGATTAATTTTTGGAGTCAGATATTATGTTAATGTTAGTAGGATTTTATTACATTGGTTAGTTGAATTAAAATAGTAAGAGTGTATAAAGGGCAATTTTGGCATGCCACTTAAGTATAAAAGCCATAAAGCATAAAGGAAGGGCATTGACATTTCACATTCATTAAGGGTATAATTGGAAGAAGAAAGTGTAGTCTTGCTTTTAAGAAGGAGAAAAACGTGAATGAGGGAGAGAAAGGAGAGAAAAAAACGAAAAAGAAGAGAGAAAGGAGAGAAGAGAGGGTTTCATCTTTTCTTAGCCTTTAAGAGTGATTTGAGGTTGTTCAAGAAGAGAAAAAAAGGAAGAGAAGAGCTTCCATTTGAGCCAAAAATCTTTTTATTTGGTGAAAATTTAAGGTAAGTTATTCTTAATCCTTTGGATTTTTGAAAGGGTTTTAGTTCATGAAGCTTAGGAAATGCATGGGTTTAAGTATTTTACAATCAATTTTAGTGAATATACTTTGTGGGTTCTCAATTTGTATTCATATTAAATGGGATTTTTGCCAATGTTAAAGGGAATCAAGAAAGGCAAGAGGATCAAGAGGAGAGGCACCTTTAAGCAAGTTTTTAAGCAAGGAATCAAGGTGGGTCACATCTTTATAGTTGAGTTAATGAGCCATAAATATTTTTCCAAATCAATAGAGTTAAATGATTTCAATCGCTTTATAAATGTTGCATTTATTGCTCCTTAAATGATTTAAGAAATTGCTACTATGTTTGGTACATGAATCTTGTTAATGATTTTTGAAATGAAGATGGAAATGGTATTTGAAAAATATTATGCTTATGGAAATCATGTTTCCGAAATGTGCCTTTTAGGCAATATGTTTACAAGTCATGAAATTCATGTTTGTGTGGGTTTATGGTGGTCCATTCTGCTATGTCACGTGTACTTTGACCATGTTAAAGGCTTCTCCCTCTACATGCTAGTGGTATGGAGCTCTTTCATAAACTCTCTTATGTTTATAAACTACGCAAAACCAATATGTGGGTTTGTGATAGTCCATTATGTTATTACTAGAGATTCGCAAGAACTCCCTCATGTTTATAGGCCTACCCAAACCATTTTGATTGCTTATGTGTTTATGATTTGTTGACAAGTTTGATAAATACATGACTTATATTGTTTATGAATTGTTTGACAAATTGAGAATTTGAGAAAATACATGTTTTATGGATTCAATGCAAATTTACTATAGCAATGGATATTTTCAATTGTTTTACTTGTTTCTTTGTTATAAACTTGTTACCCACGAGCTTTTAAGCTCACCCCCATTCCTCCCCATCTCCAGGTGATAAGCAAGAGATCGAGTGATCGAGAGTTATGTCATCACTCCAAACCTGCAAATTTTTGTATTTTAAGTTAATTTATGGAAAACACAAGGCTTTAGCTACATTTCAAGTATTACTAGTTCATGTATATTTTGTATTTTTGGGTTATGAGACCAATGATGTATTGTGGCTTGAAATGCCCATTAAAGCTTTGTAAAACTTTTTTCTTTTGATGTTAATGAAATACATTTTTGTTTCGCTCATCACTTTCCAAGTTTTCGCATTGTATTTTCAAACATTTTGGGGTAAAATCTATGTTCTGACTTCAGGGAAAAATTATATTAATCTAGGCTGATTTAGACAAAGTTGTCTCTTTGGAAGTTGTAGTTTATCCTCTTAGCTTTCCAATGATATAGAGTATGAAATTTTTGGATATTGGAGTTGAAAAATGTGTTCTTTATAAGTTAGTGTTAGTTTGTTAGGGTCTGGGTTGTGGATTCGAAGGTTTCGCCGTGGTGAAGTCAAAACTTTGGTCACGACAAACCTTTCCCGAAAGGTGTTTTTAGCAAAATCTCGTAACTTCACCATGACAACGCTAGATTTTTGCTACGACATATTTTTCCGGAATGGTGTGTTTGCTTGACCTTGAGACTTCGCTGTGGCGAAGCCAAATGTTGGTCTTGGCGAACTTTTCCTGAAAGGTCCTTGGAAATATTTCTATAGTTTCGTCGCGACGAACCTGCCATTGTTGACAGAGAAATTTTTCCTTACAAATTGTAACCCTTCAGGGGAATACGTTCATGTTTTATAATTCCAAAGTTGGACTTCGAAAATGAGGTCCAATAGAAGTTTCCACGGCTAGGGAAAAAATGAGCAAGATAGGGAGGTGATAATTTTATTTATAGGCTAAACTCCAAAATTGATAATTTTATAAAGCTTCACCATTATATAGAGTTAGAAGATATAACGCATATGATTATAAAGGTAGAGAGATAGCTCAAAAGGAGGCTTACTAAGTGTTTTAGTATGTCTTGTGCATGTTCTTTATCAAAGAAGAAACCTTAGAACAAATGCTTTAAGGTTTCCTCCATGATGAAGAGCATGCATGAGGCTCTAAAAAGGATGAAGCTTTAAGGTTTCTCCCTAATTATATTCTTTTTATACTAAATGTGACATCAAGGATTAGGTGTACAATATGATCATAAATAAGAGAAGTTGTACTAATATGGTTAGTGTGGAATTGGTGAAGAAATTAGGGTTGTTAACTATGAAAAAACCTTAAATCCTTTAATCTACAAAGGTTTAATAAGAGTGAGGAGGTCGGGGTAACAAAATAGGTGTTAGTTTTTTTCTTCATTTTCACAATGAATCGATTGAGAGTAGGAGAAAAATACTTGTAACCTTTTTAAGTAGAAGAATAGCCCAAAAAGATACAATTATGAGCTCGGGGTTCAAGTTTTCCACTATGGTAATTATGAACAAAAGCAACACAACCAAACACTTTGTGAGATAGTTGATTAAGAAAAGGAACCAAGGGATAGGTTTCAAGTAATTTCTGTAAAGGTGTAAGGAAACCTAATGTTTTTGAAGGCATTCGATTTATTAAATAAGCAGAAGTAAGAATAGCCTCTCTGCAAAAATAGTTTGGAACATTTGTAGTGAGCATAATAGACCTTGCAACCTCAAGTAAATGCCTATTTTTCTCTCAGATACACTATTTTGTTGTAGTGCTTTGACACAAGAAGTTTGGTGTATAATCCCATTGGTGATAACAAAAAACTGGTTAAAGGCTTGACTTAGGTATTCTTTCCCATTGTCACTTCTAAAAATCTAAATTTTTGTATGAAATTGATTCAGTATAAAGGAGTAAAAGTCCTTAAAAATCTGAAAAAACTTTTGCTTTATCCCTTATGAGATATACCTAAATAAATCTCGTATGATCATCTATGAAAGTTACAAACCATTTGACATTTTTCTGGGTTTTAATCCTTGATGGCCCCCAGACATCACTATGTATGATAGAAAAAGGTTTAGTGGGTTCACAAGCGCAAGGTAAGTAGGAATTTCATGTGTGCTTAGAGAGTTGGCAAAATTCACACTGAAAAGATGAATCCTTATTATTGAAAAATGTTGGATATAATTGTTTCATGTAAGATAAACTAGGGTGGCCTAACCTATAGTGCTAAAATGCAATTCCAGTGCTGGATGACAAGGTAGCATTTGCTTTACTCCTATTCGAGCTATCAATATAATATAATCCATCATACTCCCTAGCACTTCCAATCCTCTTAACCTACCTCAAATCCTAGAAAACACACCCATTAGAGTAAAAGTTAGCTATGCAATTATGCTCTTTAGTAAATCTCTTCACAGACAGTAGGTTACAATCCAGATGAGGTATATAAAGAACACTAGTTAGGACAAGTTTATCAGCTATTATAGCAGTTCCTATTCCTTCAACCTTAAGAACCTGTCCATTTGCAACCTTGATAGTTTTATGACCTTGACAAGGCATAATATCAACAAATAAATATTTATCATAGGTCATATGGTCATTTGCCCCTGAATCAACAATCCAAATACCATGATTTGGGGTTTTAACACCCAAGGCAGTGCGTGTGTTACCTGTATTCACTATATGACTTGTAGATACAACCTTTTCAACTTTTAAATCATACTAGCTCATAATTTTTCTAAGTAGCTCGACCTCCTCCTTGCTCACTGGTACATTTTCACCTTCTGCCCTGTCATTTCCAGCAACTGCGAAGTTTTTGCTTTCTATTCTAGTTTTGTTTTTCAAATTGGGTGGCTTGTCATGGATCTTCAGGCAAGTATCTCTGATATGTCCATTTTTTTGATAGTGTTCACACCAAAGCTTACTTGACTTTTTCTTTGATTATGGTCCAGTAGTTCCTTTGGCAGCCATAATTGAGGATTCAGGAACCCCATTGTTGTTTAGAGTCCCATGTATTAGTTGTCTTCTGCTTTCTTCACACTTATCAAGATTAATTGCTCCCATGACTATTGGAAGTGGAGTGGTAGCCATAATTCTGCTATGAACATCATCATAAATTGAGTTTAAACCCAACAGAAACTCATACACTCGTTCCCTTTCCACAATCCTCCTGTAGCAATTCAAATCTTCATTACCCATCCATTGGTGAGGATCATAAAGATCCAATTGTTGCCATAGTTTCACCAATGTTGTGTAATATTGACTCACTGTCTTCTCTCCTTGCTTGGTCTCTCTCAAAAGACTCTTAATTTGGAACAAAGCAGCAGTATTTTTGATAGTATAATAAGTTTGTTTAGTGTTTTCCCAAATTTCTTTTGCAGATATGGCTAGGACAAACTGCTCGCTGACTTTCAGGATCAACCAACTCATAATAAGAGTTTTCGGCCATCTAAGTCTGGTATTTTGGGTCTGATAGGTTAGACGCAGCAGGTGGCGTTGTGTTTAAGTTTTTTTCTTTCCTCTTATAAGCATGAGCATCGAGTGAGACCATGGTAGGTAACTATTCCCATTCAGTCTATGACTGACTATGTTGGTTTGGGAGTTATCAACATTATTCTGGAGAGAGGATGGGTTCGATGCTAATGGCACCACACCCGACAAGTCAGTGATAAAGATCTCCTCTAACTCGACTTGCATAGCTCTGATCGACCCAAAAGAAATCATTCCCGAGTGTTTTGCTCAGGCTCTGATACTATGTTAGAATTTTCAATGGACCTACGGGCCTACACGAGAAGGAAAGTTAGACCACAAACAAGTCCAAGTGAGGTTCCATCCTAAAACTAATTGGCAATAGGTGGAGGAACTCACTAGACTTATATGTTAGTCTTCTTTCCCCTCTTTCTTCAATATGGGACATTCACATGTGGGTATTCTCAACACGCCCTCTCATATGTGAGTCTCTTTTTACTTGGGCAATCTGGAGAGGTACATAGAGAATCCTCATCAGGGGTGAGCTTCTGATTAAGGTCAAACAGGCCCCCTCTTGGGGCAAACAATACTACTGGGTCACTTGCTCCATGCAAACTTCAATTCCTTCTCTAATTGTTTAAATAACAGGCCCCCTTCTGGGGTAAATAATAGGCCAAGATTTTCTTTGGCTCTGATACCATGTTAGAATTTGCAATGGACCTACGAGCCCACACAAGAAAGAAAGTTGACCACACATAAGTCCAAGTGAGGTTCCATCCTAAAACCAATTAGCAATAGGTGGAGGAGCCCACTAGACTTATATGTTAGTCTTCTTTTCCCTCTCTCTCCGATATAGGACACTCACATGTGGGTATTTTCAACAATAACTTACTTTCTCAATCCTCTTAAATAATGGAAATGCATGAACAAATATTGATACTATGGTTGGTATTTTTAATGTCCTTGAATACAAAGGTATTTTCTCTAACGAAGAATCAAAGGTAGCAAATGAAATGAAATTATATCATGAAAGTTTATAGACCTTTGCTAGATTGTCTGCAATAAAAGAACTTATAATGAAAAAATGCAGCATGGTAAGTTTTCATACTTTTAGTTGTATTCTTTACTTATTAATAATATATTTTTAATTTTTATAACTTTTAATTAGAAAAATAGATTAGCAGTAAAGATTATTTGATTAAAGTTCTTCAATGTTAAGAAATTATACCATTAGATTACTCAGTCAAATAACTTATACATCAAGTTATAAATATAATTAGAGTGTTTTCTAACATATTAGTATGAAGAAATGAAATTGTTTGGAACATTAAAGACTCAATGACCACTATGCATTTTATTTATTCAATTTAATTTTTAAAGTAATTCTACTTTTTATTATTAATTTTATAATTTTTTGTATTATGTATTTAGAGTATTAGTAAGAAGAGAACATATGATCCAATTGATATTAATTTTATTGATCATATTGATTTTTAAATTGAAGAACTATCACTTGATCTTTAATGAACTTAAAGGAGATTTATAAACACATTTGTTACAACAAATAAATTAAGAACATCTATTAATAGGTAGTTAATATCTTATTTTAATTATATCTAAAAATTAAAATTATAATGTCTTACAATAAAAAGTAATTTCACACATTACTAATTTTAATTTATTTAATGCACTAAAAGATGTGATGTAAATACTTTAGGTGAAAGCGTGGTTATATAAGTCTTTAAATAGTGTTGAAAATTTTGAATTTTTTAATGATAACAAGACACATCCTCCATCAAGAATACAATTTTAATTGTCACAATTATTTTATTTTTTATGTTAAATTCAATTTTTGGTTTGTATTATTAGATTTGTTGATTATATATTAATAAATATTAATGTGTTCTTTTTATTTTAATAAGATTTTTAATTTTCTAATCATATCCTTAATTCTTATTTACTATACATTAGTTATAAATATATAAGGTTTATGACAGCTTAATACAGGTTAAACTTTTAATCTTTAAATATCTTATTTTATCGGTTTGATGTTCAATCTAATTTTTAAAATATTAAAATAGTAATTTATTAAGATCTAGACAAAATTGTGCTTATATAGTAGCCACAAATTTCGTCCCACTACAAACAAAGCATTTGCTTATCATTTCTAACTTCTTATGGCCCACAACATGGTTATGTGGTTCATGCCCGGGTTCTAGTACTATAATTTCTTTTTTGGATAGCCTTCATACATACACTTCTGTTAGTTAATTTCGGCTAGTGCATATCTTTCCTTTGAACAAGGATTTCGCTTAGTTTAGGAATGTTTGCATGTTCACTTCAAAGATGCCTCTCTTCTTTATGAAAAAGTTGATCTATCTCTACTTGATGTTGTGCTTCTATAAGTCAACATATCCAGTGCACAAGGCTCCTAGCTTTGCGAGGGTCCGGGGAGGTCATCGATATACATAACCTTACTTTTATACTTTTACAAAGAGGTTATTTCCGTAACTCGAATATGTGACCTTCTGATTATAAAGGAGCAACTTTTACCAATTGCTTCAAGAATTGATGTTATGCTTCTATAAGTGTTAACTTTAAACCAAATGTTTGCTTTCTTGCATATGTTACAACTCTGCATGGTTCAATTATTTCTATTGATGAGATTCAAGTTCTCTTTGTTAATCTATTTTGCACTCTTCTACTTGAGTTGATCCACATTGCTTACATATTGCTTTTGTATTTTTGTTTTGCTTATATTACTATTTGCCTTGTGGTGTTTGTGGAATCCTCCATTTCATAATTGTTTCTCTATTGTAATCCAAATGTTTTTTATGTATTGTTAACTACTCACTTATAGAATTCACTATTATAGCAGTTAATTTTTATGAACCAATCAATTCCCTAACATTCCTTTCCAGAGGTTGTAGATAGTATTGCTTAAAGCTATGTTTGGTTGAGGGTTTATTAATGGAATGAAATATTATTCCATCGTTTAGGAGGAGAGTTTATAATGGAATTGAATGAAATGAAATAGGATGAAAGAAGAAGGTTTCATATAACATCTCATTCCATCATAAATAGTAAAAATGAGAAACCTCCAATTTGGGAGGTTTAAGGTGGATTGTAAAATATTGAACAACTTTTCACTATATTACATTATAAACCCTTCTTCTAAATAACATTTCACTATATTACATTACAAACCCTTCTATTCATCCTGAATAATAATTTTCTAATATTACATCCATTTACATTCCATTTCATTAAGAACCATTCTATTTCATTAAAAACTTTGCATTCAACGAAATATAACCTAAGGTTAACTTGGTTATTTTCTACTCCATTACCTTCTTTTTGTGATTATTGTTACACCATTAAATTAGGTCTTGTCAATTTATTTATACTTTAGAATCCGTGCTCACTTTATTAATTGCAGCTTTTCATAGATAAAATATATTTTAAAATTATAATTTTAATTATTTTTTATAATTTTGACTTCATATTTATTATATAATTACTATAATTAATATATATATACATAATAATCACTATATATTATATAAAGTTTTAGCAATTCTATCTTAATGTTACTTCTAATTTGATGGCTATCAGCATTTTGGCACTTTAACAATGATAGTTTTGGATGTCATGTCGAAGGGTGGCTTTTGAGTATTCAAGTTTTTCTTATGACCTTGTCTATCGAATTTAAAGCTCCAAAATTGAATTTTGAGTATTCTTGCCTTACCTCTAACTTGTTCTGCATGTCCTCTTACTATGAATGCAGGTGAACTGTGAGGTGACTGACTGGATCTAATAAATACTAAATCTAATAATTCTTTGATCTGTATTTTAAACTCTTTTTGGTCTTCCTCATTGTATCTCATAGGTTTTACTCTAATAATTTTATTTTTATCTATCATTTCTAATTTAGCATATAATTGGTTTTTATCCCAATACTTTAAGGGATTCTCTGTATAACATTGTTCTAATTTTGTTCTAATGTTATCTATTTTCATATCAAGTTCCTTTAATTATAGCTGGTATTATAATAAAGGGTTAGTTTTTTGGAAAAATCGGTTTGGTTGTAAAACTCCATGTCAAATGATGACATGGAGTTTTAAACAATATCTTATTAGCTACTGTATCAAAGGTGATCTTATGAAATAATTGCAGGAAATTATTTCCTAATAATATATCAGTACCAGTATTATGAAAATAAAAGGGTGGACATTTTATTAAGAATGCTCCTAATAAAATAATCGGTTGCTCAACTCCTCTATTTATTTCTATAGTATTATTGGATATGTCTCTTCCTTTTATCAGAGGTAATCCTTTATGATATCCTATTGGAAAACAATCTTTTTTACATAAACATGCTCCTGAACCACTATCAATAAATGCAGCAAAATATTCTGCTTTATATTCCTTATAGGTTATTCCTATAGGAATGTATATACTATGTGGACTTGTCATTTGGGAATATATATTAATTTTCCATTCAAAGTTATCTTTATTCCATATGAAGTAATCTGATAAGGTTTAACATTTTCAAGAAAAGTTATTCCTAACATTATTTCCAAAGAGTCATTGAATCCATCATTCTCTATTAATAATCTAATTGGTATTATATCTTATCCAAATTGTATTAAGGTTTCTATGGCTTCATCTACTGTATGTAATTCGCCATTAAAATTTGTATACTGGCGAGGTTCATCTAATTTATATTTTTGTAATCCTTGGCAAATTTTATAATTAATATAGTTCCCATTAGCACCTGTATCTATTAATATTTTTACTGGAATAAAATCTTGTCCATTATAATATTCTCCATTTATTTTATAATTTCTAAAATTATCATTTTTAGTCATGATATATCTATTAAGTCTTAATTGTCGTGTTATAGGATGACTAATAACTCCAGTGTTTATAAAAGACAATCGAGGTGGTATGTTATTTGATATCATTAAAGGTTTATCTTGTAAATCTAATTCTAATGTTCTTGACTCTATTTCTTCTATCTTAGGTAGATTCGGCATTTGTATATGACAAATTTCAATGAATAAATAAGGAAAATCTATTGTATCTTTGACCATAAAGCATTCTGAATGATGTGTATTAGATATGGCATATGAAATAATATATGTTATCGAATAAGGTCTATTTTGTTGTCTAAAGAAATCTTTTCTCTTAAAGTCTTGTATTAAACTTAATGTTTTATCAAAATCTTTATCTTTTATGTGATATGATATTCAAGGATATATATTAAATTTTAATTTTCCATATTGTAAATTTCCTTTAAGAAGTCCTAAACAAGCTTCTTCTTTATTTATTATTCTATTATCCATAATAGCTAATTCTATAGGAGTATCTAATCCTTCTTTAAATGTTGATTTTATTATAATATGTATAGCTCCAATATGTATCCATCCAAGTGTATTTCTTATTTCTGATTTTATCTTTTGTAATTTTTCTTGGATATCTTTTTTAGCTAAAAGAGGTATCATTACTTTATTAGAAGTTAATGAGACTTCTAAAGCTCTTTCTTGTATATTTAATCCATAGAACAAATTATGATTTCTAGGTTTAATTCC